>JAVLUX010000038.1:29625000-30225000 GCA_032164185.1 Moxostoma hubbsi | reverse complement strand
TACAAGTCTCACAGTTTTTCGACAATTAATTATTTTTAGCAGTTTGTATATTGCACTCGCCCTCCAGACTGTATCATAGGCAGCAGTACAATCAATGAAAGCCACTGACATTTTAAGTTGCTTTTGTAAAGCTGCTTCTATAATGTTGAACTGCAAGTGCCAGGACCTGGTCACCACAGCTTCTTTTTGGCCTAAAGCTGGCATGTTCCACATGGATATTCTGCCCAATGTTGTCACTTGTTCTATTATAAATTAATTTCTCCAAGAGTTTATAATTGCAGCTACTAAGAAAAGCTGACCTGTAGTTTTGAGGCTGATTTGCCAGACATTAGTATGGCACTTACTTAGGTAATCTTATATTCTCTAAGTATTTTGAACTTTTTTCTAGCTCAGAGCGAAGAATGAAGAAAAACTTTACTGTTTGTGTATTGTGTTTGTAACCCCCAAAATGATCCAGAGATTACTGGATAATGTGAAATATATATTTTTTTTCTCAAGAAATATGAAGTAAACATACAAGAATCCATCAACATTTCTCTACATGTGCAAACTTTGACTAAAAGTTCAAATACATATTGTTTACTGAAGCATTCCCATGACATTCAGCAGAGCTTGCAAGATTGAACAGGTATGTGCATTATTATGTTCCAAAAAACATTTGCCACATTTTGATTTGCATGCTTTAATGTGTTCCCTATCAAAAAGCTACACTTTGATGCTGCGCTGATTTAGTGCTTTGGGAACGTCTTTTAGGAGTGACCAGCTGTGAATATGTGTGCAACATGTCAATGAAATTGACTAGAATCTATAGCCTCTGCTGGTGACATCATCAGGATGCACCTGTAGCAGGGCTATAAATAGATGCGTCACAGGTGCATTGTCAGGTCTTATATCTTCAGACCACTCTGTGTGTGTTGTGCTGCTCAAGCTCTCAGAACTTTTTTTTCCTCTGTTAGGAGTTAGAATTTGTTAGGCAGTGCACAGAAAACCTTTTCTCCTTTCCAAATATCCATTTTCCATGCGGGCAGAACAAGGGGGCAGTCGCCACCAAGCAGACAATGTCACATTGGGTGAGTGATGCTATTGTCCTGGCCTACGAGGCGCATGTGACGCATCTATTTAGCGCGGTCAAGCTTCGCCAGTAGGGATCAGGGCTCACTCTACTAGAGGGTAGAAACTTTCTGGTACGTTTTTCTCCTTTTTTCTGCTACTGGCGGATGGGTAGCTTCGCTTCAAAATCATGTCTACTTCTACATTATTTATCATTACCTGGGATACTTTAAACACTTTTGACAGCATGGGGGTCCCCATGGCAGATTGTGGGCCCTACAAAACTTGTGTAGTTTGCATATAGAGAGGACCGGAACTGCTGCTACATCTCACAAAATGTACGTTTTATGATTAGAAATCTCTTAGAGAGGATTTGTCTTGATTAATGAGCTTTTCAATGCAAACTTGACTCAAGAAGTTATGCAGTCTGTCACATCTCATTCTGATTTAATTCCAAGGATCCCCCATTAATCACCTGTATAAACAGTTGAGATACTCCATCAATATTATGATACAACATTATTCTCACCCACTCAGTTAATCACTAATCGCAAGGAGTGTCATATGAGGTTGATATATTTTTACTAGGCCTGGAGAGTCTCATTCATGTTGTTTCTCTTGCACTCATGATTTGCATATCTTTTATACACAGGCAAGTCCAGCCTAGCAGATATAGCAGTGGGAGCAAACAAATAACACAAATGTTAACATCCTTTTCTTCAGTTGGCAAATGTTCAATGAGACTAACAAAACTGGAAGGTCCAGTATGCACGCAGGGTCCCAAAGCAGGTGATGTGGGAGGGGTAAGGCTGGGCTAGGCCAGGGTGATAATGCTGCAAGAATCAAATAGTTTGGAGATTTACCAAACATCTACACACATTTCCCAGGCAACTGGCTTCACAGGGGACCTGTTTTGAATGGCAAATTCTGTGATCCATGTCTTTCAATTAACAGTCCCAGAGAAAGAACCTTGTACTCCATCCTTAAGCAAACCTTTTGATTTATTGCTCTGAGGCACCACTTGAGGGCATAGAGCTTTCTTTCCAATGTGATGTTGACCCACTCCACTGATGCTCCAGTGTCCTGCACTCTCCCAGCTCACTGTAGTCTACTATTATCTCCTTTGTCAGTTGTACTGGGGCCAGTTTTGTAATTAACATTTTTAATTGATTCCAATCATAAAACATACAAACACAACATAGAATATGGAATCAATTATTCACAGTATACAGCTCCACCCAAACATTCAAATGGTGCCACCACACACATCTCCCTGCACCACTCCCTAAACAAGGGTGCCCCAGCCAACTTCCATCCACTGAGAAAGACTTTCCTGCCAATCATGACCCCGGCTAGGAATAAACTTTTAAAAATCCATCCCCAATATTTACTAACGTCCCATCACCCAGGATACAGAGTCTGATACCTCACACATAGAGCCCTCAACCAAAATTCTTGGATTTTAACACATCCCCAAAAAACATGTGTTGTGTCCCCATCTTCTGACTGGCACTGCCAGCAGGTGGGTGTGCTTTAAAACACAGCCTATACAATCTAGAGGGGGTCCAATAGAAACTATGCAAAATCTTAAATTCTGACCCTTGCATCGCTAGATGTAGACTTAATGCATTTTAGAATCCTAGCCCACACACCCTCCTACAATACCAAATTTAAGTCTTTCTCCCAAAATCTCTTGAGAGAAGATGAAGCTCCGTCCCCCAGACTCTAATACACTGATGCCTCATGACCTTTTACAAAACCATAATCACCACTTCCAGAGTATCTGTCGCTTTAGGGGGGTGTATACTACTCCCAAAAATAGTACAGAATAGGTGGTGCAGCTGTAAATACATAAAGAATTGAGATCTAGGAATCTTATATTTTCATACAATCTCAACACTTCACTCTAATTTATGTCACAGAGTGTAGTAACCCCACTCACAATCCAATCTGACCAACAAAAAGGGGACTTATTAATGCGTAGTTTTGGGTTCAGCCATATGCTCGAGGCTACATTTAAATAAATGTCCAATTTAAACACTGGACACTTTTGTCCAAACCCCATGCAAATACGAGATAATGGGGTGTGACTTAACTTCTCCGTTTAGTTTATTAGAAAGGCTTTGCAATGATGAAATAGGGGCAAGGACTTCCTGTTCAATACAAAACCAGGGAGGGGCTCTCTCAGGTGAAAGTGACTAGTGAGCCAAGTGTCTGAGACTGAATGCATGATAATAAAACAAAATATTGTTTAGGCCTAGCCCACATTGTCAATCAACCTATGTAAATTGTTGAAATGTAATCTGGGAACTTCACCATTCCAAATAAAGATCTATGCTATCAAATTGCTTGAAGTAAGAGGGGACATCTACAGGGAGAGACTGTAGCAGGTAGTTGAATTTTGGAATACAAATAATTTTAATAACATTAACCTTCCCAATCATAAAGCATTACATTGGGCCTGGTTGAAAAGCCATTACTGGGCAGTACGCTGTCAGAGACAAAGCTTTGGATTTAGACCAACTGACTCTGTATCCTTAGAATTTAGAGAAGGAATTAATAATCCTGAGGAGGCAAGGCATATATCTAATGCAGTCAGAGACGAATAATAAAATAAAATCTGCATTAAACAAAAGCTTATGCGCAACACCTCCTGCCATCACCCCTGGAAAATTGATTGTGTGAGAAAAGCAAGATTATAAAGACCACATTCCAACATTAGTGCAACAAACAAACTCCGAACTTCATCCTGAACCAAACAAACATAAAAAAGAAATCATACACATTACCCCACGCATGACAGCGCCAACCAGCGCCCATCCCTCTAAACTCAAACAGTCCATGTATGCCTACGAGAGCCCCCACAACAACTTTGCCATCGGATTGCTTAAGTCAAGTGCTTCTATACACATTTTGTGAGACAGAATTCATAACAAAAGAAAATCTATAAAACAGACTCCAGCCAGTAGGCAGAATAAACACAAAGAATGTGTAGAATCATCCACATACTGTCACAAAGGTGTGTTCCTCCCCAAAACAAGCTCCAGCCTCTAAGGGAACCAACACACACACAAATAATAAAAATAAAACATTCAGTTTCCTCGGTCAGTCAAACAAATGTTCAGTGAGCTGGCTGTTTCATAAATACAGCATATTACCTAATCCTTCCAATGTCCAGCAAAAAAATATTCCACAAAACGTACTCCATTCAATTGGAGGCATAAGCACAAAGAATGACCAGATTCATCCACAACTGTCCTGAAGGAGTGTTATTCCACAAAACAAACACAACCAACACAAAAAGGAACAAAGAAGGTGCCCATTTTCCTCGGACGGTCAAATGAATGTTCAGTGAGGCCACTTGGCTGCAAAGCGAGTGCCACACAAAGTGAAAAAATCTACTCATTCCCTTGACTTTATAAAGGACAATACTTGTTGGGGACAAGTAAATACTTTGCGGTCATCCTTATGTTTAGTGAGTCAAGCTCACTTGGGAGCAACATAAGAATACTCCATGGCATACTCATTCCAATGTTTTTTTTTTTTTTTTGAAGGACAGTGCTTTTTGTGAGTATGTAAATACTTTATGGCCATCCTTAATATCTATTCTCAGTTTGGCCGGAAACATCAGTGCAAAAGCGAACTTCCATTGATTTAAGAGTTTCTTGCATTCATTGAATCTATCACGTTTCTCTCTTGTCAAATTCACAAAGTCTGGGAATAAGAAAATGCTGCGATTCTTCCAAGAATGCCTTCCTTTACACCTCACCTCGCGTAACACAAGATTGGATGATCTCAGAAAATGTAATCTCAGAATTTATTTGGGCCTGTCTCCCTCAGCCGATCTTCAATCCGCGATACTGTGAGCTTGCTCGATTTCCAGCTTATGGCCTGTTATGTTGAGCAGACTCGGGAAGAGCTCCTCTAGGAATTTTACCATATCTTGACTTTCTTCATACTCGGGAATACCAACAATTCGGATGTTGTTTCGGCGATTACGATTCTTAAAGGTCTTACAATTTTTCCCAAATGCATTCCAAATCTACTTTGGTCGCTAGCGGATTAGCAGCTAATTCATTCTTCATAGAACAGTTATGAAACAGAGTATCGAATCTCATCGGTTTATGACGAAAATAATTAAAAACTAGCAAAGTGCGCAGAGCTCTCCGTTCACACATCTGACTCTTGTATGGAGCCACGCGAATCCCCTGGGGACAGTGCTTCATGGAGTAGCTAGTAGAACAGCTAAGCAGCCTGTCCAAGTTGTCAAGTGCCCATTAAATCAGTGCACTGAACCACAGTAAGAAATTACAAAATAAATAAATAAATAAATTAGGGACCATCCAGAAGGTAAACAAAAACGTGCAATTCCCATGCAATGCAAGTAACTAATGACTAATGTGGACCCCATCCATCAGCTGGCTGTTACAAGATCTGCAATAGCTTGAGCGAGTTGAAGTACTTTCTCAATCTTGGTAGTTTTTGTTTTTACGTTATTTGTTTATTTATTTTTTAAGACAAGAATAGCTACACTGTGTGGCCAAATGGATGTGGAAATCCTGTTTGAATCAATGTCTTTGGTTATGCCCCATAATTCAAATGAAAAAATATTTTGATGTTACTGTAATGACATAAATTGATATTCTAGAGCATTATGGGATTTTACATTATGGCAACATTTTCGGGAGGACACTTTTCGGTTCCAGCATACCCCTGTGTACAAGGTGAGGTTCACAAAAAAAAAATGCACAAAGTACAGACTTGAAACCCAGTGAACACCTCTGTCGCAAGTTCTTGGCACTCTCTGTAACTATGGCTTTATATGTGCCACAATTCTGCATGCCAAAAAATTATATTTTGAGCACGCAATATGATATTTTGACAGTACAACAATATTCTGTGTGTGCAAAATTGTAATTTGAGCATGCAAGATTTTATTTTGAGCACACCAAAATGTTCTGTGCGCGTAAGATGATATTTTGAGAGCACAAAAGGTATTTTGTATGTGAGGGATCTCAGTTTTGTAAATCAATGTATCTTCTTGCAAAGATTAATTCACTTTGAGCACACAAAATACATTTTGCATTTGAATAAAGTTAATTTGAATGTGAATTTTCACAGAATTCTGAAATTTACGAACTCTACTGTTTTTGACATGTGCAATATCTCACTCGCTCTCTCCTCCTACCTGCTCTTTGTACGCTCATAGATTTGACTGGTATGCACAACAAGGTCACAGCATTATAATGTGCCAGAATATATGCCAGTCAGCGATGAGGTGATAATTTGTTTGGCTGGCTAAACCGCAGATCATACTGCTAATAAAAACAAGAGGAAGTGGAGAAGGGGATAGTGTTTTCATGAAAGGAAATATGTAACAAACTATGACCACATGAAAGCAGCTCTTTTGTTGACAACTGTTTTTATTTAACCTTTATGAAATATATTTATTAGTCTGTACCCTGCCAATAGACATATTAGCTAACTAACTATCTGGCTAGCTCTCTTAGTATGGTTCTCTTGACTAGTAGGCCCATGCTGTTATCTAGGTTATCCAAGTTAGCTACTATCTTGGCCATGTTAGCTACCACATTAATCTGAATTTATATTAATTTAATCTCTCCCATGTGTAAAACTCTAAAAATAACATAGTATTGTGGTTTTGGGGTAACTTAATTTGACATTCTATCTATCCTACAGGATATTCTGGAGCAGTTTATTAAAATAAATGTGACCAGATTACAGTCTACCATGGATCAGCAACCACTGAAACTTCCTCTTTTTCTTATTATAATATGAAATATTATTTTCTTTAATAAACATGTTATTTTGTCCACCTTCTTTAGTGTGTCCTCTCCTATTTATTCGACAGTCTTGTATATTATAAATATTGCCTAAATTAACATTCTATTCTTGATAATAAATTAGAAAAGCTGCTTATGTTTGCATTTCAAAGCTGTGGGGTATCTTGAAATGTTCAGTATGCTGTTTTATGATGTTTATGCATTCTACCACAATCCTTCTGGCAAAATTGATTAATGAGAAAAAAAATGGAAGAAAAGAAGCATAGGCTAATTATGTTTCCTATTATAGTTTGGGGTAAATTAAATGTACATTTATATTGAATTGTTTGAGACAGCAAAAAGTTTTAAAAGATAGAAAGAAATCCTCAGCATTGCATGATCCCAGGCTACTGTATTTTGAAAAACTTACATTACAGTAAGTTAAGCCTTACAGTTACCTGTCTGCCACTCACTCGACGTTGTGTCGATTGAAGTGACATTTCGGGTTTCTTTCGGGAGCCAGGTTTACCTCTAATTTTGAGAAAAGGAAATTGAGGAATTGCCGAACAGAAATTGCACATCCCTCCCCCGGACATACGGGTATAAAAGGAGGGAATCGTGCATCTGTTAGTTAGATACTTTCTTCGGAACCGAGAGGAAACTTCCTGCTAGGACCAGGATCCCTTCATGGGACTTAGCAATAGTCCTTGAGGGTTCTGGTTCAGACCCCATTTGAACCTCTAGAGTCAGCGTCTGATAAACTTCTGACTCTCAAGATGATTTTTCTTATGGCAATTACTTCTCTAAAAAGAATTGGGGATCTACAGGCTATGTCCGTCTTGCCATCCTGCTTAGATTTTGCCCCAGGAATGGCTAAAGCAATATTGCACCCTCACCCTGACTACCTGCCTAAGGTTCCTTTCTTGACCGTACATCCGGTCACTCTCGAAGCCTTCTGCTCCCCGCCGTTTATAACTCCGGAGCAGGAAAGACTTCACAGACCGTGTCCAGTATGCGCCCTTCAGGCTTATGTCTACCGCACTAGCCAGTGGCATAAGTCAGGCCAACTATTTGTTTGTCATGGGGGTCGTAACAAAGGGGCGGCCGCCACCAAGCAAACCCTGTCACATTGGGTGAGGAATGCTATTGTCCTGGCCTACGAGGCGCATGGTCAAGTTTCGCCATTAGGTATCAGGGCTCACTCTACCAGAGGGGTCGCTTCCTCTAAAGCTTTGGCCAAAGGTGTCCCTCTGCAACATGTTTGTAATGCGGCAGGCTGGTCCTCTCCGTATTCATTCATAAGATTCTGTAGTTTGGATGGTCATGCTACTCTGGGCTCTTATTTCCTTAAGTCTATATCACAAGCTCATGTCTGAGACCTCTCGCGTTCTTGTGAGCACAACTACACAACCGTAAGGGTTCCGGACATCCACAGTGCGACAGCGTGGGTATTCTCGTTCCCAAAGCGCTAAATCAGCGTAGCATCAAAGTGTAGCTTTTTGATAGGGAACATCTTGGGTTACTTAACTGTAACCCCTGTTCTCTGATAAAAGCGGAACGAGATGCTGCGCTTCATTGCCGCACTGAAGGACTTCGCTTCATTGCCCCAGGACTGCTCTTCAGACAAAACACCTGACAATGCACCTGTGGAGCATCCATTTATAGCCCCTTTACCGATGCATCCTGATGATGTCAGCGGCAGAGGGTATCAATTTTGTCAATTTCATTGACGTGTTGCACACATTCACAGCTGGTCACTCCTAAAGACACTAAATCAGTGCAGCATCTTGTTCTGCTTTTATCAGGAAACAGGGGTTACAGTTAAGTAACCCAAGACCAAGTTATTTTGTGCACACAAAAAAGTAGACCCTTTATAGTTTCTAATGATGTCTATTATCCATACAATTATCCGTATGCCCCAAAATGACAGAGAATTTTGTTGTTTCTGCTGTAATGATGAAAAAATCCAGCAAAACGCACCAGCATGTCCGATAAACCCAAGAGAGTTAAGCATTATCACTTCAAAAGAATTTCCCAATTCATTTCTGATTCACAAGCTCTCAATTTGACTCAATTTAAATTTTATTAGATTCAACATCAATTCATATTGGTATATTTCAGTTATAATGTCCCCTTTGACCTTCTAACTAGGTCCAATATGAAAATATTAATTTGACTAATTACAGGTATATTTTATTAGTTTTTCATCATGTCAAACTTTAGCTTTTTAAAAATTAACAAATCAATGTATTTAATCAATAAATATAATATAATTTTGCAAATATTATGTTTTGTTACATTTTTATGGTTTAATTGTATAATTTGTACTATTTGCAGGTATATTTACATTGATTTGTTGAACACGTGCTAAAATCGGTACTGTCTCTATAAGGAACACTGCATTTCTGAGAACAGCATCTTTAAATAAGTGCATGTTAACAAGAGAGACTCCAATGACTTTATTGGATCTGTGCTATGCCTGATTAGATTTAAATATTTATTTCTTTTTTTTATAATGACTGACTGTAAAGAGGCACTAAAGTAGACATTATTCAATGACAAATAGGTTGCGAGTATCTCATCTTTGAACACACATTAAACAGAACAACTTTTCTTTCTGCTGAATACTCCACCACTACACTACTCATTTAATTCACTGGTAAGTGAAATCTAAACATTTACCAGCCAGTTGCTAAATATATAAATTTTAGTCGCTTAGTGCGAAATGTGGTTGCTAATGCGAGTGATTTCCTCTCATTATAATGGAGGGCTGCGCATAGATTTAAAGATCAACCTTGGGATTTAAGATTCAATACTGAGATAAATCAAATGAAGATCATGATGCATCAGAAAATATATCTTTTTACCCACTTCTTGTCCTGATTAACACCAAGAACATCACTATAAATTGTAGCAACACCTCCACAACCATTCAATTATACTAATATATTTATCCGTTTTCAGACAGTTTTCAGTCAAACAGAGTGAATCCAAACTATGATCTGTAATAATTTAATTTAAAATTAGTGCTTTGGATGAAAGCGATCTAATGTTTAGTAGCACTACCTTTTATAAGATGTTTCTTCACTTTTGTTATTTTCTAGTTTGACATAAGTCAATTTTTTTTTTCTAAATGACTTAATGAGGGTTTGGTAGTTTGGGGAATAGACACAATCTCTATTTGATATCTAGGTGATACGGTCTCTATGTGTTGCAGTTTATGTGACCTGTGTGATGTCTCAAGGCAGCTAGCAGGTGGATGGAATAGCTAGTCTGTCTACTTCCTGACCTGGGCCCCAGTTATGTTAAACAATATAAATCCTTTGCTATTCTCCAGATACTCTCAAGACATCCAGATATTCAGGAACACTTCTCTACTATAAATCTCATCACCGCAGCAAGCAGGAAGGGGGTCAAAGCATGTTACAGTGTCTGAGATCATTAGGTGGAAAACTTTGTCAATAATTTGTCCAGAATTCATGGCCATCTAGACATTAAAGCCTATTCTAAATTGTACTTGCCCTTATTGAAGTTGTCCATTGTCCATGCATTGTTTAACAGTTCATAAAGGCCATAACCACAGTTAAGACCATAGATGGATCCTCATTTCTGTGGTTAGGTCAATGTAGATAATCTTTTTAAATAATAAACTATAGTATTTGTTTTGAGAAAAAATAGCCAAAACACATTTAGAAACTTTAACTACAACTTTCACAGTTATGATAAAAATAAAGTAGAATAAATTCATCCTAAAAGATTTAATGAATCTTTGACCCTGTTTACACCTTTTAATATGCGTCTCAGGTAATTTGATCAAATATGGTCAGATGACATACATCACTGTTTACACATGGTCGCTTAAATGTGTTTCCTTTGACCACTTGTGTTTGGATTTTGAGGGGAGGGTTTCTAATTTCACGATGACATACATCAATCGGTGTGTCAGTGTGCTACTGCATGATAATAAAAAGAATAGACAAGAAAACACAAATATAATTGGCTAGTGTTTCTCCCAGATGCAGTTAAAATTCAATCTAAGTGTAGTAGGACAAGCGGTGAGCATTGTATAGGTTATTTTTTTGTAATTATTGTACCACACCTCCAATCATGGCTGTCCAATTATAGGCCTTTAGGGATACTATAAAATGGGACTGTAGGGCACTGCTTGTGTGTAGAGCTCTGCTGGTTCATCACTGCCTGAGGACCGCCCACTTTGTGTTGATCCATTCTGCTTTGGAGGTATGTTTGTTTGGTTAACTCGCTAACTCTTAATATGCTCTTAGGTAACCGGTTTGCTTACTGTATTGATTTAGCTTCAGTATGGACCGTTTCTAGCCGCTGGCGGCTGTCATTCCCCCAGTGATCGCCCCTCAACATTCTCCGTTCAACCTTAATCTCTGCTACTGAGTTTTGTTGGTGTATTGATGCCTGATATTCGCGTGAGTGTGCGATTTGGAGCTACAGCATAAGGTATGTTGAACTATCGCTATTTAGACGTAACTTTGTGGCAAGTTGTAAACAAATTCTTTGATTACATTTTATAGGAAGAACAATTGGGGTGTTAGGAAATCTCTTGCCGCTCGATCCGGCGGGGCAACATTCCCCATAGAATATTCAGGGGTATTAGGAAAACCTCTCAGCTGATTCGGCCTGCAGTGTGACATTGTCTGATGCTGCTGTTTTGTTTCTAGGCTTTGTTTTTGTGTTTCGTTTGCTGTGTTTGTAGCTTTGTTATGCTTTGGTTGTTGTGTTTGTAGATATTTGTTATTTTGTTTTGTCTGCTGTGCTTGTAGATGTTTGGTTGTATTTGTTTGGTTGTATTATGTTTAGTCTTAAGCTATTTGATTAGTGTTTTGTGTAATCTAACTACTTCGTTGATTCCGGGTGATTAAGTATGTGAATCGCCGCCATTCAAGTGTTATATGTATGGGCCTGTGGGGTTAATCTATAGTATTGACCGGCTCTTAGGTAGTTAGTTAACATACAAACCGATGGTTTATGCCGTCATTTCCTTGTTTAAACAACTGTCTACATTTTTGTGCTGTTGGTTGTAGTTTTTATGAGTTGATTTATTTTTGGTTAACTTTTGTTTATGTTTACAGGAACCGAGACCCAGGGCAGGCAGCTAGTTAGCTGGACGTGTGGTGGAGGGACTTCTGTCACTTTTTGACGTGTGTTCACGTTTGACTTCATTGATGTGCTGTGTGCGTGGTGAGATTCGTGCACTGGGTTGTAAGAATTAATGATAGGAGCCTTGTGCTCGTCGGCTAGCCTGCCTGCCACTGGTAAGCCTCGGTTTCTTGTTTTGGGGTGTGTGTGTGTGTGTGTGCGCGTGTGTGTAATTTCTGCTCTGGTCATAACTGTTTAGGAGGTCACCTGTTTTAAAATGATTGTTTGATAAATTGTAGTAAATAAAGCTTTTTGTATTTTTGGTATCCACGTCTTTGGTCTTTTTGGGAACCAAGTGAACCTGTGTGCCCTTTTATGGGTTATTTTATTAAATATTAATATTTCCCTGTTTATCAGGGTGGCGTAGTCAGCTACTTGATTTTGTCCTGCTTACCCCTTAACGCCCCGTTACATAAGCACAAACGCAACAATTTAAACAGATTTATTTGTTGTTTTAGTGGAGTACCTGTATTAACCGGAAGTTCAGACATTTGTGCTTGTCATCTGTGTCCCTGATTTTTGAAATCAAACACGCTGAAGATCTGTGAAGTTCTTATGCTTGTGTATGTATTTGTTTTTTTCAAATTATCCAATCAGACAGTTATTTCCATTTCAAGCCATATGTAACTTGCAAATTTTCACATTTGTTTTAGCGCAGAGGTTGATTGACATGTAAGGGGTTGTGCTTAGCTGCTTTCTGGGATGCATTCAGTATGACACCTCAACTGCGATGTGGTCACATGTCTTTTTGACTACCTACTTGTGTTTTTTGTGATCCAATAACTTAAAAATTTTGCACCCCATTTACATCTGTATTTAACGCTGTCCATTTGTGATCAAATGTAGTATTATACATGCAGAAGAATTGCAGCAACATGAATTGAATCTAGGAAAACCCAGCCTATGCAATCATGGAATTCTTTAACGTCATAAATTAAATGGCCCAGGCATCAACACTGCGAGCAAGGCCCCCTCAGCATGACCTTCTAAACTTCCACACAGAGTTAAAGCAGACTTTTCTTTGAAAGGTTTCCAAAAGACCATCAGATTTGCACGACTCGAGTACTAAAACATTTCATGTTAATCTAGAAACATTTTACAAAAAGTCACAGTACTTTACCGATTTAACCTGTTGATACGCACACCCTTTTTGAGCACAAACCATGAAAATGACATACCTGAACTTTACTTTAATTTACTGGACCCTTTGAGTATGGACACAGTTGTAGTATTTTTTGAAAGTTTCAGAATTTTATTTTTATTTAATTATTTTGTTATTTTTTAAAGTTAGAGAAGCTGAAGTTTATAGTAATGGAAATATTTTGTGCTGAACGTATTTATAATCTAAAAAACGATAATAAAAGTCCCAAGACAACCCAGATATACAATTTTCTCAAAGCCACAAGTCTAAAGAAGTTATGTTTCAAATTTGAAGATGATCTAACAAAAAATTAATGCAAGCTTTTTTTCTCTGTAAAATTGCTGGAAGCATACAGAGTAAAATAATGGCTCCACCTTTCAAGACGACACACAATCTGACTGCACTGCTTGGCTACTATAAATAAAACTACGGCGCATTTTTAAAAACAAACTTTGGAGACAGGCTCGTTTTGTTTACGATTCTCTAATATATAAGATAATATACAGTTAACATTAATGCTGCATAGATTTTATAGATTGTTGAAGAACAACGACGAATGGTAATTCTTTCAGGCGAGATCTCATGTAAGCAATGGAGAATATATCAATATTTCCCAAATTTATCACTTTTATGGAGAAAAAGTGCTAGTCGGTGTTTTTCAATGAACGCTTGTCATGGACAATTGACCCAAGTGTGGTGAACTTGGTTCATCTGGCGATCGTGATTTCATAACAAATGTATGAAGTCTCGTTTTGATATAGCATGTTTTAATTTGTACTCCTGGCACAAATAACTAAATTGCTGTTTCTAGAGCATTGCTGTCGTGAAACAGAGATCGGATATCAATGTTGAACCCTTAGACCTTTGAAAAGATGTATAATTTCTTAACATTTAATTACATTTATAGACGGTTAATTATATATTAAAATGTAAGCAGAGTGATGTCACCACCTCGTGCAGGGAAATTGCGTATAAACAGGTTAACCTTCTAAAATGTACTGAATGCTTATACAGAATACCTAGTCTTGCTAGGTAATTCTGACAATTGCTTTGAACTGTGGTAAATTGTATAACTGACAAATTAATGATTATAGCCTGATGTACCTCTTTAAAATGTGTGTAATGTTTTATCCATGTGATTTGTAACCAGGGATTTTCATATTTGTTACCTACACGTATAATATTAATGAAAGAATGTCAAATTTGGTATGCAAATGCTTGCTTGGTTACATGGAGGAATCTGATGACAATGAATATCATGTCTCTGTATTTACATAAACACAAAGACACATGTACATCTCCAGTATTGTGCTCAAAGTGCTGACATATTAGTTAAATACTTTGGGTAATCCAATAGCAAATCGATGTAGACTCGAATAAGGATAAATTGTTAAGGCAATGTCAACAGACTCCATAAAGTTAATTTTCACTGTATTGATAATTTATTTCACATTCTGTCACTCTTCTCACCAACCTGTCTCATGTATAAATGTGTTAAATTAGATTTATGTTTCGAATATTGTGGAGTGGAGGGGGGCGGGGCTGGGTGTTACATTGGTGCCGAAACCCGGGAAGGAGAAGGGATGCCCATCGCAGAGTCCTCGACACTGCCGTCCACCCCGGGGAGCGCCGCTGCCTTCTGCCGGGTGACGGAGTAGCCCAACCGCCCGGATGCTGGAAACGCCCGCCGTACCGGTGGCCTGAGGTAATGCCGGGAGGAGTGTGGAGTAGAGGGGGGCGGGGCTGGGCTGGAATGTCGCACGCCCGGTCCCCAATCGGCCTGATGAGGCGCGCGAGGGATAAAGGCAGCCGGTGACGATGATTCGAGAGAAAGAGCTCAATCCCGGACATGTCCGTTGTGTGTTTGTTTGTGCTTTTGTTTAAGTTTTCATTAAAATATTATTTATATTGACAAGCCGGTTCTCACCTCCTCCTTGCCCATCCTAACCCTGTGTTACAAATATCAATAAAGTTTGTCTGTATTCAAAGATGATTTGACTCTGGTATATTTTGATAAATAATCTCATCCCTGTTTCTAGAAGATTTCACTTCAAATATGTGCCTAAATACGTGTGCTATTATTTTCAATAAGCTATGAGAATAATATTACCCCAATAAATGAATTAATCATAATAAGTTAATAATTTTTTTAATTATTATTATGTTCTGTTGTACAATATTAGTTGGAGGAGCTGTGGTGTATTACAAGCATGCTAAAAGATGCAAATGTGGGAAGCAAGCCAGCGTGCTGGTCAAGCTCCATCATTGCAGCTTTCAAACCGTGCTGCCAAGCATCCATCCAGCGAATCTCCTCTCTCTTCCTAACAAAACGGACAAATTACTTCTCACCTACATGCTAAAAGATGCAAATATGGGAAGCAAGCCGGCATGCTGGTCAAGCTCCAACATTGCAGCTTTCAAACCGTGCTGCCAAGCATCCATCTAGCGAATCTCCTCTCTCTTCCTAACAAAATGGACAAATTACTTGGACAAATTACTTCTCCTCCCCTTCAAAAAATCTTCACAAATTCTGCTGCATTGTGCTTCACAGAAACTTGGCTGAGTGAAGCCATTCCGGACAGAGCATTTACCGGGCTTACAGCTGTTCAGAGTGGATCGCTCTACGGAGTTAACAGGGAAAATGAGAGGTGGTGGAATGTGATTTTACATCAACAAATGTTGGTGTACAGATGTAACAACACTGAAGAAGATGTGCTGTCCTAATTTAGAGGCACTCTTCAAAAACTAATCCTTTCTACTTGATGTGGGAGTTTTCCTGGTATATACTTGTGATTTTACATTCCTTCACATGCATGTGTGAATGCAGCATTGCAACAGCTGGCTGATCAGATTAGACAGAGCAACAACACACAGACTCACTTATTGTTTTTCTTGGAGATTTTAACAATGGCAAATCTCACATGGGAACTGCTCAAATACAGACAGCACATTACATGCCCCACAAGAGACAGAAATACACTGGATCATTGCTACAAAACAATAAAGAATGCATATCGCTCTGTCCAACATGCAGCTTTAGGACTCTCTGATCACTGTCTAGTTAATCTTCTTCCGACCTACAGGCAAAAACTAAAATCAGCTAAACCTGTAGTAAAGACTGTAAAGTGATGGATCAATAAAGCAGAGAGGGAACTACAAGCCTGCTTTGACTGCACTGATTGGAGTGTTTTTCAAGCTGCAGTCACAGACCTGGATGAGTTAACAGATACTGTGACATCATATATTAGTTACTGTGAGGACATGTGCATTTCTAGGACTTATTTAACACACAACAATGACAAACCATGATTTACAGCAAAACTCAGACAGCTTCATCAGGCTAAAGAGGATGCTTACAGAAGTGGAGATAAAATCTTAAAATCAGGCTAAATACAGACAGACAAATGAGATTAGAGTGGCTAAAAGAAGCTATTTGTGACGAAGGACAGATGAGGAGTGAGGATCTAAATGCAGTTTTAATGGGAAAACAAAAGATGAACAGGATAACTAAAAGACAGGGAACAAATGAAACAACCACGATGGGAAAAACAAAATATAAACAAGAGAAGTCCACGAAGTGCACGGGCAGGAACACATTCAAAACCAGACATTACATTTAACAACTGACCAAGACTGATAAAACAACAGGGCTTTAAATACACAAGGGATGATGACTAAATGAACCACAGGTGAGGACAATGAAGGAACAGCTGGCAGTGATGAGGGCAGGGAATTATGGGAAGTGTAGTCCGGGACAGATGGCAAGGGAGAAACACAGGGCAGACAACAGGGAATCGTGACATAACCCCCTCCCCCCCTCAAAGGAGCGGATTCTAGACGCTCCTAAAAGAAAAATCACAAAAATAAAAAACAAATCGTCCAAGGAGTGAAGGGGGGACTCGGGGTGGGCAGGCACACCAAGGAGAGGACAAGGGGCAAACAGGCAGTCCAAGGGGGGGCACAAGGGGCAAACAGGCAGTCCAAGGAGGGGCAAACAGGCAATCCAAGGGGCAAAGACAGGGCAGCAGGGCCAAGAGCTGAGGACCAGGGAGACCAGAGCAGGTCAGGCGGACAGCTAGGAAACCAAGGGGATGACCTCAAGGTGGGGACCGGGTCTGGAGGCCTGGGAGGCGGCCACAGGACGGAGACTGGGTCGGAAGGCCTGGGAGGCGGCCACAGGATGGGGACTGGGTCAGGAGGTCTGGGAGGTGGCCACAGGACAGGGACTAGGTCAGGAGGCCTGGGAGGTGGCCACAGGACAGGGACTGGGTCAGGAGGCCTAGGAGGTGGCCACAGGATCACAGCCAGGGAGAACTCTGAGGGCGGAGCCGTGGAAGGCTGAGCCATGGAAGATTCAGGTGGTGGAGCCATGGAGGGCAGAGCCTTGGAAGACTCAGGAGGCGGAGCCGTAGAAGGCTCTGGAGGAAGAGCCATGGAAGGCAGAGCCGTAGAAGGTTCTGAAGGCGGAGCCGTGGAAGGCGAAGCCAGGGAGGACTTCGAGGGTAGAGCCGTGGTAGGTGGAGCCATGGAAGGCACTGGAGGCAGAGCCGTAGAAGGTTCCAGAGACAGAGCCGTGGAAGGCTCAGGAGGCGGAGCCGTAGAAGGTGGAACCATGGAAGGCCCAGGAGGCAGAGCCATGTAAGGCTCAGGAGGCGGAGCCGTAGAAGGCGAAGCCATGAAAGGCTCAGGAGGCGGAGCCGTGTAAGGCGAAGCCGTGGAAGGCTCGGGAGGCGGAGCCCTGGAAGGCTCGGGAGGCGGAGCTCTGGAAGGCCTGGGAGGCGGAGCTCTGGAAGGCACAGGAGGCGGAGCTACAGGTGGTTGCTCTGGGATGGTCGAGGCTACAGGCGCTGGCTCTGGGACGGTCGAGGCTACAGGCGCTGGCTCTGGGACTGTTGAGGCTATAGGTGCTGGCTCTGGGATGGTCGAGGCTACAGTTGCTGGATCGCTGACCGTGGCATGCATGACCTCTCGTTCGCTGAACGTGGAAGCCGGAGCCAAGGAAGGTTCTGAGGACGGAGCCATGGAAGGCGGAGTCTGGAGAGCAGAAGCCTTTCCTCTTCTCCTCCTCCTCCGGGCGGACTAGGCTGAGCACGCTGATTCTGGGACAAACGAGATTTTCAACTCGTTGGCTGTGGCAGGCGTGGGCGTTGGCTTGTTGGCCGTGGCAGGCATGGAGGGACGAGCCATGGAAGGCTGGGGGGGTGACCACTGTGGAAGGAGAGGCAAAGCCCTCTTCCTTGATACCCACAGTGAATGGCGAGCCGCTAACTCGCAGGGTCCCATTTGTTACGATTCTATTCTTAGATCGCAACAAAGGAAGACGCCACACAACCGCTACATAAACAATACGATTTATTGAATTAACGTAAGAAACATGAAGTGTCAAGTGATCAGTGTAACTGTTAGTCAGTGTGTCAGCATGTAAATGTAAGTAGCAAGTTCAAGTGACATCAGTCCAACCAAACATAAACAATGAAAGGTCCAAATCAAAACATCATAATAGGGAAAGATGGATCACATGAGAACTCCGAGGCGGCTGTGGTCTCCCGTAACCCACACATCCCGTCAGCTCTCTGGTAGCCTCATGAGTAGCAACAACACCAGCGAGCAATAGTTCTCCCCTCTCTGTTTAACCCAGTGTCTTTTAAAGTATCATGATTTCCTTCAGGTGTAAAGCCACGGCCTCCAGCAATCACCTGTAACTTAGGGACAAACACACAACTACTCACTGAGCCGTCACACACCCCCCCTTAAAAGATCCTATATCTCATAAGGATCCTCATCCTCGAGACTTGCTCTGAAGAACACCACCAAAGAAAATTCTGGGTAATCCGCTACATTTGACAGATCAAGAAAGTCCCGAACGTGATCCTCCACTGGACGGTCCTCTTGCCTGAGGAAGAGAAGCTTGTAGGCTGCTAGGCGTTATTGGGTCAGTTGTTCTGTAACGAAGGCAGACAACGAGTGAGGATCTAAATGCAGTTTTAATGGGAAAACAAAAGATGAACAGAATAACTAAAAGACACAGGACTATCATCTCACAGGTCTTGAAGTGGAAGACCCACATTGACATTTGGAAAAGGCCCAGCAGGGGTTGTACTTCCTTTGCCATTTGAGGAAGTTCAACCTGCCACAGGCACTGCTGATGCAGTTCTACTCAGCAGTCATTGAGTCTGTCCTCCTGCACTTCTATAACTGTCTGGTTTGGTTCAGCTACCAGTGAGACATCAGAAGAATTCAAAAGATAGTTCGGACTGCTAAGAGGATTAATGGTGCTCCCCTTCCCATATACTAGAACTATACACATCCAGTGTGATGAAAAGGGCTGTTAAAATAATTATTGACCCCATTCACAAAGCACACTTCCTCTTTGAACTGTTGCTCTCTGGCTGGCGCTACAGAGCACTGAGCACCAGAACAGACACAGGCATAGAAACAGTTTTTCCCTCGGGCCATCCAGCTCATGAACAGTTAAAACTGGCCCCATAACATTCCTTTGGTCAATACAACCAAGTGCAATATTCAGTACAACCAAGTGCAATATTCAATCCATCCATTCCTATTATATCCATATTTAATTTATATTCTTAAACATATCCTACCTCTTCTTCAATACATTACATCACCTGCACATAATTGTATATCTGTATATAAAATATTCTAACAAAATTATTGCACTATTTTAAATTTCTCTTATTTTATATGTTATATAATATTGTTTTAGAATTGTTTTATGTCACTATATGTATATATGTTTAAATGTATATGTATGTATGTATGTTCCATTTTCTTGGACTGAAAGATTCTGACACCATGACAAATTCCTTGTGTGTGTAAGCATGCCAGGCAATAAAGCTTATTCTGATTCTGAAGTGCAAGGTTTGGGAACAAGTGATAATTAAAGCCAGGTTTGTGTGTGTTTTTAGTTTTTATTAATCATCACCAGCAGGAATAAAAGGTGTAAGGGCTGCCCATCAAAATACTACATTCGTGCATTATTTTCATACACTTATCTTTGAGCAAATACATTTTCCCTACAGAAAAGTTAACTTTAAACATCATAATATTATTATTATTATTATTATTATTAGTTTTATTGGAATGCTTTGCATTTAGAGCTGACATAAACGTCTGTTATTTATTGTGGGAAAAGTGGATGGGAGAGAGTGAAAGCAATTAGCTTAAAAGCCTTTGAGCACACACTGTTCATTTGGACATTGTCATCACCTGCAAGTAATCACAGAGATCTGATGTGTCAGCTAAGGATGTCGCAGTTTCACAATATAAGTTTTTAAACAGATAGTTTTCATATCTTTGACATGTTTTCATTCACGGTATTGCATGAATATAAAGTTATAATATAAACAAATCTGTTAAATTTCTTAGAATCAGCTACATTTACAAAGTATCATATAAACCTGATGTTATCAAATAAACAGAAATTCTAACTGCAACACATGGAGTTTTATAAACAAGGTTTATAAACAAGGAGGAGCAAGGTAATTTAATCCAACCAATCACACTGCTAGACTAAGCGTATATAAACGGCGCTTACCTCTACATGGTGTGGAGTCTTCTGGCATTCGGCCCCACCCATAGCCCACAAACAGACCCAGGCAGTGACTCAGATTATATGATGCAATTACGCTGCAAAGCATTGGCCTTCATCAGCTCTTCCATCCAAACAATCTCGTTAATCTACAGAAGCTGCCACAGCAGCTCATTTGTTTTTTGTAGTATTGACTGCAACCATGTTAATTGTTATATATTTACTCTGTTTTTCTTTCTATGCTCCGTTCACCAAATCAGTTTATAGCATGAAGTTGCTTCCGCTAGCTGGCTGCTTTGTCACTGTATACATGTCAAACAGCTTTCTACGACTGATCATATGTTCTCCTATCTAAATTTCCAACCCGGAGTGGTCCACACCTCCGTGAATGGGTGCTGCTCCGGCTTCATTCCACATGAGCCCTATTACAGATTCATTTGAAGGCGAGGTAGACAAAGAAGAACTATTTAATTCAATCACCATTCCAACGCTTCCCAGCATTTCAATCTGGATCTCCAGCTCAGCCGAATCCTGTCAGCCTCATTACTTTGCTGTGCAGCTCGTTTAGGACGTGATCCATTCAGCGATTCTGTTTTTCAACTTCTAACATGAATATCACTATCGTTTTCCCTTCAAAGTGCCCTTCGGATTGCAATTTATCCCATTTGTAACACAGGGGAAATTATGCAACAGTGAACTCAAACCTCCCACTACACTGCAAACAGTGCAAATACACTGTCCAAGCACTGTAGCCGTGGCGTCTATAGGACCATATGACAAATTCGCACTGCATGGCAAACAGCGCAATACGCTGTCCAAGCACCACAACCATTCAGGGTGGCTGTGGCTCAGGTGGTAGAGCGGGTCGGCCACTAATTGCAGGGTTGGCGGTTCGATTCCTGGCCCACACAACTCCACATGCCAAAGTGTCCTTGGGCAAGACACTGAACCCCAAGTTGCTCCCAATGGCAGGCTAGCAGCTTGCATGGCAGCTCTGCCACCATTGGTGTATGAATGGGTGAATGAGACACAGTGTAAAGTGCTTTGAATATATATATATATATATATATATATATGTATATGTATATATATATATGTATATGTATATATATGTAAGTATATACAATATGGGTTTTTGAGTGCAAAGTTATGATATAGAGAAGCAGAGACCAGCTCAATGCAAATGTCTATAATACAGTACAGGGTGCAAATGAAGAAGCATAAACTGAAGGTGCATTGTACAAAATGAGGTATAAATATGTACGTGTGTAAATATATGTATATGGCCGGTGGCCATAACAGTGCAAGCAGCATCAGGAGGTAGAAGTTATGTGCAAGAAATGTGCAAGGGAATGTGTGAAAAATAAAAATAAATTAATAAATATATATAAATTAATAAAAGAAAAATACAAATCCCCTAATACAAGGCCTCCCCCTCCCTCAAATTAATTTAATCATTTCACACTCTTTCTGGGGGTACAAGAGTCACCATAAAATACCTCGCCTCAAATACAAGGCTTTGTAGACAACAGCTTGCTGTCCCATTTTCTGGCATATTTCTGGGGGGTATTTGTGCTCAGGTCAATCCTCGAGCCTGAAGCCCTTTGCCCAGGACAGTGAGTCACAGACGTATTAAACAATCCTTTAAGCAGGATTCCATTAACTTGTGAAGTACTGAAGTAGAGTTTTATAAACAAGATTCAGGAGGAGCAAGGTCATTTAATCTGACCAATTACATCGCTAGAGTAAGCATGTATAAACAGACGCTTACCTCTACATGGCATTGAGTCTTCCGGCATTCCTCCACCTCCCCATTCTCCTCCTATCTATTTTTTAATAACTTATCTAAGTCTGGGGGGTGATATTCATGCTCAGGTCAATTCTTGAGCCCTTCACCCAGGACAGCAAGATACTAACATTTTACACTATCCTCTAAGCAGGAATACATTAACTTGCAAACTTCTGAAATTCACGTCGCGAGCACAGCACACAGACATGTTGGAGCCTGAACCTTTATTCCGCCCACCAATTTGGTTCAAGTCTATGGTGTTGGAATTCTTTGGGTGTTAAAGACCTACTAAGGCACAATCAATATTTCTCAGTTGCCTAGTTTTTAAGGTTTGTTGCAAAAAAGTGTTTCAGGATCACTTCAAACCTGAAGAACCATCTCCGTGAGCATCATCCCATGGAATTTACAGTGATTGAAGTAAAATTCAGTAGGCCTATATATGAAAATACATTATTGACATCCTTCATAAAAAATACCATATACAGTTCAGTTTTACATGATTTGTAATGACTCATTAGGTTTTAAGGAAGGCTAACGTTATGTTTGTGTTTTCTGTGACAAAAATGCATAATGAATACATGTAAATGTAAAGATAATAGGTAATCACAATATGCATTAATACTGTTAATTGCGAAAATTTGCAACAGTTTAACTCCTTCTGATAATTATGATTAAATTAATTAATTATGTTAATGAATACCTGAATACACACACATACACATGCATGTATAACTCTGCATGTACATATGGGCAGAAACCGGCTATGAAGCCATGGCTGCACTTGCTTTATTAGAGAAGCTTGCCACCGCACATAACGCAGTGTAGGGGAACAGTATGTGTACCATTATAAGAAAGATAAATGACAAATGATTAGATTATTTGTCTGAATAAATTATCCACCATTAAAATCGTAAAACAATATCTCGTTGTATCTGCTTACAATATGTATTGTGAGGAATAAGCTTTAATAGGGGAATTATGATTAATTAACTTATTGGATTAATATTATTCTCGTGGTTTATTGAAAATAATATCACAAATATTTTAGGTATAGCTTTAGGGCCAGATCTTTGAATAAATCAAGTGACAAGATTATTTATCAAAGTATACCACATTCAAATTATCTTTGAATACAAACAAGACTTTATTTCTATTCTAAACATAAACTAATCTAACAAATACAAACATGAAACAGGTTGGTGAGTAGAGTAAAAGAGTGATTTAGATGGAAATCTGGTCTGTAGACAATGCCTTAGATCCATTAATACTTAATTAATTCTAACTCAATTTGCAACTGGGTAACCTGAATTATATTAAAGAGACTCCAGCACTTACAGCAAAGTCTGGAGATGTACATGTGTGCCATCGCATTTCCTTGTGTTGCTTGGTCCTTTGGCTCTTTGTAGAAAGTGTGGGTGGTTCCGTCGATGTTTTGGACATCTGCTAAGATCATGTATAGTTTGTTGTCTGTTGTGTCGATGGATGATGAGGGCTTTGAAGGGAGGCCTTCCACAGGGAGGACTGTCACATGTGTGTGTCGTAACGCAGAGAAGAGAATTGCTTCCTCAGAGCTTGAAAACAGTGCAAGAGACATGACATTCGTTAACATCAACATTCTCTACATAAACAAGCATTTACATACTAAATATTATATATCATGAATATTCCACGTGTAAGTAACAAAACATGAACATACCTGATTACCAATCATAATGGTTAATTATTATCATTCTCTCGTTTGGCACTCAGTGAAGGCGGTCGCATTTTCTCTCCCTCTCCCTCCCCTGACCTCCCTGCTTTGCTCTCTTGTCACGTCTAGTCAACTGTCTTGTACTTTTGAGAGACTCTCACAGCACTGCTCTCCAAACTAAGAAATTATTATGGATTTGATCAACTGGTCTCTCAACGCAATTGACACCATCTTCTCGAAGAGAAGCTTGGGTTCGGGGGAACCTAACTGTCCTGACGGAACGTTTGCAGCTGGCTACACAATGGACGCGTGGGAGAGGTGGCGGGTCGTGTGTCTGGCGGTTCTTTCCGTGGAGGACGTTGAAGATATCTACCTATTCGGAACCATGATAACAGGTCTTCTGCTGATTGGATTAGGCATTGCCCTGGGTTATCGAAGAATTAAGAAGACGGAGACAGCTGTCCAAAGCCTCACAAGGCTGCCCGTCATGATTGAGGCGGTGGGCAGAGTTGTCAGCACTTAGACTCTCAATATGGATAACATCATGAAGGAGCTTACAGCTTTGCAAAGGCAAATGGATCGTTTAAGAGACCAAAATGGACATGAAGAATAGCCTGAGAAATTGCAGCTATTCGCCCCAAGACAAAACATCTCAATCTTATCTGTTTCGGCACCCAGCAACCAGCACTGGCCTTGGCCAAGGCCGCTGATGGATCAACAACTCCCCTGGTTAGAGCACTGCAATGAGCCGCTCTCGCATTCCCTCCCCCCTCCCAAAACACCCTGGGATTGTGACCTTCTGGCGAATCTCTGGGCTCACACACACACAAGACTTTACACAAATACAGATATGCATCTGACCCCACACCCCATCCCACGCCTTCGCCGCTTCGTACCCCCCAGTCTGACAGGCGGGTCTGTGACCAGCGCCGAGAATGGCTGCAGGACCAGATGGCTGTCTGTCAGTGCTGGGCTACCTCCATCCCCCACTCCCCTACCCTGTTGCAAGTTTTTGTTATGTTGTAGATGTACTGATTATGTGCTAAGTGTTGCTGAGATGTTTTTTTCCTGTTCCCATACTGTAATCCTAACAGGAGCATAGTCTGGGGGTTGCTTTTTTTATCTCACCTTTCCCCATGTAATGCTGTATATCTTCTCAATTCCCTGTCTTCCTGCCTTGTCTACCCGTTGTCATATTGTATGTTTGTATGGGCAGGATGATGGCCAATTTCACTGGTTACTTTTACTTGTGACTATGTGACAATAAAGGGTTACTACTACTACTAATTAGTTGGTTTTACAACATGAATAATACATAACACATTATGAGAAACATGATTGTCAGGGTATATTATCAGGTTAAGCCTTGAACAGAACATATTCCATGCTCAAAAAAACATATTGATGACACTTTCTAATTTTTCTTTCAGAGATCCTAGGCCCTAGATGCGAACCCAACACCAACCCCAGTTCCTCCCCGTTCAGAACTGAAATTCCTAGAAATCACCCTCTTAGACTCCTCCATGCACTCCGGGACTCTATTCTTCAAGGCAATCCCCCCTAACCCTGCACACATATCCAACAGCTTGGAAATTCTTCAAAGATTTCCACCGAAATTACAATCTGTCATTTCCAGATTTTTCTCTCCTCTCTGTATCCTCCTTCACCTCACAGAGCTACATTTCTCTAAACACCTCAAAAACATTAGTACAAAGTGTCTGTATGCTCTGAAGTGGTATCTCTTCGCAAATTGGTGTTCTTCTCGTGGGGAAGATCCACAGAGATGCACGGTCGGGTCTTTGTTGTCATTCCTACAGGAGGGGCTGTAGAGATGGCTGTCTCCCTCCACCCTGAACGTGTACGTGGCTGCATTAACAGCATATCATGATACGCTGGAAGGGAGACCGTCTGGACAGCACGACCTGATCACCAGGTTCCTCAAGGGTGCGAGGACATTGAATCCTCCTAGACCGCGCCTGATTCCCTCTTGGAATCTCTCTGTGCTACCTGCCTTACAGAGCCCTTTGAGCCCCTGGAGCAGGCCAATATCAGCACTTTGTCTCTGAAGACAGCCCTCCTGATGGCACTCACTTCTATCAAGAGGGTTGGGGATCTACAGTGACTCTCTGTCACCAGCGATTGCTTGGAGTTCGGGCCGGCACACTGTCACGTGATGTTTTTTCAGATTAAAATTTTGTATTGATTCCTATATTAACACATAAAAACAAGAACATATACAAGGCATAGATCTAGTAGGGTCAGAAACAAATAATAAAATATAATCTACATAAAACAAAATCTTATGTGCCACACCTCCTGCCACCACCCCTGGAAAATCAACTTTCTTATTGTGGCTGCTAATGGTTCTAGGGCAAGACAGATCAATAATGGGGAAAGAGAGCAACCCTGACAGGTGCCCCTATCCTGAGTAAAATAATCCGAAAGAATCCATTTGTTGTACAACTGCTACAGAGAGTCTATAAAGTAACTTAATCCAAAAAATGAATGTACTCCCGAAGCCATACATTTCCAAAATCTTAAAAAGATAATCCCATTCTACCATATCAAAAGCCTTTTCGTTAGATGGCAGCGACCGGAGACTGATCCTTCGCTACTGACTACGTGATATTAATGAAACACCTAATGTGATCAGAAGAGCTGTGGCCCTGAATAAATGATAAATAGATGTCATAACAAAATTTTCACATCTAGCTGGATAAGGGGAATTGGACAGTAACTTTTACACACACTTGGATCTTTGTCCTTATTAAGAATCAATCTGATCCAGGCCTATGTCATGGTTGGAGGAAGCTTTCTGTTCTTTAATTATTTCGTATAAACGTCTAACAAAAGTGGAGCCAATTCTGTAGCATTAGATCTAACATATTTAGCAGCAAAACCATCTAGCCCCAGAGCCTTGCCTGCAGGTAAGGCCTTAAAAACCTCGTCAAGCTCCACCAAGTTTATCGCCAAATCAAGAGAATTCTTTTGCTCAGTCGTCAGATTAGGGAGTTATAATGGTTCCACAAATTTTCTAATATTTTCATCAGTAGACGAAGACATGGAACTATAGAGATCAAGATAGAACTCTATAAAGGTATTATTATTATTAATGGCCGAGGTAAAAATGTCACCACCAGCAGATTTCACTGAGGGAATGGTAGAAAAAGACTCTCTGTTTTATATATCAAGCCAAAAGCTGCCCTGCTTTTTCCCCTGTCTCAAAGTATGACTGTCTTGCCCTGAATAACCAAAACTCCACTAGCATTATATCTGAATTTCAATCTAGTCAATTCTCTGAGGCCATCAGACGACATTCTGCACTTCAGCTCTGCCTAGGCACTTTAAATATTCCCTTCCAACTCCACAAGTTCTCGTGCTTTGGATTTTTTAATGAATGAGGCACTCTTACATGATCTTGAGACCCCGGCCCGGTTATGTGCCCAAAGTTCCCACCACTCCCTTTCGGAATCAGGTGGTGAACCTGAACCTTCAGACGAGGAAGACCCGGCCTTGTCGTTGCTGTGTCCAGTTTGTGCCCTGCGCATTTACCTGGACTGCACGCAGAGCTTTAGATGCTCGGAGCAGATCTTTGTCTGTTTTGGAGGACAGCAGAAGGGGAAAGCTGTCTCCAAACAGAGGCTGGCCCATTGGATTGTGGATGCTATTTCCTTGGCATACCAATCACAAGACTTGCTCCCTTGGGAGTCCAGGCGCACTCCACTAGAGGTGTCGCCCAGTACTCGTGGTATGCCCCTTTTCAGGTTAGCCCACGTGCTTGTGCTCAGTGCTCCATAAGTGGTGATTCCCCCCTCAGTAATCCCATATGAGGTGTTTCCACTGTTCAGTTTCCCCTTAGGTGAACCCTGTGTTTCCACTCGATAGAGCTTCACTCTGCCTCGGCCACTATTGCTGTGTACCCTCTCCGTGAATAGGGTCCCTCCAGTGCCTTCATTCCATATGTGAACTTCCCGTTCTCAAGATCGAACCCCTAGTGTCACTACACCGAAACAACATCTCATTCCCTTCATCAGAGATTACATTAGTAACCAAGACGTTTTCTTCAATGTGCTTTACTGTATTTTCACATATGTGTGCATGTGGCACAATAATTCCAAAAAAGCTAAAAATGAAAAAAGTTACAAAGTAAGCAGTACTTCCACTTGTATTGCTGAAAAAAATATTCTCAAAATCCAAAAATGAAGCAGTAATTCTAGTACTCGACAATAAAAAATAAACAAACATAGATATACAAACTAGACAGATTGATATATATATATATATATATATATATATATATATATATATATATATATATATAGATAGAGAGAGAGAGAGAGAGAGAGAGAGAGAGATCATTACTGAGCTTAGCCCAGTCTTCCACATTTGGCCACACGTTCTCGTCCATATATCCAGGTATCCAGCTGTCATAGCATCTAGTAAAGACATTTGGTCATGTGGGTGATGGTCATAAACCTTCCAACTCCAGGGGTAAAATTATTTGTCTATGGGGTAAGGTGATAGTAAAACAGAGACTACAGTTCTTAGTCTTCACCTCATTGGTCTTCTACCACACATTACACTTCTCGGTAGTCTTAAATAGACAGCACCGATTTCACATATGTTCTACATATCAATGTAAAAACTTGTAAATAGTAAAAATAATGCATGTAAACAATAAACATATAACAAAAAATATATATTAAATTAAATATTTACAGTTTAAATACATTTATTGATGGAATACGTTGAATTTGAAAAATTTTCAAAAGCTAAAATGTGACAAATATGATAAAAAAAATAATGAAGTGATATTGAATCTAATCGAAACCTTGTGAATCTGAATCAAACAGGGAAATCTGTATCATTACCCAGACCTACTCATAAAGGTAGCCTACTAAATGATATTTGACTATATACTGATTCAGGCAAAATATTGTTGACCACAATATACTCCTAAAAAGACTGGAAAACTGTGTAGGGCTCTCTGGATTAGTCCTTAGCTGGTTCAGGTCATATTTATAATAGACTCTCTATGCCTGATTAAATGAACAGTTGGATGTGCTGGAAATTCCTTCAGTAAACAAAGACAAAATAGAAGTAATTGTATTTGGAAATAAAGATAAAATTCTCAAGGCTAACACATACCTTGACTCCAGGGGCCAAAAGATGAAAAAATCAAATCAGGAATACTGGTGTCATTTTGGAATCAAGGCCTGTTTTTTTAACTTACCACTAGGACTTTCCCAGAGAGTTCCTAGCTAGGAGTTTTTGCTTAAAACCTATTTACAAAACTGCTAAGAATAAGTTTTACTAAGGCAGTCTTAAGATCAGAGTAAAGCCCCATACACACATACAGCGACTTTAACGCTTGATGTGCCAGTCTCTATACTGAGAAGTTATTGGTGGACTGCACGTCTTGCCATGTCTTTTGATAATATGATCACAGATGAAGAATTTTGCTAGTAAAACTACAATTTAATTATAATTTATCAAGGAATCCGTTTTCTTGTCCCTACAAATGTACATTCTGCAGGGGAGATTGTTTTTATATGAACTGCAGCAGTGCTCAATGCATTATAACATTAATAAAATGAATGAACTATCAATGTACGAATTAAACTCACTCCGACTGCTGACAATTGCACAATTTTTTATTATATTCATTTATGTAGTTACAGACAAATCATAATAGAACAGTGAAATCGCTCACAGACACTTTAACTTCTCTGTCTTGCTTGCACTCGGATGACATGAGCCCTACTGACATAGTCTTCACTCCTATTGGTTGTCCAGTTAAACTTTTCTCAACTTTGTCCTGTCACTCGCCACGCCTACATCTAGTTTCCAGTGTCGCTGTCACTCGTGTCACAGGAAGTCGACAGCTCTCATTGACATTGAATACAATGACGTCACTTTGGCCCTGTCCCAATACCCACATTTGTCTTGTTTATTTTTGTTCAATAAAAGCCCTTTGATTGTCTCTATGTGTTTGGGTCCTACCTCAGATTCATGACATTAATCCATGTCTTTTAAAGCAATACAATCAGTTGCATGAGAAACAGACCAAAAGTTAATGCTTGACAAATGCAGAAAGCATATCTACAGCACTCTACATATGCATCAAGCGCAAGTGCCGTGAACAAGCTTCTCTCATTTAGTTTGGTTAAAGTGATATAAATATGAAAATATGAAAAGATATGAAAAAAAATTAATATGGCACCAGCAAACAGAATGAAACCATTATAATGTCAAACTAGGTTAATGTGTTAACTGTCAAATGTGATGGCATTGAACATTTGACATCATTGATAGTAAAAACAAAATAAAAAAAGAAAACGATTGATTCCATGGATTCAATAAGAATTTTACACATTTTTACGTCATTGTAAAGTTGTTAATACGTAAAATTATTATGTTTTAAATGCTGTCAATACATCATTATTGTATTATGTTGTCAATACGTCATTTTTGTATGTTACATAGAAATACATATTCATACCCATGCATTTCTAACAAAAGATAGCCTTGAGTAATGCTTGTAGTCACTATTTACAGCATATCAACCAAATTTGCCCTCACAATTAAGTCTGGTAGTCACTTTGGGTATGAAATTCACTTGTCGCTCTCAAAACTAACATAACTGTTACTCCGAACAGGACTGATAACTGTATTCTGTATCTATGTGAACAGCCTAAATCTGTGTGTCTGTCTTTCAATGCAGCCACTGCAACACAATTTCAAAGTGATGGTTTTTACAAAAATAGCCTTAGCTTTTATGGCATTACATTTTCTTTGACACATGACATACAGTTTAACCTGACACATCATTTGAGCAATATATGCTAAAACAACTTCCAGTTTCACCTAGAGAATGTGTGCTAAAATAAACAAAATATTCTCCATAACAAACATTTTCCTTTTCAGCAGAGGAACATCACCTCAGTGCAAATGGATCAGCAGTCTTTAGGTGAGATAGGTGTCACTGTGGATTGCATTTTTTTTTTTACATGCTGTCTTGTGTTTGCACTCTTCCACTAACACTGGCTGATCTATGCCATATGCCAATCTCTTTATTCTGCTACTTTGCTGATTGCTTATGCAATTCTGTTGCATTGCTTTTTTCTATGGCCCGTTTATCAACCTCACTCCTGTATGGAGCCACAGCAGGGGTACTCTAACGACCCACTTTCCTGAACGTGCTACAAAAGAAGCTATGTGTTTGAATGCATCTAACTTTGCAAATGCTGTTTGATTTAATGACCAGTTCAACTGAAAATGAAAATGCTGCCATCATTCACTCACCATAATGTTGTTTTAAACCCATATGACTTTCTTTTCAGACCATTTCTAAACTGCCATTTTTATAAACAATCCTGGATAAAATATTTTTTTCTCAACTCTCTTCATTCTCACCTTTTAGATAAATTTAAGTCTGGGTTTAGAGCTCATCACAGCATAGAGTGTGCACTACTCATGGTGACGAATGATATACGGCTCACTTTGGTTTCTGGTAGACCTGTAATTTCAATGTTGCTCGTTCTTAGTGCTGCTTTCGATACAGTTGATAATACTATCCTCCTAGACCCTCTTAGGAGTGAAGTTGGTATTAAAGGGACAGTCTTAGATTGGTTTACATCTTACCTTTCAGATAGCACTCTGAGTGTCAGGATAGGGAATTCTTTCTCGCCTTCTGCACGTTTCACTTGTGGGGTACCTCAAGGATTTTATTTTCTTTATATACGATTCCCCTGACTTAGATTTTTAGGAAATATAACATTTCATATCATTGTTATGCTGATGATACACTGCTGTATGTCACAATTAGTTCTGATGATTCAAATTCTGATATTTTTATATGCTTTGTGGATATTAAATGCTGGACAGCAAGAAACTTTCTCCAATTTGAGCAAGACTGAAATTGTTGGCTTTGGCCTCCCTAGCTCTGTCTCTGATATCACTAGCAATCTAGCGACCCTGTCATTAAATGTTCACCCCTTTGCTAAAAATTTGGTAGTGATCTTTGATACTGCTTTAAATTTTGAAAAAAAAAAAAGGGTGGTGAAGGGCAGCATTTTCCAACTCAGGTTGATTGCTAAATTAAAACCATTGTTATATTAAAACCATTGCTCTCATTTAAAGATTTGGAGATAGTTATTCATGCCTTCATCTCATCTCTATTTTAATGCACTTGCAGTTAGTCCAAAATGCAGCTGCAAGGTTGCTGCCTGGAACAAGGAAGAGGGAAATTATTTTACCTGTTCTAGCATCTCTTCACTGCTTACCAGTCCAATACAGGATCCATTTTAAGATTTTGATATTTGTTTTTTAAAGCTATTAATTGTTTAGCCCCATCTTATCTCTCAGAACACCTTAGTCATCAAAAATCCTCCAGAACTCTCAGATCCTCTGATCAAATTCTCCTGCATACACCATGCTCACGCTTTAAGTTTAAAGGGATTGTGCCTTCTCCGTAGTCAGACCTAGACTATAAATTAACATACCTCTGGACATTAGATCTGCTCCTATGCTTCACATTTTTAAATCACGTCTTAAGATGTATCTATATTCTTTGGCTTTTGTTTGAATGTATATTGTATTGTTTATTGTTTTCAATGTCAATCTTGTTTTTTATTTCCCCTTAATTAATTGTTTTATTTGTCCATGTACTGGACTTTGGTATACACTTGTTGTTTTTAAATGTGTTCTATAAATAAATTGACCGTGACCTATTAGGGCCCAAGAACTGAAAGTGCGGAGACTGTGTGGAGTCTGTACCGCCACATAGAAGATGGGCATGTTTGGGGGGCTCTGTATCACTAACTTTTTGAGCTACAGTAACCAAACTTTGTATACATATAGATCTCATCAAGCCGGACAACTTTTGTGCTCACAGTCATAAGCTCCGCCCAACAGGAAATCTGACATTTTGGATTGTTTGTAAAATGCATGCCCTGGAATTTGAAATACTCCTAGAGATTTCATGTTACAGGTACCAAATGTGGGCGACATCATGTCAAGACATTGACGATGCTAAATTGCAAACAGATTTTTGATATATGGAACGGTGTTGCCATGGCGATGAGATAACATAACGTAAAAAAAATGGGAAAAACTTAGTGTCATATTTTCTTTGTGCATCGTGTGATTTACATCAAAATTAAGCCAAATGTTTGGCCTTGCGGGCTGATCACATTGATGTGGGTATTGTGGGTCACATTTTTTTTTAATAATGTCAAGACAGACCAGATTTAAAATTCTGAAGGGATTCTTGATATCTTAAACGGTGTTGCCATGTCAATGCAATAAATAACATGATTCCATTTTATGTATATTCACATGTTCCTAATCAAAAGCTACACTTTGATGCTGCGCTGATTTAGCGCTTTGGGAACGTCTTTAGGAGTGACCAGCTGTGAATATGTGCAACACGTCAATGAAATTGACTAGAATTTATAGCCTCTGCCGGTGACATCATAAGGATGCGCTGGTACAGGGGCATCTTCAGACCATTCTGTGTGTGTTGTGCTTGTCAACCCTGTCAAAAACCTTATATTTTCCTCTGTTAGGAGTTAGAATTTGTGCGCAGAAACCTTTCTCTTTAAAAAAAAAAAAAAAAAGGAAAAAAAAGAAAGAAAATATATCTGATAAACAAAGCAAGCGGTGTGTGTTCCTGTGTTTACGCTCTGTGGCTGAAACGGACATGCTTCTCTTCCATTGGGACGGGGCAGGTGCGAGCATTGCGATCTGCTTTCAGTCAAAAAGCTTCGCACTCGTCTCGCTTACTTCCAAGAGTCAGCGCCCACACTTCCATCGTGGCGCTCTCGTATGGATCTGGGCGAGGAGCGAGAGATGGGTTCTTCCCTATCGCTCTCTGTCTCCTCAGATCCAGCCAGTCCTTCTCGTGATCTTGAAGAGCGCTCCGGCACCTCTTCGGTTCATGAGGGGTACCGAATCTCTTGAGTCTGTGGACTTTGAGCTACCCACCTCTGTGTGTCACTCACATGATAATAAAGTGGCTGAGGAATTGTTCGAGGTGGTTACTCGGGAGGTGGCCAGACTACAGCTAGACTAGCCACATGAACAAGAGACCCACAAACGTTCTAAGTTGGAAGACAGATTTCTGTCTGGTGGCCAAAGGAACAGAATGCTACATCAGTCCTTTCCTTTCTTTAATGACCTCCATGATGAGCTTTCTTGTTCATGGAGGACACCTTATACTTCCAGTGTCTCTGTGCCTTTGACGGCGACAAATTTGACTATTGTGGGTGCTGAGGCAGAGGGGTATTCCATGAAGCCCCGGGTAGAAGAGACACTTGCGGGTTATCTCTCGCCTGGCTCGGCATAATTTTTAAAGAGACCCACTGTCCCCACAAAGCCATGCAGGACCACCTCTACACTTGTGGGGAAAGCTTATCAGGCAGCAGGTCAGGCGGGTGCTGCCCTGCATACTATGGCAGTGTTGCAGTCATACCAGGCTGACCTGCTGCAGGACCTGAGTGCGGGCAGTACTGTCGACGAGAAGGCATTTTCAGAACTTCGTTGATCCACAGATCTGTCTCTCCAGGAGACCAAACAGACGGCTCGCACCATTGGCCAGTTTATGAGGCACTTATGGATGAACATGTCAGGCATCAGAGACAAGGACAAAGTCTTCCTTCTTGATGTCCCGATTTCACCTACTGGCTAGTTTGGTGACTCTGTGAACATGGTCATCACCAGGTTCCAGGAGGCAAATAGTCATGAGGAAGCCTTCGGGCAATTCCTTCTTTGCTGCACTCAGGGGGCGGGGCCGCTGGCCACCCAGCCCCGCCCCAGTTTGATACCCATCTCAGAGAACCTGGCAGCATGGAAGCTACTGCATCCATGCTATGTGGGTCCTGAGAACAGTAGGAAAAGGCTACAGAATTCAATTTGTTCGCTGTCCTCTGCGTTTCTATGGTGTGGTTCCCACGACCGTGAAACCGGAACAAGCTGTGGAAAGAACTGGAAAATCTCTTGGTCAAAGGGGCCATAGAACATGTTCCCCTTCCAGAGAGAGAGAGTCAGGTTACTACAGCAGATAATTCCTGGTTGCCAAGAAGTATGGGGGGTTGTGTCCGATTTTAGACCTTCGAGGCTTGAATCGCTCAGTCGGGCTTTCAAGTTCTAGATGCTAACCATCAAGACGGTCATAACTCAAATCCAACATCACTATTGGTTGGTCACGATCAATCTCATGGACGCATATTTTCATATAGAAATTCTGTCACAACACAGGAAGTTCCTGAGGTTCGCTTTCGGGGGCGAAGCTTTCCAATATCGGGTTCTTCTATTCGGCCTAGCCTTATCACCCTGCACATTCACAAAGTGCATGGATGCAGCACTGGCTCCTTTGCGACTCCGGGGCATCCGGATTCTGAATTATATAGACAACTGGCTGATAGCACAGTCACAAGAACTGGCATTACAGCACAGGGATATCATCTTAGCTCATCTGGTTTCTCTGGGTTTGAGGCTCAATGTCAAGAAAAGCACCCTCTCTCCCACTCAGAAAATGCCCTTTCTGTGGATCGTATGGAATTCGATCATAATCCCAGCACAATTGTCTTCCACTCGAATCGAGTCCATTCAGAACACCCTGAGCAAAGCAGGCTAGGCCAAGGTTGCACTGTTCGTCAGTATCAATGAATACTAGGTCTCATGGCATCTGTGTCCTCAGTGATCCCTTTGTGTCTTTTGCACATGAGACCATTTCAGTTGTGGCTCAAAGCCAGGGGATTTCATCTAAGGGCCAGTCCCCTAAGGCTGATAAGGGTTACGTGCTGTGCGCTACTTACCATTTCTATGTGGTTCAGACCCTGGTTCCTCACTTTGGGTCCCACTCTAGGTGTGTCTTGCCGTCGCAAGCTGCTAACAACAGACACCTCCCTGACGGGCTGGGGAGCAGTCTTAAGTGGTCATCCAGCTCAAGGGGAAAGGGAGGGTCATCAGCTCGATTGGCACATCAACTGTCTCGAGTTGATGGCTGTATTTCTGGCCCTGAAGTACTTCCTCCAATATCTGAGAGGCTGCCATGTCTTGGTGCAGGTGGACAACACAGTGGTAGTCTCTTACACAAACCATCAAGGAGGTCTATGTTCATGCCAGCTGAACAGACTGACATGGCAGATTCTCCTTTGTGTCTAGGGCAAGCTCCTGTCAATCAGAGCAGTTTATATCCCTGGATGCCTGAATGTGGGAGCAGAGTTACTGTCCGGACAGAAAATACCGGCGGGGGAGTGGAAACTCCACCCCGAGGTAGTGGAACAAATCTGGTTGAGATTTTACAGAGCAGAAGTGGACATCTTCTCCTCCCAACAAACACTGCAATGTCCCCTCTACTAGTCACCTAGCCCCCCTGGGTCTGGATGCGATGGCACATAAATGGCCCAGAATGCACCTGTATGTGTTTCCTCCAGTTTCTCTGCTCTCGGGAGTCTTGGCCAAAGTTCGCCAGCAAGGGTCTTGCCTCTTACTAAGGCGCCACGTTGGCCGAATAGGGTATGTTCTCGGAGATAATGTCTCTCCTCGGCGGCTCACCTTGGCCGATTCCGGACAGGAGGGACCTTCTGTCTCAGGCGCAGGGGACAATATTTCATCCCCGGCCCGAGCTGTGGAACTTTCATGTTTGGCCCCTGAATGGTACCAACTTAGAGACACTAGGCTTTCACCTGAAGTTATCTAGAACTTTTAAGTGCTAGGGCTCCATCTACTAGAAGTTATGCCAATAAATGGGGTGTCCTTGAAAGATGGTGCAGTACACATAATGCAGATCCAGTTAACTGCCAGATTGCTTCTGTTCTGGACTTTCTGCAGGAAAATTATCAGCAGGCATATGCCCCACCACTCTCTGGGTTTATGTGGCCTCTCTAAATTCGACTTGCCATGCCTTGATTGATGGGATTCTATTGGGGAAACATCCACTGCTCGCTCGCTCGCTTCGTTCGCGGAGCCATGTGATTAAGACCTCCTGCAAGGACCAGGATCCCTTCATGGGACTTAGCAGTAGTCTTGAGGGTCTGGTTGAGACCCCCCTTTGAAGCTAGCATCTGATAAACTTCTGACTCTCAAGATGGTTTTTCTTATGACGATTACTTCTCTTAATAGAATTGGGGATTTGCAGACTCTGTCTGTCTTGCCATCCTGCTTAGATTTTGCCCCATGAGTGGCTAAAGCAATATTGCATCCTCATCCTGACTACCTGCCTAAGGTTCATTTCTCGGCCATACATCCGGTCACTCTTGAAGCCTTCTGTTCCCTACCGTTTACAACGCCTGATCAGGAAAGACTTCACGGACTGTGCCCTTCAGGTTTACATCCACCGCACTAGCCAGTGGCACAAGTCAGAGCAACTATTCGTTTGTCATGGGGGCCACATTGGGAGAGGGATGCTATTGCCCTGGCTTACGAGACGCGCGGTCAAGCTTTGCCAGTAGCGATCAGGGCTCACTCTACCAGAGGGGTCGCCTCCTCTAAAGCCTTGGCTAGAGGTGTCCCTCTGCAACATGTTTGCAATGCGGCAGGCTGGTCCTCTCCACACATATTCATAACATTTTATAGTTGGATGTTCATGCCACTCCGGGCTCTTATATCCTTGAGTCAACATCACAAGCTCATGTCTGAGACCTCTCGCACTCTTCTGAGCACAAATACACAACCGTAAGGGGTCCAGACATCCACAGTGCACCGACATGGTTTTCTCATTCCCAAAGCACTAAATCAGCACAGCATCAAAGTGTAGCTTTTGATAGGGAACATCTCGGGTTATTTAACTGTAACCCCTGTTCCCTGAAACTCACTGAGAATGCCCCAGGACTGCTTTTCAGACAAAATACCTGACGATGCTCCTGTGGCGCATCTATTTATAGCCCCTGTACCGGCGCATCCTGATGTTGTCACCAGCGGAGGCTATAAATTCTAGACAATTTCATTGACGTGTTGCACACATATTCACAGCTGGTCACTCCTAAAGACGTTCCCAAAGAGCTAAATCAGCTCAGCATCTCGTTCTGCTTTTTCAGGGAACAGGGGTTACAGTTAAGTAACCAGAGACATTTTTGTGGTACTTGGCATGCTTGAATTTTCATGATATTTTGAAAACACTTCAGATTTGTCAGCCATTAGGCCAAAAGCTAACATATCGGAATGGCTGGGGAGCTCTGTAGCACCACCTTTTGACAAAAGTGGTGGGGTCAGTTTCTTCTACGGTCACCAAACTTGCTACATATATTGTTCTCATCAAGCCGGACATATTTCAAAATTACAGTTATTAGCAGTGTTGGGTGTAATGCGTTACAAAGTAATAACAGTTACAGCCATTAATAAAATTAAGTTATATGGATTACACATTTACTGCAAAGACAATAATTTTAATTAAGTAGAATGCATTTTAAAATGAATTACGTTCCTATATTGGTACTTTTAAGTGTGTTGCTATGTCAGCTAATGAGAATGTGCTCTAACAAACCATTGCATTGAGGACACTTATCGAGGTGATGGCAGATAAGTGAGCTGTGTAACTATGTATGCAGCGGAGTGTAGTTGTTATAGTTGTTAATTCAAATTGAAAATGAAAGTGAAGCGTTTTATGTCTTCTCGCACTAACAATCACTAACAGTGAGCTCTGTGTCAGTATGCTCCCAGCCATGGCTGAGGCACGCAAGTCTGGCCCACCAACAAATCCTCCTTAAATACCCGCACTCAGCTCCATCTTTGTGTGTCCCTCAACAGGAGAGGGGATTGGTTTCGGGTGAATATGGAAAACATTGCTTGTTCCCATCTGACAGAGTGATATATCTCTTTCAAGAATGGCATCTTGAAAAAGACATTGCTAGGCAAACAGCTTTTTATCTTCTTTATCTACTGTACACAATAAAACACAATGCTATAGCATTATATATGCAGAAGTGAGAAAGGAAACTCAATTCATCCAAGCACAATCAGGGAGATAGAACTAATCCACTTACTGTAAAGGTGTGTAAACAAACACATGCTGCACATGTGCACACACACAAACAGACATACTGTACATGCACACATATACATGCATGATGTAACACACAAGCAAACATGTATATGCACACAGAAAAGAAATAACGAGCATTAAAATACAAAATGGATTTACTCTAAATTGTCCAAATTACTCAAAATTTTCTTTTCATTGATGTGGCTATTGTGGATCACAGTCATAGTGCTACCAACCTACAATAGAAAGTGTGACACTTTGTGTGATAAATGGATCGGAGATGTGTTTCAAGATGTGTTCATAAATATTGAAATTATTTTTAATGTCTAAAAAAATTAGGCAGTTTTGCATGAGATGCTGAAAAAGAAAATGCAGTGATGTGCAGTGCAATCATCAAAGACCTCTGTACAGTGTGTTTACAAAGGGGGGTAAACAGTGCAGACATGTGCCAAAACACATATGAACATCCCAATGGTTTGTCCGGTTCCGTTGGGCTTGGATCATGTATAAGACTTTAGAATAACCGAATAGTGATTTTGGAATTCAAATACAGGTGCATCGAATGGATTGTCAAATGCCCATGCACATCCCTGGTTTGGCACAATATGATGAGTACATGATGACAGAACTTTTTTTTACACTTTAAAGCTTAAATAGACTGGTATATGTTTTAAATAAAAAGAACAATGTCTTACTGGATGGTGACTTCAACGTTAACTTTGATGGGATGAATGATACAACAGATATTGATTTCTCTTTAAACAAGAGTGGGGAAATGATGACTCAGGCAATCATATATTGAAAGGCCCTTTTCCCTTTAAAAATTAAACATATTTCCCTTTCAAGTCAGTCACTTGAATGCTGCGTTTGCACCGGTCCCTGATACCCTATAAAATTTGGGCAATTACATATTTCAGGTGGTGATTGTTACTCTGCCTCTATGTGTGCATATCGTGTTCATAAAAGCCAGGGGACAATGCCACATCATCAGACTTTTCCTCTTCAGGTTCATGGAAACCTCTCATGTGCTCTGGAACCCAAATTAACAATAATGGTCAATTGGATCTGCACCCTTTCAGCGAAAGGAACTCCTATCTTCTTTAGCGTGAATACAATGAAGGGGTCGCTCGAGGACTCTAATGCTGAGATCTGCTTACACTCAGTCGAGGAGCTTGCTAGTATTTCCCTTTGCACTCTGAAAAAAGTGCTAGATCTGTTTCTGAGAATGGGTTGATAGAGATTCTCATTTGAGCAGTCGAGAGACAAGCTTGAAGGCCCATGCTTGATGTGCCTGAGCTCTCTTTGCTGGACAGCTTGATAGCGAATTACGCAGACTGCTGCTGTTCTTTCCCAAGCTGCAGACCAAGGGTGAAGACATGGCTGTACTTGATGAGAACGCATGTCTCTGATGCAGCAGCCTTCAAATTGCTGGATTACGCTGCACTTAGAGGCTATACCCAGCTTCCCCTGGTTAAAGAGGCAGTGTCCATTTATTGCTCTCTTCTCTTGGCAAGGAAATCTAAGCATCAATCTCTGGAAACATTGTCTTTTCAGGTGCAAAATCACTAAATGAGTATCAGTCATTAAAGGCTTAGGCTGTTTCAGTTAAACCCATTACACAGCTTCCCGCCAATAGTGGGCAATGTAAGCAATGACATACATCCTAGTCCATGAAATGGAGGGAAGTTTGCGGGGAAAGGGGATACAATTTTAAAGTGGAACGCAGCCCTAGACGACCCATTACAGCCAACATGGAATACCACAAAACTACTTACTGTTTCACCTGGAAGCAGAGAATCACAGTATTTTTGAAAAACACCAAAGCTGTCACTAGATGGAGGTCCAACACAACAATATTGTAATTATTTTCTTCATAGGCAATTAGGAATTTAAACAAAATTATTAATTTAATAAACTGTTACAATCTATCAAAACATTTCTAGGCAGTATTTTAAACCAGTCAACAACTACAAACCATCACAGCACCATATGTTAAGCAGTATTAAACACTACTGGCATGAAGGAAAAAATACATTTCTGATGTTATCAGAAAGATCAAATGCAAATGTAAAAAAGAAAAATGCAAATGTATTACCAGTACCAAGTAGCAGCAATTGGTGATAATGGACCTCCTGCATGAGTGTTACTTTCACTCTCTGTATTCTGTGTTCACACTCACTCCGTTAAGCTTTCCATTAAGTACATTATCGTGCTGGCCAAATTGATGCCCTACACCAAAGGGCCCGCAAAAGGGTTTGGGTTTGCGTGATACGAGCGTGAAGTGATCGTCTGTGTTCCACAACTGCTTTTGGGTGAGTAAGGGCAGACAGTGGACATTCTGGTGCCCTCCTAGGGTAAGATGGTGCCCCCTATGGAGTTGGTGCCCTACGCAGACTGCGTAGTATGCGTATAGGGAGTGCCGATACTGTGTTCGTGTCTCAACACTTTATTGTTATCTCAACTGGCTTATTTTGAAAATTAATGATGTGAAGGAGAACTCAAGTGGGGAGGTGTTTGCCACGACCAAAGGTATTTTGTGGAATCTTAAAAGACGTGTCCAGAAAATGCGATAATATCCGTTCACGTGTAGAAGAAAATCTAATGGTCAGCAATACATACTGTATCTGTCTCTCCCCTAATAAATATTTTGAAAAATCATCATTCTAATGTATCGACATCTCAACCGTATTATGTCCAGCAATAAATAAAAACACCAAATTAAGTTGGTTAACATTAAGTTGGCGTGACTTTTATGGCCATCTAAAATAAAATAGTGCCATAATTTATGCATTTGCAGATAACGCTGCTCAGAAAACACGAGACAACTGAGGCAAATTTTAAATATTGAAAACATTAAAAAGCTAGTATATCAGAAAGTGAACTCAGTATTGGGCATATCATTTTGATAATTGTATCTAATCTAGATGAAAAAAAACAACAAAAAAAACCTGTAGAACATCCGAGAGATAGAACAAGGTTAATTTATAATTTAAAGATTGAAAGGGCAAACATAGAAATGACAATATCACATTAAAAAAAGCCCATTTTTATTTGGTTAGCACTTTTCACAACATACATCATTTCAAAGCAACATTACAGGAAATCATGCATTAACAGAAAATTAAACTGTAACGTCTATAAAGTCTTAGAGCCAACATTGTGTATATGACAGCGGGGGCGTGGTCAAACGCCCCTCCGGAGTGGGAAAGCGAGTGAGCTAAATTATGTCTGAGCTAAATTATGTCTAACACCTGTCTCTAATTTCAGTGAGTACGGGGAGAGCGGCATAAAAGAGCCTCAGTGCCTCCAGTTCGGGAGAGAGAGAAAACGCCAGTCTAGCGTTGGCAGCAGAGAGACAGACAACGACTTTATAATTTATATAAAAGAGTTTATGTTCACTGAAAGCCCCGTTGATTCTGAAATTAAAAGCCTTACCGTTCAGTTATCCCCGTTCCCGTGTCATCCTTCCAATTCGGTGAAGCCGAAGTTCTTTACAGTGTAGTTTGATTAAATGTGATTGTAAATTGTGTATAAAAAAATAATTAAATAATAATTGTATTTAGAGCCCCAGTGAGCAAGCCGAAGGCGACTGTGGCAATGAACACAAAACTCAATTAGGTGTTGGTTAAAGGAGACAAACCAGAAACCAGGCTCACTGTGGTGGCCATTTCCCCTGGCTAATCAGCATGAATATAATACCATTATTTGTTATTTATATGCAGTGAAAGTCATGGTTTAAAATTAGTAAACTAAGTGTTAAGGGCTAGTGTTTAAACAAACATTTTGTATGAACTGCAAGATTAATGAATAAATGTCTTTGAGGTTCATCCTAGATTAACTGCAGAAATTTGCATAGGTGCATTGTTCTATGGTAGTTGGCTGATGAAGGTTTTTGTGGAAATTAATTGATAGTCTATGTATTCCATTTAAAGAGTGTAGTCCATCATTAGACCAAGGTGATGCAGGCAGAGATCAGTGAGGTGCATCGCTACTCAATCAGCAGGTCATTTAATGAGGTTTATCCTAAGTCCAAGGTTCATTCAGTGGCATATGAACTATCCCATGTCTTATGGTTGGAGTTGGTGGGATATGAATCCCGAGGTTGAGACAGGGAAACAAATTGTTAGACCTTAGTGTTGATGCCATTACATTTTTTTTTCCATTGCAAGTTGATGGATAAATTAGGTGTATGCCTGACTAAATAGATAGTCTTTTAGTCTAGAAATAAGTCTTTAGACTCTGTGTCCCAACCACTGTTAGTGAGAGATTCCATTTTTTAGATTTTGATATTCAATTAACTATTAACATGCCATCATTTTGTGATCATAATAAACTTGATGGAATATAGCATGGTAGAAGGTCACTTAAGTAATGCGGAGCTAGACCATTTAAAGCTTTATACGTAGTTAACAAAAAAATTTAAATATGAAAAACAGAGAGCATGTGTTGTAACAGCAATATTTCTGAGGTGGAAGAATCCTGTTCTACAAACATTGTAAATTTGATTTTCAAAAGACAGATTGGTATCAAATATAACACCTAAAGTCTTTGCTGTTGAAGACGATGTAACAGTAAATCCATCGAGAGACAATTATATTTTAGTGGCTTTAGTGGTTTTTGGTCCAATAATTAGTACCTGTTTTGTTGGAATTGAGTAGAAGGAAATATATTGCCATCCAATCTTTGATTTCACTGACACACTAATTTGGAGAAGTGTGAAATTTTGTTGGGTTTCAAAGAAATATAAACTTCGGTATCATCGGCATAACAGTGGAAACTTATTCCACAATTCCTGATCATATTTCCCAGGGGAAGCATATATAAGGAGAAAAGAAGAGGCCCTAAAACTGATCCCTGTGGAACTCCATACTTAACTTTTGTTTGATTTCTCAATTCCTCATTTACACAGACAAAGTGGTACCGGTCTGCTAAATAGGACCTAAACCATGCTAATGCAAGTCCACAAATAATTCTCAAGCCTATTCAAGAGAATGTCATGATCTATGGTGTCGAAGGCTGCACTAAGATCTAAAAGCACGTGAAGAGAAATGCAGCTACAATCATATGATAAGAGCAAGTCATTTGTAACTCTGATAAGTGCAGTCTCTGTACTGCAATAGTGCCTAAATCCTGACTGAATTTTCTCATACTATTTCTCTGTATAAATTAACAAAGTTTGGAGGACAATACATTTTTTAGTAATTTAGACATAAATGGGAGATTTGAAATCGCTATACAATTAGCCAGTTCTCCAGGATGAAGCTGTGGCTTCTTAATAAGAGGTTTGATAACTGACATTTTAAAGTTTCTTGGGACATGTCTTAAGGATAGCGAGTAGTTAATTATATTAAGAAGAGGTTTTGAGATTATAGGGAATACCTCTTTAAAGAGCTAAGCTGATATTGGATCTAACATACATGTTGTGGCTTATGATTTTTCAGTGAGTTTGGTTAGCTCTTCATGACCTATGACAGTGAAGGACTGAAGTTGAAAATGATGAGACACTGTTTTCTGAGGTACTGTGACAGACGATTGCATAATTCCAATTTTATTGTGGATGATTTCAATTTTATCAGTAATTAAATTAATAAAGTCATTACTATTGTACTGCAACGAAATATCTGGTTCAGTCAAAGCTTTATTACTAACCAATTTAGCCACAGTACCAAATAAACACCTATGATTGTTATGTTATTTTGTAGAGTTATGTAGAGTTTGCTAAAATATGCTGATCTGGCAGCTTTTAGTGCCCATCTGTAGCTACATACATTATCCTTTCATGCACCATAAAATACCTCTAATTTTGTATTCTTCCACTTGCACTCATTTTTCGACCTGTTCTTAAACTGACTTCAGCACTAGTGTGATAATTGTACCATGTTGTGGGGCTTTTTTCTTTCATTTTCTTTAAATCGAAGGGGGCAACACTATCAAGAGTGCCAATGAAGACTCTACTTATATTTTCTGTTATTACATCAAGTTCTTCTAGACTTTTTGGCTTACTGGGTATATAAGATACATTTGGAGGATAATTAGTGAAGCTATATTTAGTTGGCAAAATAATAGTTCTTCCAATGATAGTGTTGTGTAGATTGAGTAACATTAGCTGATTGCAGCATACAAGAGACAAGGTAATGATCTGAGATGGCATCGCTCTGCGGCAGAATTTCTTTAGTATCAACAAAAAGTCCATATGACAGAATTACATTGTGGCACGTTGGAGGGCGGGGCCGGGTCGTGATTCAACATGCCCGGTCCCGTAATAGGCTAATCAAGCCTCCGAGAGGGTTAAAGGCCGACCGCGGAAGACGGGCGTGAGAGAGAGAGATTGTTCACGGACATGTCCGTTGTCTTATGTGTTTGTATTTTGAGTTCTCCATTAAACTATGATTTCACATGTTCAGCTGGTTTCTCGCCTCTTCCTTGCCCGTGAGCATGAACTTCTTTACATTGGTGCCGAAAGCCCGGGAAGGAAGAGGGATACGCCGTAGCAGAGTTCTCGCCACTACCCCAACGAAGCAGCTGCGGCCTTTAACCCTCTTGGAGGCTTGATTAGCCTAATACAGGACCGGGCATGTTGAATCACGACCCGGCCCCACCCTCCACCGTGCCACATTCATCTAGCGTATGATTATGGAGATGAGTTGGTCCTGTCACACTTTGTCTGACTCCAAGAGAGTTTTGATAAATATTGATAAATACTGATAAATGCTAATCCTAGTATGATATTTTCATTATCTATGTGTATGCTGAAGTCACCATAAATTAAATCTCTATCCACAGTAACTTCTAGATCTGATAGAAAATGTGCAAATTCATCAAGGAAATCAGAATACGTCCTGGGTGATCTACATATGGTTGGAGTCTGTCTCTCTTTAGTTGGTCAGATCTACCCCAAATCTCCAGTTGTCTATTAATCATATGCGATTCTCCGGACACCATTCAGACATCCAGCCATTAAGTGCCACTAATCTACTATAAACCTTGTCACCACAAATAGCAGGGATGGGGCCAGAGCATATTACAGTGTCTGACATTGTTTTTGCAAGTTAGCACACCTCTTTAACATTATCTCTAGTGATCTCCGACTTGCAAACCTGGGCATTGTTAGTGCCAACATGAAAAACAACTTTAGAAAATCTGTTTATCATTAGCCAACACTTGTAAATTTGATCTGATGTCAGACGCCTGAGCCCCCCGAAATGCATTTAACAATGTTTCCAAGTTCCTTACAATAGAATCTTGAATAACAAGGGTACTTTCAACATGATTCTCATTGGGTACATCACTGAGTAGTGAGAATCGATTGGAAACCCAAACAGGAACGGAAGAGTGGTGTCGCTTTGCTGAGCAAGTGTGCAGCCGAGATGTCACCCAAATGCCCTGCTGCGGGGGTGTCACAGCCAGAACACACTCATGCTTGTTTGCTGTTGTTGTTGTGGTTCCTGATCAACAAAGGTTTGAGATTAATGCAATAATCTGTGTAAAACACAGAGAAAACGAATGCAAGCAGTCAAAATGTGAGCTGTAGACCACTGGAAAAAAAAAGAAAAGAAAACAGGTGCGTGTGGCAATATACACGCATATGAAACAGAAGAAATGTGGGGAAAAAAATTAAGCATAAGCTAAAATGGCAAAGGATGAAATGATGAATGTAGAGGAATAAGCAATGCTAAGCAGGCTAGCAAGCTCATTTACATTACAAAATTATTTACAAAATTATCAGTGACAAATTTCTGGCAAATTTGCCATGAACTCGTGATTTTTTTAAAGGATTATTATAGAATGCTTTGAGTGTGGAGGGGAAATTAGCACACTCCACTAGCATACTCTGGTGCACTCATGTTAGTGTCTTTACAGAAATTGACTAAAATTAAACCTACCCTGAGAAATATTCACTGAAGTTAAAACAATTGTGAAAACTAGACCAATTCTCCCTCTTTTTAAAAACAATACTGCAGAAAAAGGATACCTCAAGGCTGTCACAAGGAAAGCCCTTAAAATAAATATTTCTATATACTTCAGAGTCTAAAGATATCTACAAGAAATCTATAAAGAAATCTAATACTTAATAATGAGAAAATGACACATGAAATTAAGTTGCTCTATGAACCAATATTATGTTCTATGAGAGCAGGTGTCACAACAATACAATACTATTATACTCTCACAGTCTCAGAGACCGATTTGAGTTGTATAATACCTGTGCAGAGGAGGGACTGTGAGGGCCATTGATCAGATGTAGTTCATTAATTTTATGGTGATCCGAGTGAGTGACTCAACCTCAATCTATCTGCTTTCATCACTCACCAGATACCACAACAATGTGTAGGACTTAATTTCAATGGAATACCAAAAGGTAAACAATATTTAAGGTAAGAAATGTCTTTAGGGAAATAATCTCAGAGGCAGTGTGAGGTAAGTAGATTAATGTTGACTGGGGGATTGTCAGAAAGAGGATTGTCAAAGAGGGGTGACGTTGTAAAATGAGTCTATCATTAAACACAATGCAAATGCAAATAAAACAGTCTGAAATCAGTTTGCTGGGTAAACACTGCAAAATATATTTCTGCTCTCTCTCTCAAACACAGACACACACTGTTGCAATTTGACAATACGCTGGTTAATGCCGTATTGTCTAAAACTACCGGAATGCAAATATCCCAAATCTTACATTTTCCTGAACAGGATCCGCCAGGATCCATCTCCAATTAAGCACTGCTTATTACCATAACTTAATTAAATAAAATGTAATATTCAGACATATGGTGTTACATATTGCTTTTTTGAACGTGTTTGAGGGTGTATTCCAGGATATTAGCATTATGTATAGTGATGCTATTACGTGATGAGGTAAAATAATTGGTGAATCGTTTTTTATAACCGGTTTATTAAAACAAACCCTCTGAAAGAACAGGTTCACAAAAAAGAATCTGACTTCCCATCACTAATCAAAATGTCTTCATCACACTCAGCTGCATATCATCACAAACGCTGACTGTAATTCATTTGATTCTGTCACCAAGCTTTTTTCCTGTGTTTTCCCTCCAAAAAAAGACTAATGAAATTAGAAAGTGGATGAACAACATGCTATTTTTATTTAACTTAATTTCTCTCTGAAAGCTCCATATGGACATACGTGTTCCACTGAAAGCCTCAAGGGGATAAATACACAATCACACTGTAACGACGTCCGTTGTCAGGACAGAAAGGAGGACACGGGAACAGGCTTCTACACTCAGGTAAGGGTTTTAATTTTATAATAAGACACCGAACTTGAACATAAAATACTCAGGACGAACAGGGACTTTCTTAAAAATAAACTCTACATATAAATGTGAACAATCTCATTGGTTGCCAACACTGGACTGGCGTCTCTCTCTCTCGAGACTGGCGGGACTATGACCCTTTTATCTGCTCTCCCCGTGCTCACTGAAATTAGAGACAGGTGTTAGACATGATTTAGCCCAGGTGCAAGCGCCCTTACCGCTTTCTCCCTTCGGACGGGCGCTTAACCACGCCCCCGCTGCCACATGCCCCCACCGCCCGACTCAGGCCGGGGCGTCATCCGGCCTGCCTACCACTCCCCCCCCATTTCTGGAAAGGAAGTCGGCGACAGCCATCTGCACCCCCGGTCTGTGGACCACCTCGATCTTAAAAGGCTGGAGAGCCAGATACCAACAGGTGATCCGGGCGTTAGTATCCTTCATGCGGTGGAGCCACTGCAGTGGGGCGTGATCCAAGCAGAGAATGAAGGCCCGCCCCAGCAGGTAGTAGCGGAGTGTGAGGACCGCCCACTTGATGGCCAGACACTCCTTCTCTACGGTGCTGTACTTTGTTTCCCTTAAGGAGAGCTTCCTACTGATGTACAGCACCGGGCGCTCCTCCCCCTCCACCACCTGCGAGAGAACGGCCCCCAGCCCTCTGTCTGAAGCGTCCGTCTGTATAAGAAAGGGAGAGAGAAGTTAGGTGAATACAAGAGCGGCCCTCCACAGAGTGCAGCTTTAACTCGTGTAAACGCCTGTTGGCACTGCTCCGTCCATTGGACCGGATTTGGAGCCCCCTTTTTAGTGAGGTCAGTCAGCGGGCTGGTGATAGCTCTCCTTAAGTCAGCGTAGGCCTGGATGCTCGTTGCAGGCAGTTGTTGAGCCGCGAGTTGGGCGTCCCAACACGGACACGGGAACAGGCTTCTACACTCAGGTAAGGGTTTTAATTTTATAATAAGACACCGAACTTGAACATAAAATGCTCAGGACGAACAGGGACTTTCTTAAACATAAACTCTACATATAAATGTGAACAATCTCATGGGTTGCCAATACTGGACTGGCGTCTCTCTCTCTCGAATGGCGGAGCTGTGACCCTTTTATCCGCTCTCCCCGTGCTCACTGAAATTAGAGACAGGTGTTAGACATGATTTAGCCCAGGTGCAAGTGCCCTTACCGCTTTCTCCCTTCGGACAGGCGCTTGATCACGCCCCTGCTGCCACACACACACTTTCACAGGGTATGCTACTTCATGAATCTCTTCCTAAATCACTCTTTTACAATTGTTTATGCTCAAGTGGTACTTCTGCTGTTAGCTTGGCACACTCAACGTGATGGACACGAGAGAGTTGCGGTGAGTTGGTATGTCTACCCTTCACCATTTTTAATCGGCAAGCATGTCATACCTCAGACTGAAGAGAGTGATATCTCAGTAAAACAGTGTGTGACACCTTCTGCCAAAATTGAGTTGTTTGGGTCAGCTATTGTGACGCCAGCTTTAGTTCCCATTTCAGTGCATGGATGTAAGTTCCACTTAACACCCTCTTCCATATCCAGCACCACATCTTGACAGACAGACTACTCTATAACATCTGTAAATCTGTACCAATGTAATTATAGTTAACTGAAACTAAAATTAAAATCTTACAAAAAACTAAACATAAACTGAAACTATCATGCATTGCTTCACAACTAACTAAAACAAAATTGAAATTATCATAAAATATTTTTAGTTTTCATTTTTAATACTTTAAATTGTGCATGTTAGAAAATCATTTTTTGTTTCTTTAAACGTATCAATCTGCTGCATCGCAAACATGCCATCTACTGGCCATGAGTTTCATGTGCATGTGCCCACATTTAGTTAATGGTTCAAGATAAATTGATTAATTTGTTTAATCACACCATCCATTGCTGTTCTAAAAATAAAGGGATACATACACTCAACGACCACTTTATTAGGAACACCTGTACACCTACTTGATCGATTATCTAATCAGCCAATCGTGTGGCAGCAGTGCAATGCATAAAATCATGCAGATATGGGTCAAGGCATTCAGTTGTTCACATCAACCATCAGAATGGAGGAAAATGTGATCTCAGTGATCTCGACCGTGGCATGATTTTTGGTGCCAGACAAGCTGGTTTGAGTTTATCTGTAACTGCTGATCTCCTGGAATTTTCACCCACAACAGTCTCTAAAGCAGTGGTTCCCAACCTTGTTCCTGGAAGCCCCACAACACTACACATTTGGGATATCTCACTAATCATACACACCTGATTCCACTCAATAGCTTGCTTGCAGAGACTCTACAACCTGAATTGGTTGTGTCAGGTAAGGGAGATATATAAAGTGTTGGGGGGCCTCCAGGAACAGGGTTGGGAACCACTGCTCTAGAGTTTACTCAGAATGGTGCCAAAAACAAAAAAAAAAATCAAGTGAGCAACAGTTCTGTGGATGGAAGTGTCTTGATGATGAGAGAGGTAAACGGAGAATGTTCAGACTGGTTTGAGCTGATAGAAAGGCTATGGTAAGTCAGATAAAAACCCTGTACAGTTGTAGTGAGCAGAATAGCATCTCAGAATGCACAACACTTTGAAACTTGAGGTGGATGGGCTACAACAGCAGAAGACCAAGTCGAGTTCCACTTCTGTCAGCCAAGAACAGAAGCTTCAGCTTCTTCAACATTCTTCCTGAATGTTAACGTGGTGTATACTGAGTGACATTAGCTGAGATGTCATCACTCTGCGGTAGAATTTCTATTGTGTCAGCATCAACTCCACATGACAGAATTAAATCTAGCATATGATTATGGTGATGAGTTGGTCCTGTCACATTTTATCTGACTCCAAGAGAGTTGAGAATACAGATAAATGCTAATCCCAATGTGTCATTTGAATTTTCTATGTGAATGTTAAAGTCACCAACAATTAAAGCTCTATCTACAGTAACTATAAGATCTGATAAAAAATTTGCTAATTCACCAAGGAAATCAGAATAAGGCCCAGGTGATCTATATACTTTAGCAAGTTTAAGACTTAAATTTATATCCTGTCTTCTGAGTAACACTGAAAACATCACTGTAAATTGTAGCAAGACCCCTCCTCGGCCCTTCAGACAACGCTTATGTTTATAACAATAACCTGGGGGAGTAGATTCATTTAAACTAATATATTCATCCAGTTTATGTCAGGATTCAGTTAAACAGAGTGCATGCAAACTATGATATGTAATAATTTAATTTACAATTAGTGCTTTGGTAGAAAGAAATCTAATGTTTAGTTGCCCTACCTTCATATGATGTTTATCTTAATTTTTTTTTGTTTTGTTCAAGTTTGACCTTAATCAAAATTTTTTCTAAATGATTTAGTGTGAGTTTTGTGACCTGTGTGACATCTCAAGGCAGCTAGCAGACTATTGGACTAACCAGATTATCTGCTTCCTGACATGGGCCCCAGTTAGTCAAATGCTATCATTTATTAAGACTATGAGCCAAATTACCAGAGAGGAGAGCGGCACCTTCCCTGGAGGGATGGAGTCAGTCTCTCTTTAGTAGGTCAGGTCTACCCCAAAATTAAGGCTATTGTAAACATGTGACATGCAATGCAGCAAGAAATAACATGAGCGAATCCATGACTTACCGCAATTGATTGTTGTTGTTTGTCTTTACTGAGTGGTGAGGGTTTGAGATCGATGTGAATCCCTAACGCAATTGTTTGTTGTTATGGTTTTTCGTGCTTTGAGATCGATGCAATAATCAGTGTGAGAAAAATGGGTGCGTCCTATAAAATACACGCAATTTAACTGCAATACAAATAGAAAGTGTGTGCACATGGAAAATGCACACAGTTGAATCGCAATAAAAGAATAATGTGGGGGGAATCCTGATGCATGCTGAAAAATGGCAGATGTTAAGGATTAAAAGCTGAAAACAGATTGATACGAGATGCTAAAAAAGCTAGCAGGCTACAAACTTGGTGCCAGCAGCAACAGGTAAAATACATATAGATGAAACAGTAGAAAAGCAGAAAACCCTGAAATACATGGTTAATGACAAAAGATAGAATGCAGGGTAGCAGGCTACAAACACTTGTGCAGCATGTCGTCAGCAACAGGAACAGGAAGTCCAAGTCAAAGTCCTGACTTTAACTTAATTGAGATGCTGTTGCAGGACCTTAAACAGTTCATGCTCGAAAACCCTTTAATGTGGCTGAATTAAAGCAGACACAACCAGCTATTAAAACAGGCCAAGTTTCCACCACGGCATTGTGAAAGACTTATCACCAGTTATCTGAAGCATTTGGTTGCAGTTGTTACTGCTAAAGCTGGCACAACCAGCTATTAAGTTTAAGTATATATATATATAAATATTTTAAAACTGTGTTTTATGTTATATCTAGTTTGAATATCTAAAATAATGCAGTATGAAAAATACACAAAAACAAATACTTTTCACATCACTGTACTTGTTAAATAGAACTTATATCAAGTGTCTATTTAATTTATATTGTGAAAACAAACAACTTTACCATGGTGCACTGTTATATGTGATTTTTTTTTTTACAATAAAAAAACATTTCTGTTAACCACTGCCCTCTTAGCTCTTTCCATGCATGGCCCAAAACAGAACCATTGTTAAAGTACAGAGGGATGAGGATCCATAATCAGAAGAAAAGTCAATGATGTTAATTTAAAACAAACAGGGAAAAGACACTTAGCAGATGAAAAGGAAGGACAAGCTGCAGCAGATCTGAGCAATCGTGGATATGGCAGAGAAACTGCGAACAAAACAATAACAACTGAAAAGGAGAGGCTGAATGTGCAACAAACACCGAACAATCTGGCGAACACTTGAGGGAAGGAAGCACAATATATACAGAGGGAAACAAACAAGGAACAGGTGACACCAATTGACAAACAAGCACTTAATATCCATTCTTTTAGCACTCTTGTGAACTTGTTTGACATCACCACCCACCTCCAATAAAAGAAAATAGTTAAGAGGTTGTTGTATCCACATATTGCAGCACATCTCAAAACTTGCATAGATTCATGTAGGTAGGTAGGCAGATAGAACAGAACACAGAATTACTTTATATATATATATATATATATATATATATATATATATATATATATATGTATGTGGCGCTACAGAGTGGGGGGGGGGGGATATTTTAAAGGACGCAAGAGAGTAAAAGCCCCAAGGGTTAAGAGCCAAAGTCCCCCAACACTGTCAGGAGACACGGGCCCAACCAAGTCATCCAAAACAACCCCCCGCTAGGTGCAGACTACGCCACCTTGGGAATTTCACCCAAGGAATACGACCCCGAAAGGGCACACAGCTCCGTTCCCACAGAGATAGAGCAGAGACGTGAATATACAATAATACTTTATTACAAAATTTAATAATATCTAAAAATACAAACCAACCTCACAAATCATGAACATAGAACCGGGTCTGGTAACTTATTCAATTAACACACATTTACATAAGTTTCACATAGGAGCACACAGTCAATGGCGGGAAGAGAAGTAACAACCTGCTCAATTTCCACTTCCCTATAAATTTCACACGTACACTCGTGCAATCACTTCACCCCACCCATAAGCAGGTAACACACTTTAAATAGTCACAACACTCAGTGTATTAGGGTACCGATTCTCCCAGAGCAGTTACTGTCCCCTTCCCCCACACTCCGGCCCCTAACAGAGTCAGAAACTAAGCCTCTGATTACCCAGAGGCATGTAAAAGAACCCAAGTTCAAAATTGCCACAAAATTCAATTTACACAAAACACATCATCTAAACCAAGAAAGAAAATAAAAACAAAATAAATCACTTTTAACTACAAAACATAACCTACACAAAATACAATCACTTGTATATAAATCACCTTACACATTCATTCACTCACTTGACATATACACAAGTTCACTTTCAATGGAATATTCACATTCACACGCACACACACACACACACACACAGGCGCGCGCACACGGGCGCCTCACTATTAACCAATCACACACACATAAGGAATATGAGGACTGACTCAAAAGTCCCCCAATAAATCAACTAAAAAATCACACAAACTCACATTCAAGTCCCAACCAGATTGAAACAAGACGATGTGGCACCGATGTGTGGTCGATACGCAATTCCACAATGCCCCGATGCGAAGCCCAATTGGGGCGCGATCAGTCCAGCGAACGGGAACAGCAGAGAAAGACGGAAACCCTGCTTCAAGAAGATCGAGCGGGGAAGTAGAAGGGGAAGCCGGGCCACGGTCCCAGGGGTCTATCCACGATAACACCCGGATATCATACAACGTGCACCGCTTCCACTAGAATAAAAGGAAAACTCATAAACAGCAGCTCCTGTACAGAGGTTAGTACATATAAAACGATTTCTTACCCATCTGATCGTTAGCACGTTGGTAATTTCCGCATCAACTACTCAGTTGTCAAACACAGTGCTGGGTGCCCTAATAATAACAACAACAACAACAACAACAAAAGCGTACAGCCAACAGCTCACCCTCAATGAAGCACGATTACTCCTACATGGTAACGTACCTCGCATGAAGCCACAGCCCAACACTAGACCTGCATAGCTCCGATGTTTGCTGCAAAGGAACATCTACCAGCGTCCGAATTTAGATCAGGCGGCCACCAGTCAAACTACTTCCAAAGGCACACCGGAAATCTTATATACACACCCTCACCTGATACCAATTAGGTGATTAACACTACGCAGAAACCGGGGGCCTGGCCAAATGAAACGGACACAATTATTCCGGTTACAATCTACCCCACCAGATTGGATCGCCGTCCCGGCGATTGCATGAAGCTCACATCCACGGCCTGAACAGAGCAGTGACCGTATTAACCACCCCACTTGACCCAATCACTGACCTAGGGAGGTGACTCACATTAGAATGTTGGCCTGCTGTAGCTCTGCTGGTCCTTCTCACTGCACTCGTACCTTCACAAGATAAATCATCTAGAGTGGGCCTAACCGCCCTCTCTCTCAAAGGGGTTACCTCTTGTACCACCGAAATTCCCAAGGGTGGACCTAACTCTCCTGAACCTTCCTGAGAGCCAACTCGTCTCGTGAGCCCCGAACTCCCAGTGTTTGCTTGGACAACTCTCACCAGCTCCACATCATCCTCCTCCAGAGGTGGTTCTTCCTCCAGGGGAGGGGGGTCCTCTCCGGGGTCTGATCTGCACCCAGGCCAGTCTATAATCTCAGAGTCAGACCCAACTCGCCCCTTAAGCAGAGAACGATGGACCCTTCTTACTTGGTTCAAGTCAGCAATGGGAGCAATGGTGTACACTACGCCTCCTTCCTCCGGTGCCCGTATGACCCGATATAACACCGGGCTCCAACGATCATGGATCTTATGGCGCCCACGTGCACCACAATCGCGAAGGTACACCAATTGCCCATCAATGAGCGCCGCATCCCGAACCAATACATCGTGCTGCTCTTTACGCCTCTCTGCTGCAACCCGCATCCGTTCTCGAGCTCACTCAAAAGCCACCTGTAGTCGCGTTTGGTGTTCCAGTACCCACTCGTGTACTCCACCTTCTGTAGGCTCCATGACTCTACCTAACAGGAAATCCACAGGTAACCTGGCTTCTTGGCCAAACATTAAAAAATGTGGTGACTCACCTGTAGTCTGGTGAGGGGTACTGTTATAACAGAACAGCACCTGAGGCAGGCACGATACCCAATCTCGCTTTCTCGAGCTCGGGAGGGTACACAACAGATTGTGTAGAGTACGATTAAAACGCTCACATTGACCATTACCTGCTGGATGATATGGGGTAGTGCGTGACTTCACAATCCCATAGAGAAGGCATAACTGGCGAATCAACCCAGACTCAAAATTCCGACCCTGGTCTGAATGAAGTCGGGCCGGGACACCAAACTTACAGAACCACTCCACCACTAATACTCGCGCCACTGTCTCTGCCCGCTGATCCCGCGTTGGGATGGCGACTGTGAACTTGCTGAAGACATCAGTCATCACCAGCACATTCTCCACTCCCGAGCTAGATGGTTCTAAAATCGTGAAATCAACAGCCAAGATCTCATTAGGACGGGAAGCCAACAGATGGCCCATAGGTCCCCGTGCTAGTGGCCGGGTATCTTTTGCCACCTGACAACGCTCACACCGCTGGCACCAATTTGCCACCTCAGCTGCTAACCCCGGCCAGTAACATCGTTGCCGAACTAGTTCAATGGTGCGCTCCACACCCTGATGGCCATGATTTTGATGAAGATGTGTCAACACTTCCGCTTTTAACATGGTTGGCAAAACCAGCTGTAGTACCTCTTCCTTACCATCAGGGCGCATCACCCTTCAGTACAAGACACCATCTCGCTCTACCAGACACTTCCACTGGCGAAGCAAGACCAAACCCAGTCTCGAAAGCTTACGTTGTTCCTCAGGCCCCGGATACCTCTCCTGTCTCCAAAGTCCCAGGACTTCGCCAACCACTGGATCCGCGGCCTGCATGGACCCCAATTCTGCAAGAGAGTGACCCGGGAACAGAACCATGGTACACTGGGTTGCAGCAGCAGCAAAATCCACGCCCATTGATGTCCTCAACACAGATGGAATTACAGTGCCCAAACCCAGTTCCCCCACTGAAACTGGAGAGTTCAGTCTAGACAAGGCATCAGCGTTTACATTACTCTTACCTGGCCGATACCTTATCTCAAAATCGAAGGCAGCCAACTGGGCGACCCATCGCTGTTCCATAGCGCCCAACTTGGCAGTAGCCAAGTGGCTGAGGGGGTTGTTGTCTGTAAACACTACACACCTACTCCCCAACAAATATTCTCTAAATTGCTCCGTCATAGCCCATTTGAGCGCTAAAAACTCCAGCTTCATAGAGCTATAGTTGGACATATTACGCTCATTTGGTCTAAGACTTCGACTGGCATATGCAACAGGTCTTACCTTACCATCCTGTTCCTGTGAGAGGACTGCGCCAAGCCCTCCATGGCTTGCATCCACTTCCAGGACGAAAGGCTTGGTAAAATCAGCATATGCCAGTACAGGGGCAGTGGTGAGCCTACTTTTTAACCCCTCAAAACTATCCTGACACTCCCTTCCCCAAGCACTAAAGAACATCTCTCCTCCTACCTTCCCTGACCTAGGCTTACTTCCAGTCAATTCTCCCACCAGCGATGCAGAGGGGCAGCCAACTTTGCAAACCCCTCCACAAAACGCCGATAGTAGCTGGCGAACCCAAGGAAAGAACGCAACTCTCTTACTGTGGTTGGACAAGGCCATTGAATCACCGCATCGATCTTACTAGGGTCCGTAGCGACACCCTTGCTCGAAATAACATGGCCCAAGTACTTTACCTCAGGCTGGAAAAAGGTACACTTGTCCAGCTTCACCTTCAAATTCTCCCTCTCCAAACGGGCGAAAACCACTTCTAACCATTCCAGGTGCTGTTTAATAGAGGATGAAAACACCACAATATCATCCAAATACAACAGAAGAGATAGATACCGTTGGTCTCCAAATACCCGTTCCATAAGCCGCTGGAATGTCGATGGAGCATTGCAGAGTCCGAACGGCATTCGATTCCACTCAAACAGCCCGAAGGGGGTGCAAAAAGCAGTCTTTGGTTTATCCCCCTCGGTAACGGGAACCTGATTATACCCGCTAGCCAGATCTAAAGTGGAAAACCAGCGGGCCCCTGACAATGCATCCAGCGACTCCTCTATACGAGGCAAGGGAAAAGCATCTCTCCTGGTTTTGGAATTCAACTGCCGGTAGTCTACACACAAGCGCAGGCTACCATCCTTCTTTTTCACAAGTACAATGGGCGAGGCATAGGGGCTGCAACTCTCCCTAATGACCTGGGTCTCCAGTAACTGGTTAATATGAGCCCGAATGGTCTCATACTCGGAGGGGGGGATACGTCGGTGTCGCTGTCTCACAGGGGCATCGTCTACTAATGGGATGTCATGGGAAATGAGATTTGTACACCCCAAATCACTCTCATTTACGGCAAAAATGTGCTGATACCTCTCCAGCAAAGCCCTAATCTTCCTCTTCTCTTCTTCATGTAACAGAGACACATCAATCGCACCTACCTGTGCTTGTGCCACAGGGCAAACAGCCTGGGCATCCAGCGAATCTGCTGTAATGGTATTAGACCGAACCTCAGTAACGCCTACAGGTAAACTAACCACGTATGCGCTACTCAAAGTGCCCAAAACCCGACGTGGAAAAAGTAAAGTGTCTAGAGTACCCACGTTAACTACTGGTATGTAAACAGTGCCCTTAATGACACGAACCAATGTGGGCGACACTAACAAATTTTCCGGTAGCCCAGATTCAGGGGGCTCGAGGAGTACCACTCCATCTGCAAACTGCTCAGAACAGGTTGCCGCAACCAATGTCATAGTACCGCCTGCCACTCGCCGCGCACGAGGGCCTCGCACCCTGGCCCACCCGGAACAACTGAACTGAGGAGAAGTGTTCACTCGATGGCACTGTTGCAGGGCCTGCATAACAAAAGAAGGTGCGCTGACCACGGAAGGGTAGTCAAAAAGTGCAGAACCATGCTTCCCGAACAACTCCTGGTAGCACCGCCCCAGCACATTCATACCTACTACACCAGGAGCACTAACACTCATGCCACCAGGGGGATCCTTAACCACCAATACCCCACAGTTCGGGACCAAGTGTCCACATAATTCAACATCCAATTCCAAGTAACCAATATATGGAATAGAAAGCCCATTGGCCGCACGCAATAACAACCACTGGCAGGACTTTAAGCGATCTTGTCCCCAAGGTTCAAAATATCTACTTTGTGGTAAAGATCTTAAACTATAACCTACCTCTGAGCCGCATTTCTCCCCAACCGGACTGTGACTCTGCAACCCGGCGGGGACTAGTTTTCCGACGGTCGACCCAATCGAGGCGGTCTACCCTCAGTCAACAACCCATCCACATGAGGGGGCAGGTCCCTGTCATAAGGGGCCCCTCGGTCCTCAACACAATCCCTAGCAATATGTCCTGATTTCTGGCACCGCCTACATATTATCGGCCCGCTACGAACAGGTGGAGCGCGTGGCTGTGGCCCTCGCAATCGTGCAACGCTTTGGGTGAGCCGTTCCAGCTGTTCCTGCTGTGCCTTCAACATCTCCCTTAACTCGCTCAACTCAGAGCGTGGAAGTAAACTGCTAACTGTAGTGTGCGTGCCTCCCCCTACCCCATACTGGAAGCCTTGAACCGACGGGACAGAATGGCTACGACCCCTAGCACTCCCTGGAGTCCCTTCTTGTTCCCATCGCATTGCTTCACTTCGTACTTCCAGCAAGGTGGAATTTGGGTGACGACGAACAAGCTGCTTCAATTCACGACGAAGACTACTCTCCTGTACATGTTCTACGAATTGATCCCGCAATAAGCAATCAGCATTTTGAAGACCCCTTGGCGACCGCTGTTTAACTTTCTCCAGCAGACCCATGAGTGCCAGAGAAAATTCCAATAGAGTTTCTCCCTCATGCTGTCTCCTGGAGAAAAATGCTTCCTGTAAAGCCACATAAGACTGGGAGCACCCGTACAATTCCTGCAATGCAAGAATGATTTTGTCTGGGTCCTCCAGTTCTAGCCTTGGGCGATACCGGATTTCTTCCCGAGCTTCCCCTTCCAAATGATCAAACAAAAAGAATGCACGATCGGCGATGGACATATGACGGATCCTCATACAGGCTTTTGCCTCATCGACCCATTCGTTTATACCAATTCCTGTTCTACCATTAAATTTGGGACACTTACGATCTCGTGGTATAAACACAAACCTTTCCGCCACTGAAGCACCCGCATCAGCAGATGGAGGGACAATAAACTGGTAATTCATTAAATGGACCAGCTCCATGCTCAGACATGTCTGCATCAGCTCGATCTTGCCTCAACTGCTCATTTTCAGCCCGCAGTTGTAATACAAGGTCGCGCAACTCCTCGTCCATACTTAACAAGTGGCACTTACCTAAATAATGGATTAGACGTTCAGTACACCCCACCGTCCTGCTTTAACAACAAAACAAAAACCACAAAATAATCAAACGCTCATTCAGACAACACACACAAAAAAAAAAAAATTCATCACGTCTCAGCTCTATAAAGCAATGTGGGACCCTGCCGACTACGCCAAAGTGTGGCGCTACAGAGTGGGGGGGGGGATATTTTAAAGGACGCAAGAGAGTAAAAGCCCCAAGGGTTAAGAGCCAAAGTCTCCCAACACTGTCAGGAGACACGGGCCCAAACAAGTCATCCAAAACAACCCCCCGCTAGGTGCAGACTACGCCACCTTGGGAATTTCACCCAAGGAATACGACCCCGAAAGGGCACACAGCTCCATTCCCACAGAGATAGAGCAGAGACGTGAATATAAGATAATACTTTATTACAAAATTTAATAATATCTAAAAATACAAACCAACCTCACAAATCATGAACATAGAACCGGGTCTGGTAACTTATTCAATTAACACACATTTACATAAGTTTCACATAGGAGCACACAGTCAATGGCGGGAAGAGAAGTAACAACCTGCTCAATTTCCACTTCCCTATAAATTTCACACGTACACTCGTGCAATCACTTCACCCCACCCATAAGCAGGTAACACACTTTAAATAGTCACAACACTCAGTGAATTAGGGTACCGATTCTCCCAGAGCAGTTACTGTCCCCTTCCCCCACACTCCGGCCCCTAACAGAGTCAGAAACTAAGCCTCTGATTACCCAGAGGCATGTAAAAGAACCCAAGTTCAAAATTGCCACAAAATTCAATTTACACAAAACACATCATCTAAACCAAGAAAGAAAATAAAAACAAAATAAATCACTTTTAACTACAAAACATAACCTACACAAAATACAATCACTTGTATATAAATCACCTTACACATTCATTCACTCACTTGACATATACACAAGTTCACTTTCAATGGAATATTCACATTCACACGCACACACACACACACACACACACACAGGCGCGCGCACACGGGCGCCTCACTATTAACCAATCACACACACATAAGGAATATGAGGACTGACTCAAAAGTCCCCCAATAAATCAATTAAAAAATCACGCAAACTCACATTCAAGTCCCAACCAGATTGAAACAAGACGATGTGGCACCGATGTGTGGTCGATACGCAATTCCACAATGCCCCGATGCGAAGCCCAATTGGGGCGCGATCAGTCCAGCGAACGGGAACAGCAGAGAAAGACGGAAACCCTGCTTCAAGAAGATTGAGCGGGGAAGTAGAAGGGGAAGCTGGGCCGCGGTCCCAGGGGTCTATCCACGATAACACCCGGATATCATACAACGTGCACCGCTTACACTAGAATAAAAGGAAAACTCATAAACAGCAGCTCCTGTACAGAGGTTAGTACAAATAAAACGATTTCTTACCCACCTGATCGTTAGCACGTTGGTAATTTCCGCATCAACTACTCAGTTGTCAAACACAGTGCTGGGTGCCCTAATAATAACAACAACAACAACAACAACAAAAGCGTACAGCCAACAGCTCACCCTCAATGAAGCACGATTACTCCTACATGGTAATGTACCTCGCATGAAGCCACAGCCCAACACTAGACCTGCATAGCTCCGATGTTTGCTGCAAAGGAACATCTACCAGCGTCCGAATTTAGATCAGCCGGCCACCAGTCAACCTACTTCCAAAGGCACACCGGAAATCTTATATACACACCCTCACCTGATACCAATTAGGTGATTAACACTACGCAGAAACCGGGGGCCTGGCCAAATGAAACGGACACAATTATTCCGGTTACATATATATATATATATATATATATATATATATATATATATATAGACTATATAATAATGTGACAACCATGAAAGAGTGCTGACAATAGCTTGGAGAGACAGCAACTGGGGCAGAACAGGCTGGCAACCCAAGCTGTGTCAGAAGCTACAATGAATCTAATGGAAACATACCCCCAGGGGTCCTCAAGAGGGGGGAGAATGAGCACCCCAGTCGGATGGACACATCTTTAATAGAATCAAATCCTTTATTTTTGGTCACACATTATGCACACAGTTTTTTTTTTTTTTTTTTTTTGCATATATACAGTGAAATGTATTAGTTTCCACATATCCCAGCTAAGCTGGGGTCAGAGTGCAGGGTCGATGATACGGCGCCCCTGGAGCAGATAGGGTTAAGGGCCTTGCTCAAGAGCACAACAGTGGTGTCTTGGTGGTGCTGGGGCTTGAACCCCCAACCTTCTGGTCAGTAACCCCGAGCCTCAACCACTGAGCCACCACTGCCCTCAAGCAAGGATAAAGTGTCTGACAGGAACAGGAGCAGTACAACGCACAGGTGTTCAACCTGGCGAGATGCAGGGGGAGCCAGGCCCAGAGTCACCCCATCGTGCCAGGAAACTCCAAGTGTTGCAAACTAACCTCCTAACATAAAGTCTAGCAAGTGGCAGATAAAATGGCTGGAAGCTAACATGACTTCACTGTGGAAGCAGTTCTATGAAGATGTCAACCACAAGAAGAAAGGCATCAAAACACCTTACTCAAAGAATCAAATAGTGGTGAGGACCCATAACATCAAGCAGGAGATGAAAGTGCTGAAGTCCCAGTACAAAGAGGCAGGAGAAGAGAATCGCATTGGCTTGGCCCAGCTGATGTGCATCCTACGAAATGAACAGCAGGGTCCTCCGCTGGGCAAAGTGGCATCGGAGGCAGTATCGTGAAAGGGCCTGAAAGCATGCTGCCTTCATCGCCAACACCTTCAAGTTCACTAAGGAGTTGCTGGGGCAGATGCGCAGTGGGAAACTGAACTGTTCGCAGGATGACATAGACCAACATCTGAAGAAGACATACAGCAATCCTGAAAGAGAGTAGGAGTTAGGAGAGTGTAACAATATAATAGACCCCCCCTGAACCAGAGAGGTTGTCTGGACCAAGCAGCACCTCGTACAAAGGCTACAAGAGCTGTCCCAAACTCCTGCTGCATCTATAGAAGATCCTGCGAGTCTTCTGGAGAAGGGAGAAGATCCTAGAACATTGGAGAGTTACTGAAGGGGTGTGAATCCCAAAGGAAAAAAACTAAACCGAGATAGATCGGTTCCACATCATCTCCATTCTGAGAGTCGAGGCAAAGTGTCACTGAGTGTCACTAGCAAGACTAGTGTCTTCCAATCGGCTGTGCACCTACCTGATGAAGAATACCTATATTGACACTTCAGTCAAGAAGGGTGGCATTTCAGGGATGCTAGGTCTGGAGTACACCAGTGTTTTGACACAGCTCATCAGGGAGGCCACAGAGAACAAGGGCAGCCTTTCAGTTTTGTGGCTTGACCTAGAAAATGCATATGGCTCCATTCCACAGAAGCTGGTGCAGCTCACACTGACCAACAACCACGTCCCCAGCAGAATCAGAGACTTCATCACTGGTTACTACAGCAACTTCAGGATGAGGGTCTCATCAGGAGCAATTACATCAAACTGGCACAAGGTGGAGATCAGCATCATAACAGGATGCACTATCTCTGTGAATCTATTCTCCTTAGCAATGAACATGCTCTCTAAGTCTGCTGAACTAGAGTGTAGAGGGCCCAGAACGAATTCCGCACAACGGCAACCACACATCAGGGCATTCATGGATGACCTTACAGTCACCAGAGAATCAGTTTGTGAAGTGGGCCCGGGTGCATTTCAAACCATTGCAGGGACAGCCATCCTAACATCACAGAAAAGCCACTCAGAGTTTAGGCAAGGTTTTTGACAGCTCTCTAAGGGAAATGACATCCATCCAGGTGACCAGCACAGAGTTGGATAGCTGGCTGAAATCCGTGGACAAATCTGGCATACTTGGGACGTTCAAAGCCAGGGTGTATCAGCATGGCATTCTTCCCAGAATCCTATGGCCCCTCCTCGTCTATGCAGTTCTGATTTCAACAGTCAAAGCCTTAGAGAGGAGGGTCAGCAACCACCTCAGGAGATGGCTGGTGCTGCCAAAGAGCCTGAGCAGCATCGTCCTTTATGCACACCACAACAAACTGAAACTATCCCACAAATCCTTGGAGGAGGAATTCAAGGTAACAAGAGCCAGATAAGGAAGGAAGTGGAGGGCAGTGGAGCTGCATGTATCCCTCACATTTGCATTAAGTAAATCCAGCATTCTATTTTCTCTGGTGGGTCAAATTGTTAACAAAAAGAGAAGTATGGTTAAAATCTCCAAAAATTGCATTCAAGTGTTGTGTGTCTGGCAGTGACTAAATTGATAATGCCACATGCCACTTCGGCAACAGTTGATAGCAGAATGTAAACAGCAACAAAAATGACGCATGTGAACTCCCTCTTCAGATAATATGGATGAAAACAGTTTGATGTCTGGGTTACAGAACAGCTCCTTCACAGTAACATGTTGGGGATTACTCCATCATTTGTTTACAAACACTATATTATATAACACATATATTATAACCAACAACTATAATAAAGGAAATAATTTAATATACTAATCAAATTAATACAGGAAGTATGTATAGTTAGTCAATATACAATATGTAACCATATGAAGTGATTACAGTGTGTTTTATACATAGAAAATTAAATAGTTGTGCTTTTGCCATCATTGAAGCACATTGGGTTCAAGGGTGACCAGCTAGAAGGGAGACACTGAAGATGAAACTAGGGAGGCATAAGAGGCATAATTAATCTGATTAAGCCTGAGAGGGATAAGGCCGACTGAAGACGGCAGTGCACCAGAGAGAGAATTACGGGCAGTTGTCCAACCCCTGTGTGTGTGTGTGTGTGTGTGTGTGTGTTTGTCTTTTTGGTTAAGTTTCTCATTAAAATATTATTTATTTATTTATTATAAATTCATTATTTATTTATTGTCAAGCTGGTTCTCGTCTCCTCCATTCCGTTGAACTTTGGTAACACTCTGTAATAAAAGTCCATTTTTGGAATCAGAACTTTGCGCTTCCATGAAATATTTGACTCGACTGAGCTTCGATGGCTGTTTTGGAGAATCTGCTATGACAGATTTTATTGTCTACAGTAAGTGCAATTTAAGTTCAATAGTAAGTGCAATTAGTGTGTATTGGTTACGTGCTCACGAAACAGATGTGTTTTAAGCTGGATCATGAATGTTTAGATAGAATCATCAGATTGTGTGAAAGTTGGAAACCTCATTCCAACACAGTGGAACAGAGAAAGTGAACAAATGTGAACTAGACTTTGAGCCTCTTTAAGATGGGACCACCAGGCACCGCTCATTCATAGGCTGCAGAGAATGAGTTAGAGCATAGACCTGGAGAAGTGAATTGAAATGGGTGTGAATCCATTGGCTGTCCTGAAGGCCAGAGTCAAAGCCTTGAATTTGATGCGGGCAGCTACAGGTACCCAGTGAAGTGAAATCAAGAGTGGGGTGACATGAGCCCTTTTTGGCTGATTGAAGACCAGACACACTGCTGCATTTTGGACCATCAGTAGTGGCTTCACTGTGTTTTCTGGGAGGCCAGCCAACAAAGAACTACAGTAGAACAGTCTTGATATGACCAAAGCTTGGACCAGGACCTGTGCAGTATATCCAGACAGAAAAGGTCTGATTTTCCTGATGTTATAGAGCAATAAACCAATGTACCGGGCAATTGATGAGATGTGGATGGTAAAATTAAGATGGTCTTCTACCACCACTCCTAGGTTCTGAGCTGTTCTGGTTGGTGTTAGTGTTGTTGAATCAAGATGAATAGTGAGGTTGTGGTCAACAGATGAGTTCTGTTATGGCAAGGTTGAGCTGAAGGTGGTGTTTTTTCATCCAGGCTGAAATATGCGAGAACAGGCAGAGATAAAAGCTGAGAGAGCAGGGTCATCAGGCTGGAGCCACAGGTGCATGTAATCTGCGTAGCAGTGTTAGGAAAAGCCATCAGTCTCAATTATGGGTCCAAGTGATGTTATGTATATCAAGAAGAGGAAAGCTCTTGATCTTTGATGAACACCAGTGGTCAGCTGGTGTGATTTGGACACCTCTCCTCTGCAGGAGACCTTGAAAGATCTGCCAATGAGGTATGACTCAACCCATCAAAGCACAGTTCCTGTGATGCTCAGGTCAGAGAAGGTGGACAGGATAATCTTGTGGTTCACTGTGTCAACGCAGCAGACAAGTCAAGGAGGATGAGGACGGATGATTTTGAGTTCGCTCTTGACAGTCGCAGTGTTTCAATTACTGACAAGATGTCAGTCTCTTTTGAGTGTCCTTTTTTTTAAGCAATATACTAGCAACTCTGCAGACATGTGATGTTAAAGGCAGCAGACAAGAAAAAATCATGTAATGTTTTGTAATTATGTCAAAATGTAATGTAGACTTTGTAATGTCAAGTCAACTTTATTTGTATAGTGCCTTTCACAACACACATCATATCAAAGCAGCGTTACAGAAGATCAGGCATTAACAGATGATAAAAAAATAAGTAATTAAATAAAAAAAATATTAATAACCCCAGTGAGCAAGCTGAATGTGACTTTGGCAAGGAACACAAAACTCCATAAAATGTTGATTAATGGAGAAAAATAACCTTGGGAAAAGCCAGACTCACTGTGGGGGCCAGTTCCCCTCTGACTAACATCATGAATATAATGTAAATATTACTTATGTATAGTTAAATTCATTGTTTAAAATTATTAAACTAAGTAAGTGTTAAAACATCGATTTTGTATGAACTGTAAGATTAATGACTAATGTCTTTGAAGTCAATCCTGGATTAACTGCAGAAATTCACATAGATGCAATTACCCTTGTTAATTGGCTGATGAAGGCTTTTGTTGGCAGTTGTTAGTCTATGCATTCCATTTCAAGAATGTAGTCCATCAATAGACCTTTGGTGATGTAGGCAAAGATCAGGGATGTGAAACGCAGTTCAACTTGGCCGGTTATTTCGGTGAGGTTCGGTTGGGTCCATCCTAAATCCAAGGTTTAGACAATGGCATATAAAGTATCCCATGTCTTATGGTTGAAGTTGGCATCAGTTCATCCTCAAAGTCCATCATAATAGACTGAAGTGATGTTTGGCAGGCAACGGCTGCATTTAGTCATTATCATTCAGCGACACGTAGCAGTGGAGTCCAACATGAAGCAGGAATGGTGACGGATTCAGCCGGTTCTGGTGACCTCAGGATAGGAGTCCTGAGGTTGAGGCAGGGAAACAAATAAAATAATATCAGCATAGATGCCATAAATCATGATCAATGTTTCTGGTTTCTGGTTCTGGCAGACTAAACTAAAGCAGCCTAATTGTGGGTCAGAGGATAAATTAGGTGTATGCCTGGCTAAATAGATGAGTCTTTAGTCTAGACTTAAACTGAGGGAGTGTATCTGCATCTCGAACAGTGTTAGGGAGACTATTCCATAGTTTAGGAGCCAAATATGAAAAGGATCTACCTCCTTTTGTGGATTTTTATATTCTAGGAACTATTAACAGGCCAGAATTTTGCGATCATAATGAACGTGATGGAATATAGCGTGGTAGAAGGTCAATTAAGTACTGCGGCGCTAGACCATTCAAAGCTTTGTACGTAGTTAAAAGAATTTTTAAATTAATACGAAATTTAACAGGTAGCCAATGTAACGATGATAAAATGGGGCTAATATGATCATATTTCTTGGTTCTTGTTAGCACTGTGGCTGCTGTATTTTGAACCAATTGAAGTTTATTTATTGATCTTGCTGGACATCCTCCGAGAAATGCATTACAATAATCTAGTCTTGAGGTCATGAATGCATTAATTAGTTTTTCGGCATCAGCAACAGAGAGCATGTGATATGAGAACATGACAATATTTCTTAGGTGGAAGAATGCTGTTCTACAAACATTGGTAATTTGATTTTCAAAGGACAGATTGGTATCAAATATAACACCTAAGTTCTTCACTGTTGAAGATGATGTAACAGTACATCCAAATTCAAATTATATTGTAGTGTCTTATTTTTAGAGTTTAATGCAGGCTGGTATTGAAGGATAGGGCAGCTAAAATTATTGGAGTTAACGGAAAATCCACAGCTCTCAAATAAGAGCTGTAGGTGTTTTACATTTCCCATGTTTTACATAAAAATCTTTGAGGCACAAAAAAACAGCCCATTAATATATGAGGTTTAAAAAACTTGTGAAAAATGGTAATGAAAAACAAATCTGTTATTGGCATAAAAAAAAACTACTAAACAAACATAATAAGTGAAATATACAATATGACCCCTTTAATGTTTTGAGTTGTTGAAAGAGTCAGAGAGACATCTAGATATTCTACCGCAAAGGGCAGGTTAAATGTCCAATGTAACTTTTATTTGGCACACTTTTCAGTGTTCACCACAAAATGTTCTGCTTTTCAACAGCATGTCAAACACATTCACACACACAGCTTTGCATGTGTGACTCTCCCCCCTCTGGCACGCTGCTCTTTTATATCCCTCTCAGGTCTCAATGCAAACACAAACAGCTGTTAGAGATAATTTCCCACAGGTGTCAATCCTTACCGTTCTTCATCTCATCATTTGACTCATGCTGGGGCACCATCTGGCCTGTGACTTACTCCCCCCCATTACTAGTGAGGAAATCCATGACAGCCATCTGTGCCCCCGGCCTGTGGGCCAACTCAAACTTAAAAGGCTGGAGAGCTAGATACCAACAGGTGATCCACATATTGGCATCTTTCATGTGATGGAACCACTGGAGCAGGGCATGGTCCGAAAAGTGGGTAATCGCATGCCTAAACAGATAATGCCGGAGGGTAAGGACCACCCACTCGATGGCCAAATACTCCTCCTCTATCATGCTGTACTTAGTCTCCCTTAGTGAGAGTTTGCGACCTATGTACAACACAGTCGCTCCTCCCCTCCATCATCTGGGACAGTATCGCTCCCAACCCTCTGTCTGATGCATCCGTCTGCAAGATAAAAGGGAGAGAGAAGCCGTCTCCCAGGGAACCCTCTTAGGGTGGGGGAAGCTGAAACTTCCCCTCCCTTACATCCTCCTGACGTGGAGCTGATGTAGATGGCCCTGGCTCCACCTCCCCAGCCAGCGAGTCACACACTGATATGCTTTGTTTTAGGACCCATCTACACACATTCCCCTTAATAGGGTTGTAAATGCCTGCCAATTTGTTCCAAGATTAGTGGATAGGTGAGGTAAGGAATGGATGGGTGACGTGGGGAATTAACCGCAGCCTCAACACTATGCTTTTGTCCCCTTAATTGAATAGTAACCATAACTACAGGCTCATTTTGGATATCCCCGTGTACACACCTTACCTAAATCCACTGGCTTGTATCCAAAGCCTTGGACTGAACCAAGCTTTGGTGAATGGAGGTTTGATTAGAAACTGAATCCACCAAGGCTTGATATGTACCCTTCTTAATACCCACAGGTATCCTGTACACTCCTGCTCGATTGGGAGTGGCCTGTGGCATGTCAGGAACCCAGACCAATGTCTCCACCTCTATCGTGGGGAATCAGTCCTGGAAATGCCAAGGTTCCCCTCAGCTCAAGCAGACCGGCCCAGACTTCACGCCCACACTCGCAGCGGAGGATTCACCAGGCTGTGGGGGAGAGTGGAGAGGTTTAGGGAATGGCCCACGGGACCGGGGAACCTGTTTTGGGGTAGGAATTTCCCAGGGACAGGATGCGGGGAAGGGGAGGGAGAGAGAGAGAGAGAAGAAGGGGGCTCGCCGGCCCCTGAATACGCTGCCATATGGTCCTCAGTCAGCTAGACTGCTTCATCCAGCGATGCCAGTAAGCGGCACTAGACCCACTCCGATGTCCCTTTCAGAAGCTGGGTGATGAACTGTTCCAATATAGCCAGATCGAGTACCTCCTTGGCGCAGTGATCTTCAGCCAGCAGCCACCTTTGGCAGGAATAACCGAGCTCACTGAGCAGAAGTATTGTCATTGTTGCTCTGGAATTTGGCCGAACCGTTGCAGGATGGCTTTCTTCAGATCTTTGCACACCAGCAGTTGGACGCAGGTAGTTGGTGTGATGCAAGTTGGGCTTCTCCAGACAACAGCGGCAGGATGTGGGCCACCTACTGTGCATTGGGCCAGTTCCATGCTCCAGCCATCCACATGAAGAGCTAAAGGTACACCTCTGGTTCATTTTGAGGTCCCATCTTTTTCAGCATGATGTGCGGTACGACCATAGGTGGGTCCGGGGTCATGGCTTAAGTCCCCTCCTGGTGCACCTGCAGGTCCTCCATTTGAGCTTGGAAAAGTGTCTGAGACCACTGCTCTTGTTCCAAACACAACTCAAGCAGAGACTGATGTTGGGCTTGGTGGATGCTGGCGAGGGTCTTGAATACTTTGGCCAGCCGTGAGGACTCCATGACAGCATTTTCTACCACATAATCCCAGATTTTAGCACCACTGTGATAAGTTTCTTTCTTTCTTATAAAGAAGGAAGTGAGGGCCAGGTAAATGACTAGTGTAACTCTTTTATTTGACACATTTTCAGAGTTCTACACAAAATGTTTTTCTTTTCAGCAGCATGTTAAATAAAGTGAAACACACAGCAAAAATTCATTTTTAGCTGCAATTTTTTTTTTATGTTTTTCAATAATGAAATGAATTTATTCAATTAATTACATGATATGATCATTAATGATATGCTCATTAATTAATAAAAAATTGTTCCCTGTGAATGTATACTCAGATCAAGGTGTTTATTGTTCAATAAAATGTGTATATTATAAAGTACACATTAATTTGTTTAGCATATATCCTATTATAACATTTAATTCCTCGATTATAACATTTTACTGTCAAAGAAACAATTACGTAAACAGTTTATTATTATAATCGTTATATTGCATATTTCTGCATATTATTTTCATGTTTAATAAAGTCTATTTTATACCCATCATTATGGAATCCTTTTTTTTTTGTGTTTTTAGTTCACAATATTATTGTGTACCATAGGCCTACTGTTATTTTGTATGTATTATTATTTATTTACTTGCATTGTCCATTAAGCCTGTAGATTGTAATACACAAATGAGTTTTAGTTTTACCATTGATATGTTTAGTACAATTCAAAAATTAAACACTTGAATAATAATTAGTAAGTTGCTTGCAATTTTACATTTCATCCATGTTAATAGAGAGCCTAAAATTCTGTAGTGCAGCTTTAAATAATAACAGAATTGTCATTTTGAGTTAACTATTGCTGTAATAGTTGAATATCAGCTGTGTATAACCTTGAGTTATTCATGAGAAAAGGCAAAGTATAGTGCCGTAACACTGTAGCCAATCTCTTACTCCCACTGAGTCTGCCAGGATGCTTATCACAATGCTGCATGACTCCAACCTCTGTCCTTCAGTAAAGCCCTCCACTGCCATAAACCCTGTGTCAGTAAGTAGCTGCTATCCCTGTTCTAACACCTCTAGGGACAAGCTTTACGTGACAGCTGTCCCATAGTTCTGTTTCGTAGAATGACAGCCCTTTCTATATTAATCACAGCTTCTTTTAAGAAACACATCACTCATAACTCTTACACAAGGGCTCTATTCCAAAACCTAGTGAGCTGTCTTGCCGTTTACTGCTGCCTCAGGCAGCATCCTCACTGAAATGGAACCTCATTAGTGACCACTTTGGAACACTTTACATAAGCAGTGGCTCTGTGCATCGTATGAGTAACACTCATTGTGCAATTCGCACAAGACACCAAACTCACAAGTGATTTCAGCGCAGTTTGGCGTTAACATGTTGCTAAGCTAACAGTGGATAAATGCATAAATTAAGTATGAAGTAGTAATTTAAGGTTTCATTACAACACATAATAAGGGCATATAAGCAAGGGACAAAATTTAAGAACTGAATTTAAATTAATTTATTGGAATTTTTATTGAATTAGTCACGCTCCTTACGATACTGAATTAGAATGACAGGAAAAATAATTTATTGAATTGCAATTAAATTATCCTACTTCCCACTTCTGAAGTGGTAAAGTATGTCCAATTGCTTTGTTGTTGGAGAGAATGGGAAAAATGAACATAATACATGTTTTATTTTTCAATCAGTGTTGGATAACTTGCTCCAAAAAGTAATCCATTAAAAATGACAAATTATTTCTTTAAATTTGTTATCAGCTTACTTCACTGATTATTTTATCAAAAAAGTTTAATCACATTACGTAGTAAATCACATTACTAATTAATTTAAGTTTATTTTCTAAAACACTTTTCACAGAAATCTTTTTTTAATTATTATTCCACTAAAATAATTCAAATTAATGTTTATATTTCCTTATTTATTGATGTACTCTCTTCACTGTCACAGAAACACATGCAGACATAAATATGAATTCATTTTTAAAATAAATTATACATAAATAATATTATTAGAAACTGTAATCTGATTACAATCATTTAAAATGTAATGTTTTACACAAACGTTTAACTTAAAAGTAATTTGATTACATTAATAACTTTGTAATCAGATTACAACCAACACTAATTACGATAATGCATTATAATTTTTTTTATGTAAAAAATGTATAATAAGCATCAAATTGTTACTGATATACATAAATGTAAATGGATGAAACAGCAAGCAATATAAGGTATTTGGATTTAGAAAAAATTATAAAACCTACCAAATACTACAGAAACCGTACTTGAAAGTTTATGTTTCCTCTGAGCTCGGAAACTTGGGAATCAAGTTTTCCAGTGGTATTTACAATTTGAGGGAGTGTTCAAGTGCAACTTCCAACTATGAAACGTGTATTTACTATAATTCTAATTGCAGTTGAAAGCAAGAACAGAAAACTTCTCAGGTGTTTTGTTTAAGGTTTCAATCTTCTAAACAGCTTCATGTTGTTTAGCTCCATTTTCAAGGTTCGTAGGTACATTTAGGGGAATTTTGAATTCAATAAAAACTAATTTCTATAATTGGCATTTCAAACACAATTTTGGAAATAACAATTTTGGAAACAGTATGTCAGTAATGTTAGGAAATGAATTTCCTAGATGTTAGTCCTATAACTTGTTCGGCATCGAAAGCTATGTGTCAAAGCAAAACCTTTGTTTTGCATGACTGATTGTTTGAAAACTCATTAAGTGTTGGAAATGGATTTTTACTAAGTTTAATTGTTAGAAATGAAACCATGGTAGCATGTAAGATATTGCATGCAGTGCGTGTTTGCTTTTACTGTCATTTGGGCAGTGCTTACATGGATTGAGTGTAAATTTCAATTACAGCTAATGGACAAGTGGACATTGAGAAAATGATTTTGCACCATGAGAATAAGATTTCAATTTAGTTGCTCACTCTCACGGAAAGGTAGTTAGGTAATTGAGTGGCTCATATTATGAGACATAGTTCCAGGCTAAGAAAAAAATACATCTATTTCCATAATATTTAGTTGGCTCCTACATCACATCTCATTTTATTTAAATGAAACAATCCTGCTGGTTAATGTTACTAACCTTGGTGGTTTCTCATTTCAACTTTCTATCAGAATTCCTATAGACAGACATTAACAGATTAGTACTCAATCCAATAATATCAATACCCAAGTACATAATATCAGTAAATGACGCTGGGCAAAGGAAAGGTTCTTAAAATGTGTAACCTTTTAATTGACTTAATGAGCCCTTTGGTAGACTGGCCATTTCTTCAAGGTGTTTGCCCTCCTTTGGCCCAAGTTAATTGTGTCATGGGACCCTACATAATATAAGCGGGTACAGAAAATGGATGGATGTATAAATTAATTTACTCAATTAAATGTCAATTAAACACAGCCAAAGATTATGTGTGTAATTTTTTAAATGTTCATATACTTTCTTGCCATTTGTAGGTTGAATCCCCTGACAAGTATGGGGATCTGTGGCACTCAGACATGTGATTGGCAAAGGACAAAACAAGCAGCAAAGACTACAACTAAATAAAATCAAGCCAATGCTAAACTCTGGGTCAAGTTAAGGTTTACAGGAGTTACATTTTTGTGATTAGTGTAATTAAAAAAGATTGCTCATGAGGGAGATCTCATTAGTGCTAATGCCTGATAAAACCTGAAGATGTGGCTGTCCCAGACACAGAGCATCGTTCATGTGCTTCAAGCAGTTATGGACTTTAATGTGATTTATGGTGTGGATTAAGTACTGTTTTAAAGACACACTGGAGAGGAAGCATGCAAGCTGTTCCCTAGAGGTGCTGGATAAACATGATTAACCAATACTGCAAACATGCAATACTGTAAAGCAAGAAGTATATTTTGGCCATTTTTTTTACACAAGCCTTTAGTGTTGTACAACAGACATTTAATAATAGTTTGAAATGGGCTTGCTTAAAGAATATTTGCCAAAATATTTTCATTTGATATGAATTTGAAACAATATTGATTAAGCCAAGCAGGTTATGCTGTTCCTTGAGGTTGTAACACTCACCTATATTTTCTGGCAAGGATTACAAAACTAGGGGAAGGAACCTCCACAACACTCCTTGATTTAAAGGATACATGGGCCATTCAACGTAAATAATATTATTATAGAAACTGTAATATGATTACAATAATTTAAAATGTAATGTTTTACACAAATTTTTTACTTAAAAGTAATTTGATTACATTAATAACTTTGTAATCAGATTACAACCAACACTAATTACGATAATTCATTATGATTTTTTCTATGTAAAAAATTTATAAGCATCAAATTGTTACTGATATGCATAAATGTAAATGGATGAAACAGCAAGCAATAAGGTATTTGGATTTAGAAAAATTTATAAAACCTATCAAATACTACAGAAACCGTACTTGAAAGTTTATGTTTCCTCTGAACTCGGAAACTTGGGAATCAAGTTTTCCAGTGGTATTTACAAATTGAGGGGGTGTTCAACTGCAACTTCCAACTATGAAACTTGTATTTACTATAATTCTAATTGCAGTTGAAAGCAAGAACGTCAAGGTTATGGATGTAACCTCCGTTCCCTGATGGAGGGAACGAGACGTTGTGTCGAAGAAGCGACACTAGGGATCTATCTTGAGCACCGAATATACCTCTGATCTATGAAAAAAGGCCAATGAGAAGTTGGCAGACAGAATTTGCATGTCCCGCCCCCGGACATATAGGTATAAAGGCGAGGAAATACGTCTGTTCATTCAGGATGTGCCAAAACGACCAGCTGTATCAGACTGCACGTACCCTTCCCCAGTGCCCCATAAAGTCATCGGAATCCTTATAGTTACCCTAGACAGGGGAACAAGGCGACGCTTGCTTATCTGGGAACGGTCCGAGCCTAGCCGGGCCTCTTTTCTCTCTATGTTTCTCGCATGGAGTCAATGGCTGGGGCTCTTACACGCACCGGGGAAGGGGGTCTTACCCAGTTTCCTATTCTTTCAGGGGGGAAAGACCCTGTGGAGACCACACCTGCCCAGAGAGGGGGAGGTAAGAGTGGTGAACACACCACATGGGCTTTTAGGTCACATGTGGGAAGTGGCGCGGTGTTAGATCTCGCCTCTTTGGAGAGAGGAGTTGCTACAGACATGTCGACTGGGGGGGGCAGAGGGAACTGTCCAAGGGAGATGCGGGTCCGCTCGTAAGGGGACCGTACCGCGAAAAATACATACAAGGGGGAAGTCCATGTAGGAGCCCTGCCTGTGGAGCACCTATTCCAGTACAGGGTAGATTTGTGTACCCACAGTGGATTGGGTCGGCGAATTCCTCCACCGAATTGCGGATCCAGAGGGCTAGGGAGGAGTCATCCAGGGAGCCAAGTGAGTGGGATCTCCTGGGAGAAAAAGCGCACGGTATTACCACAACTGAGGGAAAAGGCGCTAGGGGCAAGCGATCCACCCAGTCAGTCCGTCAGCGTGTTACTGAGTTCTACTGGCTCGGACCTGAGAAAACATGGGACAAAACTGACACTACCCTGAGATTGTAGAATCTTGCAAATGTATTAGGTGTTGCCCAACCCGCTGCTCTGCACATGTCTGCCAGCGAGAGTGTGCTCGGACCTGCAAAGGGGGGGCACAGCTTGGGTGCGATAGGCCAATGAAATGGCATTCACCACCCAGTGGGAGAGCCTCTGTTTGGAGACAGCGTTCCCTTTCCGCTGTCCACCGAAGCAGACAAAGAGCTGATCAGAACGTCTAAAGTTCTGCATGCGGTCCAAGTAGATCCGCAAAGCACGTACTGGACACAGCAACGAAGGGGTTCTGCCTCCTCTCGGGGCAGCGCTTGCAAGTTCACTACCTGGTCTCTGAAGAGCGTGGTAGGAACCTTGGGCATGTAGCCCAGCCACAGTCTTAGGATCACATGTGTGTCTGCTGGACCGAACTCCAGGCAATTGTCGCTGACAGAGCATGCTTGCAGGTCCCCGATCCTCTTGATGGAGGCGAGCGCGATCAGCTGGGCCGTCTTTAGAGAGAGGGTCCTGAGTCCAACTTATTCTAGTGGCTCGAAGGGGGGTCTCTGAAGGCCCGAGAGGACCACTGAGAGATTCAAGGAGGGGAACAGGCTTGGCCGGGAGGGATTCAACCTCCGGGCGCCTCTTAGGAACCTGATAATCAAGACCCTGAGGGCGAGGTCAGTTGCTGAGCGCAGTTCCTGCAGCACGTCGGGATCAGGACTACCCAAGTGCAGATCTTTAAGTGCCTTAGCCTGGTGGACTTGCAGGAGCGCCATGGCATTCAGGGCAGAAGCAGCCTGTCCGGTGGCTCTGTAGGCTTTGGAAATCAGTGAAGACGTCATCCTACAGGCCTTGGAGGGGAGCACAGGGCGGCCCCCCAGGTGGTGGCGTTTTCGGGGAACAGGTGGATCGCAACCGCTCTGTCCACCTGGGGAACCGCCGTGTACCCGTGGGCTGCTCCGCCGTCGAGGGTAGTGAGAGGGGATGAGCGAGTGACTGTGTGACGGGTGGAGACACCCTGTTGAAGGAAAGCCGCAGCCGCAACGGTGCCATGGTCATGTTCTCGCAGTGAGAACATGAACCATCCACAAACGCTGCCTCGGTGTGATTGCAGCCCAAACACACGAGACAGCGCCTGTGGCCGTCTGAAACAGAGAGCACTCTACCGCATCCAGGAACTATACAGGGGCGGAAAGGCATCTTTAGAAATATGCATCCTGAAAAGGACGTTCAACGCCGCTGTGTATTGCTCTTATAGAGGAAAATACTCTTTTAGAGAAAATCACTCTTTTAATACAAATCTTAGTTGCGCTGTCGAAGCGCCCTTGGGAAAACTGCACTGCTGTGCAGAGAAGGAGAAAGCAGCTGAAGTGCACCCTAGATCCAACAGCAGATCGCTCAGAGGAAGAGGAACAGGTGTGTGACTTGCAGCTCGCTGCATACACGACCATCATCTCCTGAAGAAAATATCTGAATGAACAGACGTATTTCCCTGCCTTCATACCCGTATGTCCAGGGGCGGTACATGCAAATTCTGTCTGCCAACTTCTCACTGACCTTTTTTCATAGATCAGAGGTATATTTGGCGCTCTAGAGAGACCCCTAGTGTCGCTTCCTTGACACAACGTCAAAGTGAGCGACAGGCGGGGAAAAGAAAACTTCTCAGTGTTAACGTTTCAATCTTCTAAACAGCTTCATGTTGTTTAGCTCCATTTTCAAGATTCTTAGGTAAATTTAGGGGAATTTTGAATTCAATTAAAAGCAAATTTCTTTAATTGGCATTTCAAACACTAATTTTTTAAATAACCAAAATGATGTGCTTGATAACATGTTTTTGGTAAAGTCAAATTGAAAACTGAGATGTATTAATAACAACTGCATTTTAGATCGTGGCCATATAGATGAGTAGTTCGATCCCGTTATTTTCAAGTAATTACGCTCCAAAGTCTGAAAAATCAGTGTGGAATCCAACACACTATTGTCACACACAATTGTCACTAACAACACACATTTTCTGCCTTTAAATCTTTTTTTTTTATTATTTAAAAGTTATTTTCATGTAATTATTTATGTTGTTTAAAAGTTATGTGTTTGTAACAGTCTAAAGCTTAAGATCATTTCATACGTTAAAATGAGTGTGTCAGTGGGGGCGTGGTCAAGCGTCCATCCTCTCGAAGAGATCAATGAAGGCTTCCGCATCATCTTCCGCCACCATTTTCAGAAGCGGGGGGGGGGGGGGCCGCTGGGAGCAGGCTTCGGAGGACGCTGCCGGGGCTCTAATTGAGCCCGCAGGATTTTGAAAACCTCCGGTACTGGTCTTGGCGTAGCTCAATCAAGGAATGTTGGTGCGTCTGATGCATGTTAAAAAGGGACTGGAGGATCTCGGCCAACGGAGGGCTCCATGGGGCATACTTCAGCTGGTTCAAACTCGGCTTTCGGCACCAGTGTAAAGGAAGAGCGAAGACGTAGGCTTTGAAAGGTAAGTAGACTTTTAATGGCCACAGTATCGCACACAACTTCCTCCTTACAATTAACAAAACTTTCTAAACACAATAAATGGTTCTTCTGTATGACGGCACACATCAACACTGGACTGACACATGTGTGTAGCTCTCTCTCCAACTGGAGGTTCTGTGGCCGCTTTTATGCCGCTCTCCCCATGCTCACTGAAATCAGAGACAGGTGTTAGACATAATTTGGCTCAGGTGCAAGCGCCCTTACCGTTTCTCCCCCGGACGGACACTTGACCACGCCCCCGCTGCCACAATGAGCTAAAATTAAAATGAGCTAAAATTGTCACTATCAGAATAGTCACTACCTAAACATATGATTACATTTCGAGATTTATATAATTATTTCAGTAGCGACAAAATATTGTTCAACCAATAATCATTAGCTTTGAACAGTTGATATTTTAAAATAAACAAAATAATATAAAAACCCAAAAATAAATATTTCTGTTTCTTACACACTGATTTTCAGACTTTGTAGCACATTTACTTCAAAATTATGGCATCTAACTACTCACAATTCGGCCATGATGGACATGGATGCAGTCTCACTTCCTGGTTGTATTTTCCTTGAAGATGTTGGATCAATTAGATTTGTTACAGATGTTTTGAGGATACATATCTTTAACAAACTGCTCAGAAATCGATACAGATAAGAATGAATATTTATAACATTGTTGATCTTTGAAACTGAAACCCCTGTTGTTATTATTTTAAACTAATGCGCATCTGTATGGAAAACAAGCTGTGTGACCAATCAGTCCTTTACTTCAGTGACAATTCAAAAGTAGTGTTTGTCCTTCCAAATACAAATGACTGGAACAATTGATATGTCTTAATAATAAATTACTATATTTTATTTAAGATTTCCTTTTGTAATATTTTCAACAAAGTATTTTTTGAGTTAAGATTAGGCAAAATATTTCAGGGAATATGATATAACCTTTCAAACAAAATGTCAATGCTGAAACAGTACGGTCACTACCGAAACACTTGGTGTTTTATCAAAAACTCAATAGACTTGAGATATTAACTTGTTTTTCATAATGATTGATTAAATATATGTTCAATTTCATAAATCATTAACTCTGAAATCAGTATGATCAAATTCATGCATTTACAGAGAAAAAGTGCATTTAGATTTTTATGAATCTTATAAATTGAACCCTGAAATAGTTAAAAGTAGGGTGGACGGACATCCTGTTTTTCCCAGGACAGTCCCATATTTAAGCACAGTGTTCAGTCATGTGAATATTATAATCAAAGGTATCCAAGGATAAGGCTTGAAAAACCAATAAAATTGTGTTATTTTAGCTCATATTATTCTGGGTAGGGAAGGAGGTATTGCCCCAAGTGAAGGAGTTCAAGTACCTCTGGGTCTTGTTCATGAGTGAGGGGACAATGGAGCGGGAGGTTGGCTGGAGAATCGGGGCACTCACTCTATCGCACCGTTGTCACAAATGGAGAGCTGAGCCGGAAGGCAAAGCTCTCGATCTACCGGTCAATTTTCGTTCCTACCCTCACCTATGGTCATGAAGGCTGTGTCATGACCGAAAGAACTAGGTTGCGAGTACAAGTGGCCGAAATGGATTTCCTCAGAAGGGTGGCGGGCTTCTCCCTTAGAGATAGGGTGAGGAGCTCAGTCATCCGCGTGGAGCTTGGAGTAGAGCCGCTGCTCCTTTGCATCGAAAGGAGCCAGTTGAGGTTGTTTGGGCATCTGGTAAGGATGCTGCCTGGGCGCCTCCCTAGGGAGGGGTTTCAGACATGTCCAGCTGGGAGGAGGCCTCGGGGAAGACCCAGGACTAGGTGGAGAGATTACATATCCACACTGGCCTGGAAATGCCTCAGAGTTCCCCAGTCAGAGCTGGTTAATGTGGCTCAGAATAGGAAAGTTTGGGGCCCCCTGCTGGAGCTGCTGCCCCCACAACCCGACTTCGAATAAGCGGTTCAAGATGATGACGATGTGTTATTTGAAGAACATGATTGGATGAAACTATGCATTCACAATCCCTTATCAATAGACATCCAGTTAGTGAACTGATTGAAGAGTAAGTTTGAAAGTGCGCAAAGATAAAATTGCAACTGGAAAAATGTCAAGGATGCGTGCATGTACATATAATGAGGACTCAAAAAAAGCTTACATTTCTAAAAAAGAAGTTAGGTTGTTTCCGCATCTGTAACTGTTGTCACCTTGTACTTTTCACTGGCAGCAGTTTTTCTCAGTGTGCATTTGTCTTTCAAGAGTTTATCGTAAAATCCAGAGCAGTTTAGTCCAAAATGAAGACATATAAAAATCATTGTCTTCCTGACTGTTACACTGAGTCAAGATTTATCCAGTGTCCATACTGCATTCATAAATGAGAACACACGCTCCACAGATGCAGATGTCCCAGGCAGGCATAAAACAAACTCCATGACCTTGGCTAAGATTGAGAGATTGATGGTCTTGCTCTCCAGCTCACGAATAACGCCTGTCCATCTCTCAGACATGGCCATCTTGTTCATGTTCCACTCACATTTACATCACATGTGATGTTTTTCGCACAAGTCCACTCATCAAAGAGCATGGTTTTGTCAATCAAACTGAGAGCAGGTATTCTGGAGTAGAAGTGTTCAAGGCTGCTCTGAATGTCTGTCCACTCTGGGATGTCTCTCCATAGGGCCCACTCAAGTTTTTCTGTGTTCTCAAGTCAAGTGGTTTTTATTGTCGTTCAACCATATACAATTAGTACAGTACACAGTGAAATGAGACAACGTTCCTCCAGGACCATGGTGCTACATAAAAACAACATAGGACAAACACAGAACCACAAGAGACTACACAGACTAAATAACATTTCTACATAAAGTGTACGTGCAAACGTGTGCAAAAAAGTATGGGACAGTACAATAAATTACTGAAAGGAACAGGACAATAGGCACATTAAGAGACAGTGCAGTGCCGACCAGTACACATTTGTAATCCGAGTAGTCTCCAATGAACAGCTCCAATTCTGGAGGTAATCCACCGATGCTGAATGAAAGTTTCTCACTGCACAAAAGAAATCATCTGCTCGCATTTCACCAGCTTCAACCAGGGCATCCAAGTGCTTTTTAATGTCAGAGGGATTCCTCCAGCCTGCAGAACTTTTCTCAGGTCATGAACGTGCAAAACCACTTCTGTGGCTGATATGTGGTCTTGCTCTACTATCTATAGTGCACGTTAAAAGTGGCTGTTTGCCAATCTAAAGTTTAGTGCAAGGATCACTGAAAATGTCACTTAGAAAATTTGGGCATTTTTCATGAGTAAGAAAGTATGCACGCAGACCATTGAAAATGGTCCATATATTAAAGTTGCAACTCAGTAATTTTTTTCTTATTTAGTAAGTTTTACTTCTAAAGAACTTAATTGTAATTTAGAAAGATATAGCTAATATCATGTCCATTCACATGAGATGAAGACTCCAGTTATTAGTAACATTATAAAAGCTGTTTTATTCTACATAGAGAGGGTCCCCTCATGGGGATGACATGTTAGAATCACTTGTCTAGACAAATACTGCTCGCTTAATCTTAGTAAACACCTTGTTTTCGGACACTTTCACTCTTGGATTAAATTAATTATAGCTGCAAGGGTATAGATTTTGCTTGAATATTTTTGGGGGGTGTAGTGTGAAGCATCAACATGGTATAAATATAGGTGGAGTTGTACTTGCTTTTTTTATTATTGGGAGGTTACTTCAGTGGCAGTCAGATAGTGCTGACTTTTGGAATAACATGTTCTATAATGAGTCTCATTTGCGTAGAAAGGAGGAATGTTTGCGCTGAAAAGACAATGACTAAATTTATGCATGCCGCAGCACTATTTCATTGCAGATAGTACCTGGTCAAGTCGGACTGTGGGTGGTTAATAAAGAAGACGAAGGTTTATGCACTGAAATACCACACAAAGTTCAAACTGTTTAATAAATTTGCCCCAGCATGTTCTGTATATTGCCTGCGATCAAAGCATTTTTGCATACATTTGGACACATCCGTATTCTAGACATATATTAAGTGAATATGCACGATTACTTGAAACAATCAGTATTTATTTCACATTTAGTTAGCATTACAGCACCACTTTTGGTGAATCATTAGTAGCTTTATTTAAAAAGAGAGAGAGAGAAACAACATTCCTCCCAATCTTCCATGTTATTATTTTTTTATTGAGTCTGTCTCACTAAGGAAGATTTTAAACTGAGCATGCTTGTCCTCTCGCTGTTGTTTCTCTTCAGCCAGCTCATTAGTCACAGATGGCTCTTTTAGTCGCTCAGACTGACGTTTGGCCTCTTTGAAGTCCATGCACATGGCCAGCAGCTTTATGATAATTAATGTTGCATCTGTGACACATGTTGGGTGGGCTGACTCGCAGACCAGGAGCGATATACTGTATAGTCAACAGAGCTGACCTTGATCTCCAAGGGAGATTTATTGATATTACAAGACTGCAAGAGGTTTGAGTTCTGATTCCCCTGTTCCGCTTATGCATTTACTCCTGGCCTGTAAATGTTTTATTGTGTGATTATATCTTAATGAAGCAGTTAGTAGACGATGCCCCAGCTATCTTGCTTTTTTATGTCCTTGTGTTTACCTTGCATCCTAATAATTTGCTAATGGAATGAGTTTCAAAGTTTTGGATTAGTAAGTGATTTTTGCACCTGTTTTATCAAAATCCAGCCAACAAGCAATAACTTTTGCTTACCAGGATGTTGGCAAGCTTTTTTTATTGGTATTTGAACAGAATTTGGTAGACATTTAACGGTGATATGTGCATTAAAATATCTTCTCCTCTCTAAACCTAATGTGGATAGACAACTATAAGAAAGACATTCATAATGTGTTTTCCCAGAAGTCTTTAATGGTTCTCTTTTATCAGGTATGGTAACAATTATCAGGTAATAATTATGAGGTATTTTCAAGTAATAATCCAAAAATGTATTTTATTACTGTTTTAGATGATTTACAAACCAGTGGCCATTTTACCTGACATTACCCTAATGTAGGTCTTGCAGGTGTGAATTAAGGACATGCATGTTATGCGCTATTAACGTATTGTCATTCATTCTTTGAAGAGTAAATATTTTAAGAATTACATAAATGCAATAAATGGATCACTTTACACAGTTATTTTTATACAATTGTAAAAATATGCATTGAATATTTCACAATCAAAATGAAAACAACATACAGAAGATGCCTGTTGCACGAAGCTAGTTTCAGAGTTTCAGAGTAAGTTTCAGGTTGACAAACCAGATAGAGCTAAACAGGTTTAGATTGGGTTCAGCGATCTCAAGAAGCTCGGTACAAATGTTCTCTGTCAACTCAGAGTTTGATCTACAGTTTGTGGTTAACACTGAAGTTTGTGCACATGAATGAGTGATGTTTGCCATGAACAGCCAATGGGTGAAGCTTGGAGACAGTCTGCGCAATTTACTTCTCTGGAGACGTTCAACATGATTTACATCTCCACCGAAGAACATGGGATCATTCTGAAAATATGAAGAATTTTAACATTTACATAGCTTGAAGAAATGCTGCTTCTGCTGCGAAAGGAAAAAAAAAAGTATATAATGTGTAATTTAACTGATATAGATTCACGATAAGATTAAGATTTAGATGAAGATAACTTTATTGTCATTGTGCAGAGTACAGGTACAGAGCCAATGAAATGGAGTTGTTTTCGCATATCCCAACTAAGCTGGGATCAGAGTGCAAGGTCAGGTATGAAACAGCGCCCCTGGAGCAGGTAGGGTCAAGGGCCTTGCTCAAGGGCCCAACAGTGGTATCATGAAAGTGCTGGGGCTTGAACCCCTGACCTTAACCGCTGAGCCACCACTGTGATAAGACACTAGGGTTGCAACAGTATGAGATTTTCATGGTACGATAACTGTCTCTGAATATACTGAATATATCATGGTTTCACTGTATCACGGTATACGGTATAACACAATTATTATTATCAGTTACAAATTACCCTTAAAGGTGTGAAAACAGTTTTGTTTTTTTTTGGTTGAACAAATTCATTCATTCATTCATTCATCTTCAACCGCTTATCCTGTACAGGGTCACGGGGGGCTGGAGCCTATCCCAGCTAACATTGGGCGAAAGGCGGGGTACACCCTGGACAGGTCGCCAGTCCATCGCAGGGCCACACATATACAGACACACACTCATACTCACATCCACACCTAGGGCAATTTTTGGAGACACCAATTAACCTAGCCTGCATGTCTTTGGATGGTGGGAGGAAGCCGGAGCACCCGGAGAGAACCCACGCAGACACGGGGAGAACATGCAAACTCCACACAGAAAGGCCGGGGCAACCGGGGTTTGAACCCATGACCTTCTTGCTGTGAGGCGACAGTGCTAACCACTGCACCACCGTGCCGCCCCGGTTGAACAAATGCTTTATTATAATTGAAACTTGATTTTTTTTTTTTTTTAAATGTTAGTGTGTAAAAAAAAGTCACCCTTTTGAAAATGAATAAAATTAAAAGAATAATTAAGAAAGCTAACAGAATTATAATAAACTGAATTATAAACATGATATTTTTTTATGTAACTATAACATGTTATATAACTAAAACATGTTAGTCATGTTAGCATAGCATGTTAAATTAACTAATAAATGAAAAATAACACCAGCTATGTGAGATTTTAAAGTAACGTCCTATGATTATTAATAATTAACATTTACTGTAGGTGCACAACAGCGCAGCCAGACTGCCCCTCTGTACCTTTAACTCAGTACTTCTCAACTGGTTTTGCTTCAGGACGCAGATTTTACATTGGTGGTTCGCCACTTGATTTCCATAGTTAAAACGTAACCCGTATTTAGGGTCACATTTCCTTATATGTTGCAAAGATTTGTTCAAGGTTTTCAAGTACAAGGACGTGCATCATATTGACGTCATCAACAAAAGTGACAGGAAGTTTTCTCTCCCCCCATTGAAGAGCATATTTACTTATATGAGCCCATTGTACTCCCCATTGTTTTCTAATTTCAAACAGAATTCAAACAGAACATACATATTACACATGAGGAAAGGCTCCTCATTACCATGGTTAGGTCAGTGTAGCTAGTCTTAAATAATAGTAATAATAATAACAAATTATAGTATTTATGAAAAAATAAATACTTGCTGAAACACATCTTGAAACTTTAACTACAACTGCCACTTTTGATATAAAATGAGGTCTTATAGATTCTTCCTTTAAATTATTTAATATGAAACTATAACATTTTGTCAAAATGTAAGTTACTTTTACTCATGTAAAATCCAGAAACAATTTTTTAAAGATGATGATGTGTAATGATTTTATTTTCCTCCTCAGTGCTGCTTGGCAAGTCAGGGCTGCCAACTGTTTGAGAGGTTTGACGTGACTTTCTCTGAAATGATTTAAACTAGAAAAGTCTTACTAGAATTGAAACTGGTCACATTAGTTTTGAGGTCTGCACACCACAATATCGAGGGAAGCCTGGTTGTTGAATGCACGCGTGTGCCAGAGAGCAGAGCAGATCATGATCGCGAGCTGGTTCTGTTACACTCGTGTGAAAGTGCAGATGAGAAGCCTTTAGCTGATTGCGAGATTATCATAAAATTTGCCTTGGCAGTCCTAAATAGGCTAAATATCACTTGAATGGCTGCCGAAATATCTTAAATGGGAGAACCATGTCATTGTTCTTTCCCTGCTGTCCACGTTCCAGTCTGAATAGACCTGCGACCCACCAGTTGAGAATCACTGCTTTAACTCACACACATACTCACATATGTCAGACCCCCTCACCTTGCATCTCTCTGACATTTTCTCCGCTGCATTTGTATGTGTAGAGACAGTCGATGAGGAAAGGAGATGTGCATGCGCAAGTGAGATTCTCTGTCCAGTTGCATTTTTTTTCTCAATACCATAGATAAGCATAGATAAGCACTTTTCATACCGTGGTATACCGTGAAACCGGTACACTGCTGCAACCCTATAAGACACAGGCCTTTAAATTTTAAAAGCATGAAAATCAATATATTTAACTAAAATGTAAAAGCTTTTGTATTCATTTAAATTAATGTCATTATGTGTGATAGACTACAACAGGGGTCAGCAACCTTTTTGACATGGAGTGCCATTTAGTTTTTTCCTGGTCAATGGCTGTTCGGCAAATTGTACCTGCAAAATCCTAAAACTTTATTTACAGGTTTCATTAATATTTTGAATAGACTCTGAATTGATCTTGGCAGCATGCTCTCATGTCATTAGTTTATGTCTGACACTCGTGAACATAAGTGTGCCTCTCGATGCGCTCACGTTGTGCTGCACGGCCGGGTTGCGAGCTGTCTTGTGTTTCATGTCTGGTGCATGGGGTGTGGATCCTGACTTCCCTGTCTGGTTCAGTCTTGGTCTGGGATCCTGACACTCATGCTCCATGTTCTGTCTGTCTTTGTTTCTGTCTCTAGCGAACACAGAAGTGCGTTGTGCTTACTTTGCCCTGCATGCCCCGGTCGGTCTTGTATGTTCAGTCTTGTCTGTTGGTTGGTTTGTGTTTATGCTATTCCCCTGTTACTGCTCAGTCTGGTCAGTCCTGGTTCCCCGTTAACCTCTGCTATTAACTATTTCCCCTACTGGGTAGTTTATGTTAGTTTTTTCCCCCTTGTGGGAGTTTTGGTTTGTTTATGCCCTTTTTGTGTTATTAAAAAATCCTTTGTTTTTTAAACTCCATGCTTGGTTCCTGAGCCTCTCATACCCTACACACCTGACATTATGAACTGGCCAAGATGGACCCAGCAGAGATTTTTTTTCAACCACTCCAGTCTGGAAGAATCCAGCCTCCCATTACCTGGCCTTGAGCCGCGATTTGAGGAGTTAGCATCAGGGCAAACACCCTTTTGGTTTTTATGCTGAGGCACTCCTCGATGCGGCTCAGGGCTTGAGTTATGGCGAGACCACCTTAATACATCAGTTCCTGTCCGGACTGTAAGAGCCAGCTGATTGGGAGAGGCGGTGGAACCTGCAGCTGACTGCCAGGAGGCGGAGGCTGTCACAGCAGCAGTACCTCCCTCCAATAGGAAGAGAAGGAGGAGGAGGGCACCTACTCCTCAGCCGCTGTCAGTGCCCATGTCCATGGAGGCCGTTACCCTGTCACTGTCAGCGCCCACAGCCACAGAGTCCATTCTCCCTCTGCTGCCAGTGTCCGCAACTTCGTTAACTCCTCGTGCACCTCTGGGAAGAAAGGAACCGGGGCGGATTTTATTTGCAAGAATATACAGTATACTCTTTTAGAGGAAGAATACAATCTTTTAGACTGCTGAAGCACCCAGGGGTGTTCTCCGCACTCCACCAGTGCAAGAGGGGGAGAAGCCGCTGTAATATGCCTTAAATCCAACAGCTTTGCTGAGGTGAATGGATCTACGGAGGAATTCAGCTCACTGAAACACAACCGCTCAGCTTCGAAGAGAAAATCTGAATGAGTGGTTGCGAGCCAGCTCCTTTTATACCCATATGTCCGGGGGAGTGGCATGTAAATTCCATTCACCAATTCCCACTGGCAATTTCTCAAAGATCAGAGGTGTTTGGGGCTCCCAAGGGTGAACCCTTGTGTCACCACATGACACAACGTCGAGTTTACTTGAACAAAACTCAAACTTACTGGGTAGCTACTGAAACCAGGTTCGTGCAACAGGCAACAGAAAAGATGCAAATCTTTATTTTATACCAAACTAACAACATTCACACACCCTGCAGTTCTTATGAATGTTCTGCCCAATTCTTAGAAATCAAAGCTAATGCAAAGTAAATGCATTAACTGATTTAACTTGTGTTAACGCGTAAACTTAGCGTGCCCAATAATTTAAGTTTCCATTAATTAGAATGATGGGTGCAGACATTTACATAGAATGAGGCACTACTGTCCCCTACTGATCTTATATCTCCTGCTCTGCCTGATGGCGAGAAATTGCATGATCCATTTAAATTTTTCACACATTTTAAGGCCACATCATAGTTTGCTGCATTGATTGGCATTGTTCTTTTAATTAATCAGGAGCAGGTCCATTTAAATAGGGAAGATGTGTACAAACTCTTGTGATTTCAACTGTGACATGATTGTTGGTGCCAGATGGGTTGGTTTGAGTATTTCTGTAACTGCTGATCTCCTGGGATTTTCATGCAGAACATCTCTAGAGTTTACTCATAGTGGTGCCATAAACAAAAATAATTCGGTGAGCGACAATTCTGCGGATGAAAACACCTTGATGAGAGAGGTCAGCGGAGACTGGCCAGATGGTTTGAGCTGACAGAAAGGCTAAGGTAACTCAGATAACCACTCTGTACAATTGTAGTGAGCAAAATAGCATCTCAGAATACTCAACACATTGAACCTTGAGGCAGATGGACTACAACAGCAGAAGATCATGTCATGTCAAGTGAGGGTATATTGTGTTTCATCCTCAATTCTGCTAATGAAATTCAAAGTTTGAGATTCAGAAGTGATTTTTTCACATTCACTTTGATTTGCAATGTTTTTTTGCCAAACAGGAAGTTTACTCTTTATTATTATTATTATTATTATTTTATTTTGTATATGCAAAGCTTTGCAATTTTAATTCCTCCGAGCTTGCCAAAGTTGTCAGTTAAAATCTCTGTATTTTCATGGGGAAAAGGGTCCTGTACATCTTAGCTAGATGTTGACAAACCAAAATGCATAAGAATCAGATGAGGGCAAGAAAAGATTAACAGCCCAATCGATAGAAAGGGCTTTGGCATGAATTAGATCATCATAAATCACGGCCTACAGCACAGTCAGGAAGCCAGACATGTTCATCAAGCGTTTGCTGCATCCATATTGACACAGGATGACAGTCCTTTGAAGATCCTGATCAATATAAGTTAAGCTTAATTGATAGCATTTGTGAAATGATGTTGATTACCACAAAAACTTATTTCGACTTGTCCCTCCTTTTCTTAAAAAAAAAAAGAAAAAAGAAGAAACTGGGTTACAGTGAAGCAATTACAATAGAAGTGAATGGGGCCAATCCATAAACATTAAAATACTCACTGTTTTAAACATATAGCCACAAGACATAAACAATATGCATGTTAACATGATTTTAGTATGATAAAAGCGTTTACTAAACTTTTCTGTTTGCAGTTATATCCATTTTATTATTTTATTACCTATTTATCCATTTCTTCAGTGATGATGACATGACATTTTTAAATAAACAAGCACTGTTAAATGGCCAATTTTTTCTCATGCAGTCTCTCAAACATATCACATCTAGTAAGGCAGGAAGGTTGGATGAGATGGGGGGATATATTGAGATATCTTTGTAAATCGCAGGAATATTAAAGAAAATTATGCGGAGGTGCCTTTAAGAGCACACGTTACAGCAGATTGGAGTCCGATTCCAATCGCAAGTGATCCTCCCTATACTCACTCTGAACTGCAGACCCCTTGACGTGGATACTCTGAAGGAAACATGGCATTACTGTATGAATGTACCCTTCACTAACAGTCTTGTGGAAGGGCCCTCTGAGAAAAGATACATTTTCAAATTTTCGTTTTGAACGAGCTTTCGAGTGGCATCCCCTCCCGCAGCAGTGCTCAAGAAAGCAAAAAAATCCAGTTTTAAATTAGCACTTCGATGCTCCGGGCGGTTACCTCAGACAAGTAGCAGGTCAGATAAAAAGTTCACTCCATGTATTGTGCTGTAAGTTCATGAAAAAAACAATACTCAATTGCTACCACATTTTCGACATTGTGTACCACTAGTGTAGACAGATTTATTAATTATAAGGGGAGCCGTCACAATGCTTTCAGTGATAAAATTAAATTAATCTTTTATAGAAATTGACAAACTGAAGGAGCTGTCAGGTTCAGCCAAAGCCAGTTTGGTTTTGTTGAAACTAATAAGCCATTATACTAATCACTTTCAGAAAAATGCCATTAGGCTACTACAGTACCGCCACTCCCTATATGCATATTAAGCAGTCTACATAGGGCACCAACATCATACCCTAGGGAGGCACCAGAAACTCCACCGGCTGCCCTTATTTACATGTTATACGTTATTCAATGACCTTGTAGCATTCGCAGAATACAGTTGATCGCCTCATGCACGCACTTTCTCACCACGCCTTTGCACCGTGCACCACGTTACCAGGGTTATCTCATGGTACTAAATGAATGATCATGTTCATATTTCATGATACTGTCATGTTACTCCAAGGTACTTAAAAAAATACCATGGTTTTACTATGACACATATCAAAAACACGGGGCTATCACAGACCATGTCTAAAAATAAATAAATAATCAAGTGTATTACCATTGTGCTTTTTGCGAGGAATATAACAGAATAGGCTATCATTTGTGATAAAGGAAAAAAAAAAAAAAAGTATGTACAGTATATACAAGAAAATGGTTAAATACTCAAAAGGCAAAGAAATTGGGGTCTCGTATAGCTCAGCGAGTAAAGACGCTGACTACCACCCCTGGAGTCTCGAGTTTGAATCCAGGGTGTGCTGAGTAACTTCAGACAGGTCTCCTAAGCAACCAAATTGTCCCAGTTGCTAAGGAAGGTAGTCACATAACCTCCTTGTGGTCGCTATAATGTTGTTTGCTCACGGTAGGGTGCTTGGTGAGTTGTGCGTGGATGCCGCGGAGAATTGTGTGAATCCTATGTCTCGCGCTCAACAAGCCATGTGATAAGATGCTTGCAGTCTCAGATACGGAGGCAACTGAGATTCGTCCTCCGCCACCCGGATTGAGGGGAGTCACTATGCCACCACGAGGACTTAGAGTGTAAAGGGAATTGGGCATTCCAATTTGGGGAGAAAAAAAAGCAAAGAAATTAATAAGTATTTATAATTACTACTCATTAAAAAGAAAAAAAATCTGTGCCCATAATAAACATGGCCATTTCTAATCATTCAGTGTGTGAAGTTACACCCATTTCAATGACCTGCAAACTGATTAAAATAAATTTGTTCATTATTGAAGAAGTACCAACACTTTTGTTACTTTGGTCTATCATCTCCTGTCCACTTTAGCTCGTCGAGTGTATGTGCCTCAGTATATTGTATACCGCTCTCTTGTGGTCTCCCAAAGCTATTACGCCAGACTGTTAAACAGAGGCCAACTGAGTGAAATGGAAAGGAAGCTAATAGGGCTTCTAATTTAAATGAATGTTTTTAGTATATCGATGACACAAAAAATATATTAATAAAATAAAATGCAGATCAATAATCGATATATTGATATTTTATGACATCCCAAATAATTTTTAATAACTCACTGTAAGGTACAACAAAAAATGCTTAGTACAGCAACTGTTTCATAAGGCTTTATTCAACTGGTTTTATTTGGATTAACAGTTTGTTTGTTTGTTTTAATAATGCACTGTAAGGTACAACTGAAAAAGTTTTGCACAGCAAGTAATGCTTCATTAAGCTTAAACAAAGTAATAATTTATTTTATAGTAAGGAAATGTTGGTAACAAATACCAAAAATAATGTCTTCATTCTAATGGTAAAAGTCTCAATTGTCTTTACACCTGTTACGAAAGGGCAGACGAGGAGTGAGGATCTACGTGCAGTTTTATTGGAGACAAACAAACGGTGAACAGAATAACAAAAACACAAGGAACAAAAGAAATATCCACGATGGGAAAACCTAGGTAAACACAATATAAACAACAAGGTCATCGGCAGAGATAAGATTTAACATTTAACAACTCACAAAGACTGATGAAACAACAGGGCATAAATACAAGAAGGATGATGATTAAATTAAACACAGGTGAAGACAATGACAGATAGATGGCAGTGATGAGGGCAGGGAATTATGGGAATTGAAGTCCGGGAGAGATGACAAGGGAGAAACACAAGCCAGACAGCCGGGAATCGTGACATAACCCCCCCCTCAATGGAGCGGATTCTAGATGCTCCTAACAAACAGAAAAGCAAAAAAAAAAAAAAATCGTCCAAGGAGTGAAGGGGGAGCTTGGTGTGGGCAGGCAGACCAAGGGGGGGGGCACACGACAGGGACTGGGTCAGGAGGTCGGGGAGGTGGCCAGAGGACGGGGAGTGGGTCAGGAGGCCTGGGTGGCGGCCAGAGGTCGGGGAGTGGGTCAGGAAGCCTGGGAGGCGGCCACAGGACGGGGACTGGGTCAGGAAGCCTGGGAGGTGACCACAGGACAGGGACTGGGTCAGGAGGTCTGGGAGGTGGCCACAGGACCACAGCCAGGCAGAACTCCGAGGGTGGAGCCGTGGAAGGCGGAGCCATGGGAGATTCAGGTGGCGGAGCCATGGAAGGCGGAGCCGTGGAAGACCCAGGAGGCAGAGCCGTAGAAGGTTCCGGAGACAGAGGCGTGGAAGGCGGAGACGTAGAAGGTTCTAAAGGTGGAGCCGTGGAAGGCTCAGGAGACGGAGTTTTGGAAGGCGGAGCCGTGGAAGACTCAGGTGGCAGAGCCGTGGTAGGTGGAGCCATGGAAGGCCCAGGAGACAGAGCCGTAGAAGGTTCCGAAGACAGAGACGTGGAAGGCGGAACCATGGAAGGCTCAGGATGTGGAGTTTTGGAAGGCGGAGTCATGGAAGGCTCAGGAGACGGAGCAGTGGAAGGTTCGAGAGGCGGAGACCTGGGAGGCTCGGGAGGCGGAGCCCTGGAAGGCTCGGGAGGCGGAGCTCTGGCTGGCTCGGGAGGCGGAGCCCTTTAAGGTTCGGGAGACGGAGCCCTGGAAAGCTCGGGAGGTGGAGCCCTGGAAAGCTCGGGAGGTGCTGGCTCTAGGACGATCGAGGCTACCGGTGCTGGCTCTGGCTCTGGATCTGGGACGGTCGATGCTACTGGCGCTGGCTCTGGGACGGTCGAGGCTACAGGCGCTGGCTCTGGCTCTGGCTCTGGGACGGTCGAGGCTACAGGCGCTGGCTCTGGGACGGTCGCGGCTACAGGCGCTGGCTCTGGCACGGTCGAGGCTACAGGCGCTGGCACTGGGACGGTCGAGGCTGGCAATGCTGGCTCTGGGACGGACGAGGCTGGCAACGCTGGCTCTGGGACAGGCGAGATTAGCCAGCTCCAGAAACTCACGAATGTGATCCTCCACTGGACGATCCTCTTGTTTGAGGCAGAGAAGTTTGTAGTTCGCCTGTTGGACTGCTAGATCCATAGTTGGTGAGTTGTTCTGTTACAATAGGGCAGACGAGGAGTGAGGATCTATGTGCAGTTTTATTGGAGACAAACAAACAGTGAACAGAAAACACAAGGAACAAAAGAAATATCCACGATGGGAAAACCAAGGTAAACACAATATAAACATCCACGAAGGGCACAGGCAATAACAAGGTCATCGGCAGACATAAGACTTAACATTTAACAACTCACAAAGACTGATGAAACAACAGGGCTTAAATACAAGAAGGATGATGATTAATTAAACACAGGTGAAGACAATGACAGATAGATGGCAGTGATGAGGGCAGGGAATTATGCGAATTGAAGTCCGGGAGAGATGACAAGGGAGAAACACAAGGCAGACAACCGGGAATCGTGACAACACCTCTGAGGTCTGCTATTGGTGCATCTGTTTTAGTGAACAAAAGGTGCATGATGAGCTGATGACTTCATGGAGGTCTTCCTGATCCTGACGTGCTGCAGGAACTGCGCTCAGCGATCGATCTCGCCGGGCAGACGATGGCCACACTCATGGTTCAGGAACGTCATTTGTGGCTGAACTTGGTTGAGATGCGCGAGACGGACAAGACACGCTTCCTCAACTCCCCATCTCCCAGTTCGGCCTCTTCGGCGACACCGTCGAGGACTTCGCCCAGCAGTTATCCACGGTAAAGAAACAGGCGGAGGCCATTTCACACATCGTGCATCGCCGCACACCTGCCGCTATGGGCCATGCCCCGTCTGCTCGACCCTCTTACAAAAAGACGCGATAGATCCAACCAAGATGAAGAAGGGTTTCTACAGCCTTTACTTCATTGTACCCATGAAAGGCGGCGGCTTATGACCAATCTTGAACTTGTGAGTTTTCAACCGGGCTTTGCACAAACTCCCGTTCAAAATGCTCACGCAAAAACACATCTAGATTGGTTCACAGCGGTAGACCAAAAGGACGCATACTTCCACGTCTCAATTCTGCCTCGACACCGACCCAAGACGAGCATGGCGCCGTGGCACGCACCGTGTGATGGTCACCCCCGCCTGCCACCAAACATTCAGACCCTGGACAGACCTCTGCTTTCTGCGGGCAGAAATCCCCTTGCAGCAGGTGTCCCGACGTGCGCTGGTCATGACCGACGCCTCCAAATTGGGTCGGCCCTTTGAGCCGCTAGAATCAGTTGGACTCAGGGCCCTCTCCCTGATGACGGCCCTGCTGATCGCGCTCACCACCATCAAGAGGGTCGGGGACCTGCAAGCATTCTCTGTCAGTGACACTTGCCTGGTGTTCGGTCTGGCAGACACTCATGTGACCTTAAGACCGTGGCAGGGCTACGTGCCCAAGGTTCCTACGACTCCCTTCAGAGACCAAGTAGTGAACCTGCAAGTTCTGCCCCGAGAGGAGGCAGACCCAGCCCCTTCGTTGCTGTGTCCGGTACATGCTTTGCATACCTACTTGGACCGCACGCAGAGCTTTAAACGTTCTGAGCAGCTCTTTGTCTGCTTTGGTGGACAGCGGAAAGGGAATGCTTTCTCCGAACAGAAGCTGTTCCCAGTGGGTGGTGGAGGCCAATGAAATGGCATCCAATCACACCCAGGCCGTGCCCCCCCCCCCCCCCCCCCCTTGCGGGTCCGAGCACACTCAACAAGGAGTGTTGCATCCTCGTGGGCACTGGCCAGAGGCCCCTCCCTGGGAGGCATATGCAGAGCAGCGGGTTGGGCAACACCTAATAACTTTGTGAGATTCTACAATCTTAGGGTTGAGTCAGTATCGTCCTGTGTTTTCTCAGGTCCAAGCCGGTAGAACTCGGTACATGCTAACGGACTGACCAGGTGGATCGCTTGCACCTAGCTCCCTTTCCCTCGGCCAAGGTAAAACTTTGCGCTTTCTGTCCCAGGAGATCCCACTCATTCGGATCCCTTTATGTCCCTAGCCCTTTGGGTCCACAGTTCAGCGGAGGAACTCGCCGACCCAATCCACTGCGGGTACTTAATCTATCCTGTACTGGAATAGGTTCTTCACAGCTCAGGACTCCTACACAGACACCCCCTGTGTGTATTTTCCGCACTACGGACCCCATACGAGCAGACCCGTGTCTCCCTTATGCAGTTCCCTCTGCCCCCTGGTCGCCGTGTTTGTAGTAACTCCCCCCTCCGGAGAGGTGGGATCTACCACCGCACCACTTTCCACATGTTGCCTAAAAACCCATGTGATGTATTCGCCACTCTTACCTCCCCCTCTCTGGGCAGGTGTGGTCTCCGCAGGGTCTTTTCCCCCTGAAAAACAGGAAACCGGGTAAGACCGCCTTCCCACGATGCGTGTAAAGGCCCCAGCCATTTGGCTCTATGCGAGAAACATAGAGAGAAAAGAGGCCCTGAAGGCTCGGCCCGTTCCCAGGTTGGCAAGCGTCGCCTTGTTCCCCTGTCTAGGGTAATCAGAAGGATTCCGATTACTTTTTTGGGGCATTGGGGAAGGGTACGTGCAGTCTGATACAGCTGGTCACTTTTGCACGTCAAATACCTGCCCACTCCTGTGTCAGCAGTACACTTACACGGCTCAGCACATGGCGTGATTTAAATTGGACCCCTAGTCTCGTTTCTACGACACAACGTTGAAGTGAGCAACAGATGGGGAACGTCTAGGTTACATATGTAACCTCCGTTCCCTGATGGAGGGAACGAGAATTTGTGTCCTTCCGGCCACGTTGCTGAGCCGAGCCGAGCCACTGTTGTGGCCGGAGCATTTCTGGCCGGAGCATTTCTGGGGTGATGCCACAGCACCGTTGAGTGAATTGTGATTTTTCTTATTATATATTATTGTATTATTAAGTGTACAGAGATTCTCTGCACGGAACAACGGGAAGCGGGACAGCAACTGAAGGCAAGGGCGTAGCTGAGCTACCAATCAGAATGTTTATTTTAGACGCTACTGGATATTTTCTAACCAATCATATTTTCCATTTCAGTTAGGGGCGGAACATTTCTAGCATCTACAGTAAAGATGCACCTGCAGTTCTGGAGTCACCACAATTATTTTGAGTGTCACTGCAATCTTGATAGTTTTTTATGCTCTTCGCAGATGATGAGTTGTCCCGTAATAGTATCAAATGTCAATTTTTTTCTGTCTTTTACTGCTGTCAGTGGTGCTTTTTTCCCTTATGATATCAAATCATCTTCATTTATATTTCTTAATAGGAAAGCTATTTCACTATACACAGAAAAGAACATTTTTGTACACAAAAATAACCTGATCATTCTAACTTATGTACTGTGTATCATAATATAAGTTAACATGTTAACGTGAACATTACTACACTCAGTCATACCTAAACATAACAGTTTATTATGTATAAGGTATATATGTATTAGTTTATTAATTAGAGTAAGGACAAAACTAGTTTTACTGTGAATGAAAATAAAAATTTATCAAACCTATTTATTTAAATAGATATTTAATATCAAGCTTTAGTAGTGTCCTGTACACCTTGCCAGCAAGAAACTGTTACCCTGACATTAATTTTGTAATTCAAATGAGACTATGATTACAATGCACCATAAATTGTTACACATTTATATAAGTTTAAATATATGAGTTTTTGAGATGGGGTGTGTTCTGTTTTTTTTTTTTTTTTTTTTTTGGGGGGGGGGGGTCCTCGATAAAAACACAATATGCCCACCTCTTCAGTCACTACTACACCACTGCTTGTCACCAATATGGAAGCATGCTTGATTAGCATGCAAATGGTACATAAGGAGGATGTGGAGTTTTGAAACTTGTAAAGGTAGGGGGCCTGTCGAGGGGAGAAAAGGGTGGAGGTAAGACACTGCAAAGGCCATCAATCATAAGAGAGACAAACCACTCAGCAGAGCATAGATTTGACTACATGTTTGTGGAGATGAGAAGCTCCTCTCTCTGTTGGCATTCTGTGTTGACATCCACTCATTTTGTTGCTGTTAAAGCCTTTGCAGAAGCAATTTGCACTGCGTGAACCAGGTTGTGAATGCATTAAGCCTATTTCTTGCTTCTGCATCAAGGCAAAATCACATGTTAGTTGTGCACAACAGCTTTCAATTTCAGATCAAGTTTACAGTAGCCAATATTAATACAATATTTTAGCTTTTTAGAAGATTAATTTTTCACTAACCCTCATGATGTTCCAAGCCCATATGACTATTTCCTGTGAAATACAAATGGAAATTTCAGGCATAATGTTAGCCTCAAGTCACTTTTCATATAAATTGCTAATTGTTTTTCAATAAATGAACATGAATTGTGACTGAGATTGTCATTCTGCATTACATCTCGTTTTGTGTTTCACAAGAGAAAAAGTCATACATTTGGAACAACATGAAGGTGAGTTTAACCCATTTAAAAACTAACCTTGTGTGCAATGTGGTGTCTCTGGCTATGGGACATCAATGGAAGCAACTGATGTGTCTGTCTCCTCAGAGTCAAGAGTATCAGAAATTATCAGAATTATTCAAAGAGTATCAAAAATTATCAGTATCAGAACTATCTGCAAAGACCACACAACATGAACTGACTACTGCCATACAGCTGAAGTTCTGTGAATAGAAATGCCTTGTTGATAAGAGCGCATGTAGATAAGGTTCTACAAAAATTTAATTTTCAAATGATTTAATTGTTATTAGTGTTAATTTTGTCAGCCATTTTTAAATTTTGTCTTAGTCTGAGTCCTGTGTCAAATGTCCTTGTTAGTTTTTGTCATATTTAGTCAACCATATACTATTTTGTTAGTCAAGTTTTAGTTGACTAAAATTCTGGGCATTTTAGTCTTATGTTAGTCAAAAGAAAATCGTCTCGGGTTACTTAAGTTTAACCCGTGTTCCCTGTAAAATCGGAACGAGATGCTGCGCTGAGAAAAGCGCTTTGGGAACATCTATAGGTGTGACCAGCTGTGAATATGTGTGCAACACGTCAATGAACATTGACCGGAATTTATAGCCTCTGCCGGTGTAATCATTGGACGCACCTGGGGCAGGGCTATAATTAGATGCGTCACAGGAGCATCATCAGGTATTTTGTCTGAAGAGCAGTCCTGGAGCATCTCAGTGCAGCAGTGAAGCACAGCATCTCGTTCTGCTTTTTTCAGGGAACAAGGGTTACACTTAAGTAGCCCGAGACGTTCCCTTTACAAAAAGCTTCACTTGTGTGCTCACAAGAGCGTGAGAGGGCTCAGACATGAGCTTGAGATGTCGACTCAAGGTCCCTCTGGCCAAGGCTTCAGAGGTGGCGACCCCTATGGTAGAGTGAGCCATGATGCCTACTGGCAAAGCATGACCGTGCGCCTCGTAGTCCAGGGCAATAGCGTCCCCCACCCAATGCGACATAGTCTGCTTGGTGGCGGCCACCCCCCTGTTGCGGCCCCCATGGCAAACTAATAGTTGCCCTGACTTACACCACTGGCTAGTGCGGTGGACATAAGTCTGAAGGGCACGGACTGTTCAAAGACCGTGAAGTCTTTCCTGCTCCAGCAAGGTGAACAGCGGGGAGCAGAAGGCTTCAAGAGTGACTGGGTGTAAGGTCGAGAAAGGCACCTTAGGCAGGTAGTCAGGATGAGGGTGCTTTGGTCATTCCTGGGGCAAACTCTATAAAGGCTTCATGGAGGTCTTCCTGATCCTGACGTGCTGCAGGAACTGCGCTCAGCGATCGATCTCGCCGGGCAGACGATGGCCACACTCATGGTTCAGGAACGTCATTTGTGGCTGAACTTGGTTGAGATGCGCGAGACGGACAAGACACGCTTCCTCAACTCCCCATCTCCCAGTTCGGCCTCTTCTCAAGCTGGCTCCCCAGTTCTCTTTAGAGAGGTAATTGCCATAAGAAAAAACATCTTGAGAGTCAAAAGTCTGTCAGACGCTGACTCCAGAGGTTCAAAGGGGGTCTCAACCAGAACCTCAAGGACTACTGCTAAGTCCCATGAAGGGGTCCTGGTCCTAGCAGGAGGCCTCAGTCGCCTAACTCCACGGATGAAACGAGCGAGTAGAGGATGTCTCCCCAACAGCACCCCGTCCATCAAGGCGTGGCAAACCGAAATGGCGGCCACATAAACCCTGAGAGTGGTGGGGCATATGCCTGCTGACAGTTTTTCATGCAGAAGGTCCAGAACTGAAGCAATCTGGCAGTTAACTGGGTCTGCATTGTGTGTACTGTACCATTTTTCAAAGACACCCCACTTATTGGCATAGATCCTTCTGGTAGAGGGAGTCCTAGCACTAATCTCGATAACCTCAGGTGAAAGCCCTGTGTCCCTCAGTTGGTACCCTTCAGGGGCCAAACATGAAGGTTCCACAGCTCGGATCGGGGATGAAATATTGTCCCCCATGCCTGAGACAGAAGGTCCCTCCTGTTTGGAATCATCCAAGGCGAGCCGTTGAGGAGAGACATTATCTCCAAGAACCATACACTGTTCGGCCAATGCGGCGCTATCAGTAAGAGGCAAGACCCTTGCTGGCAAACTCTGGGAGCAGAGAAATCAGGAGAAACGGATATAGATGCATTCTGGGCCATGTATGCGCCATTGCGTCCAGACCCAGGGGGTCTGGGTGACTCAGAGAGAAGTAGAGGGGACTGTAGAACAGTTCATTTTCACGGGCAAGGAAGAGGCGAGAAACCAGCTTGACATATAAAATAATAGGTTTAATGAGGAACTCAAAATACAAACACATAAGACAACGGACATGTCCGTGAACGATCTCTCTCTCTCCCGCACGTCGTCCGCAATCGGCCTTTAACCCTCTCGGAGGCTTAATTAGCATATTACGGGACGGGGCGTGTTGAGTCACGACCCGGCCCCGCCCTCCACCATGCCACGTTCCTCCCCCGTTCTTTCGTACATCCCCTGGGGGGGCGCCGCCAGCGGGTCATCCCCATCAACCTGGACGAGGGAGGGGGCAAGGGGAGGGAAACAGCAATAATTAAAAATGGGGGGGGGGGGGGGTCCTTCCTGCACTGGGCAGTATCTCCCCTCCCACAAACACCATAATTTCAAAAAAGAGGGAAAAGGCCAACGCAGAGCGGCAGTGAGAGAGAGAGGAGAAAGAGATTAAAAAAAATATGCCGTAGCTCGTTTCTCAGCCACTTCTCCACCCTCTACAGGACGACAGCCGCGCCTCTCCGGGTGGATCGGAGGCAGTCCTCAGCCCCTGGTGGACGGAATGCCCCGCCACGTTCCCGGGGAGTCGAAGGGGCCTCCCCCCTCCCCTGGCAGCGGTTCTCCCGCTCCAGGCGGTCGGCGGCGAGCCCTCCCCCCGCATGCGGTCGGCGTTCTCCAACCCCGCCGCGTTCCAGTGGCTAGTAGGGGAATCCCCCACCCCTAGCAGTGGCCCTAACCGCTCCAGGCGGTCGGCCAGGAGCCCCTCCTCCCCTCGCGGTCGGCGGCCCTTCCTCCGCGTCCAGGTGGCTGGGCTCCTCCGTCCCTTGGCAGATGGCCTTGGCTGCTCTGCTGGGCAGTGGCGAGAACTCCGCTACGGCGTATCCCTCTTCCTTCCCGGGTTTACGGCACCAATGTAAAACAGTTCATTTTCACGGGCAAGGAGGAGGCGAGAACCGGCTTGTCAATATAAATAATATTTTAATGAAGAACTTAAAACAAAAGCATAAACAAACACACAACGGACATGTCCATGATTGAGCTCTCTCTCAAACCGTCGTCACCGGCCGCCTTTATCCCTCGCGCGCCCCATCAGGCTGATTGGGGACCGGGCATGCAACATTCCAGCCCGGCCCCGTCCCCCTCCACTCCACAGGGACATTGCGCTGTCTGACAAGAGGCGAAGAGGTCCACTTCTGCCCTGTAAGATCTCACCCAGATTTGCTCTACTACCTCGGGGTGGAGTTTCCACTCCCCCATTGGTATTTTCTGTCTTGACAGTAAATCTGCTCCCACATTCAGGCATCCAGGGATATAAACTGCCCTGAGTGACAGGAACTTGCCCTGGGCCCAGAGGAGAATCCGACGTGCCAGTGAATTCAGCTGACGTGAACGTTGACCTCCTTGATGATTTATGTAGGAGACTGCTGTTGATTTGTCCACCCGCACCAGGACATGGCAGCCGCTCAGATGCTGGAGGAAGTATTTCAGGGCCAGAAATACCACCATCAACTCAAGGCAGTTGATGTGCCAATCGAGCTGATGACCCTCCCATTCCCCTTGGGCTGGATGACCACTTAAGACTGCTCCCCAGCCCCTCAGGGAGGCGTCTGTCGTTAGCAGCCTGCGATGACAAGACGCACCTAGAGTGGGACCCAAGGTAAGAAACCGGGGTCTGAACCACATAGAAAGGGAATGAACCCCTTGGCACATAACCCTTATTTGCCTTTGGGGACTGGTCCTTGGATGAATTCCCCTGGCTTTTAGCCACAGCTAAAACGGTCTCATGTGCAGAAGGCCCAAAGGGATCAACGTGGACACAGACACCATGAGACCTAGTATTCGTTGATACTGACGAACAGTGCAACCTTGACCTAGACTGACTTTGCTCAGGGTGTTCTGAATGGAAATTATTCGAGCGGGAGACAATTGTGCCCGCATCATGATCAAATTCCATATAACTCCCAGATAGATAATTTCCTGGGTGGAAGAGAGAATGCTCTTTTTTACGTTGAGTCTCAGACCCAGAGAAACCAGATGAGATAATATCCCTGTGCTGAACTGCCAGTTCTTGAGACTGTGCTAGGATCAGCCAGTCGTCTATGTAATTCAGAATGCGGATGCCCCGGAGTCGCAAAGAAGCCAGTGCTGCATCCATGCATTTCGTGAATGATCGATTGTAACACGACCATCTTGATAGTTAGCACCTTGAACTTGAACACCCTGACTGAGCGGTTCAAGCCTCGAAGATCTAAGATCAGACTCAACCCCCCACACTTCTTGGGGACCAGGAAGTATTTGCTGTAATAGCCTGACTCTTTCTCTGGAAGGGGAACACGTTCTATGGCACCTTTGACCAAGAGATTTTGCAGTTCTTTCCACAGTAGACATGCCTGCTCCGGTTTCATGGTAGTGGGGACCACGGCATTGAAACACAGAGGGCGGTGAGCGAATTGAATTCTGTAGCCTTTTTCTACTGTTCTTAGGACCCACATAGAAATACCTGGCAATCCTGTTGAGGGGATGTCGAGTGTTCCGCGTCCTGGATTAAGGCAGGAAGCATCGGTACACCCAAATTTTCATTGGAAGCCTTTAACTCCCGAAACACCAGAGATGGCGGAAATGGAGAGGATTTGTGGGGGTACCGGGAGGGGCGAAGTGGATGATGCACGCACCCTGTCCCGAGGGGAGCTACCCCCACAGGGCTGGGCGCAAGACCATCAGGGTTTTTTTCTCTTAGAAATTACTCCCCTGAGGTCTTGCTTTGGGGGCTGTCGAGGGCGACGAGCCTGTCCCCAGTCTTTACGAGGGGGAACACGACTCGCCACGCTTTGCTTCTGAGCCTCCCTTCTAGCAGGACCAGGGCGGGTCTGGGTGGCCGACGGCCCCGCCCCCTGAATGCGGCAAGGAAAAAACTGCCCAAATGCTTCCTCGTGGCTCTTCGCCTCCTGGAACCTGGAGATAACTGTATTCATAGCGTCCCCAAATAGGCCAGAAGGCAAAACCGGGGCATCAAGGAGGAAATCTTTATCTTTGTCCTTGATGCCCGATAGGTTGAGCCATAGGTGTCTCTCTGTGCTGACCAAAGCAGACATAGACCGGCCAATGGCATGGGCTGTCTGCTTGGTCGCACGGAGAGATAGGTCAGTGGCTCGACGAAGTTCAGAGAAAGCTTCCTTGTCGAGCGTGGTACCTGCACTCAGGTCCTTCAGCAGATCAGCCTGGTATGCCTGTAAAACTGCCATAATGTGCAGAGCAGCACCAGCCTGTCCCGCTGCTTGATAAGCCCTCCCCACTAGCATAGAGGTAGTCCTGCATGGCTTTGTGGGGAGAGAGGGTCTTTTCAGTTATGATGCCGAACGCGGTGATAGATAACCCGCAAGTGTCCCCTCAATCGGCGGCATCATCGAATACCCCCATGTCTCAGTCGAATATATCGACGTCGAGGGCACGTGGACATAGGAAGTATAAGGTTTCCTCCATGAACGAGAGAGCTCATCATGGAGGTCATCAAAGAAGGGAAGGGACTAATGAGGCACTCCCTTCCCCCGGCCACCAGACAGAAATCTATCCTCCAACTTGGAGCGTTTGGGGGTCTATTGTTGGTGTGGCCAGTCTAACTGAAGCCTGGTCACCGCACAAGTAACCACGTCGAGTAATTCCTCCGCTGATTTACTGATTCACATGCCCGGAATGCTCGGAGGTGGGTAACTCGAAATCTGCCAAATTAAGAGATTCAAGGTCCCCCTCATGAACCGAAGAGTGGCCGGAGTGCGCTTCAAGATCACGGGAAGGACCAGATGGGTCTGGGGAGAGAGCGAGCGAAAGGGACGAACCCGTCTCTCGCTCCTCAGCCAGATCCATACGAGAGCCCCATGAATTAAGTGTGGGCACTGACTCCCCGAAGTAAGCAAGGCGAGCGCAAAGCATTTTGCCCGAAAGCAGATCGCAATGCTCGCACCCGCCCCGCCCCAACGCGAGAGCAGCACGCTCTTCCCCCAAACAAACAAAGCAGAAACTATGCATGTCCCTCTCGGTCATTGAGTGGAGACAAGGGAACATGCATCGTTTGCCCTGATTTTCATTCATTTTTTTTCTTTCTTTTCCCCCCTTTTTTTTGAAAGAAGAGAAAAAGAGAAAGGTCTTCTGCACACTGCCTAGGAAATTCTAACTCCTAGCAGAGGAAAGAAAGTTTGACAGGCTCATGATAGCACACAAACACAGAGTTATCTGACGATGCTCCTGTGATGCATCTATTTATAGCCCTGCCCCATGTGCGTCCAATGATTACACTGGCAGAGTCTATAAATTCCGGTCAATGTTCATTGACGTGTTGCACACATATTCACAGCTGGTCACACCTATAGATGTTCCCAAAGCACTTCTCTCAGTGCAGCATCATAAGTGAAGCTTTTTGTAAAGGGAACAAAAGTATTTTAGTTTTTTATCTCTGTTTTTTTTTTGTCTGTGTCACTGTATTTGAAATGGGACCAAATAACTAAGCGTCTCTTTCTTTATCCTCTACACAGTAGAGTATCCTTGTGCACCAGGCATTGGACCAGCATGCAAAGCACAGGAAGGAAAACTGAATGAATGCTGTTTGAATGAAAATTAGAGGGACAAACTATGGCCAATAATATTTTGTCTACTCATAGTACTGACAAAAATAAAGAGCGATTTTATTAAAGTTTTTATTTTATGAATTACATTTTAGTCTCATCTTTTTTGTCAAGCATATTGCATGTTAATATAGTCACAGTCAGAGTATAGTCACTTTGTCGCCGTCTCATCCTCAAAAAAAGGTTGTTGACCAATAGATTTCATTTAGTTTCATTGGACGAAAGTAACACTAATTGGTATCAAACATAACACCCAAAATCTTAACTGTAGAAGATGATGTAACAGAACATCCATCCAGAGACAAATTATATTCTAACATCTTGTTTTTTAGGCTTTTGTTCTAATAATTAATACCTATTTTTTTGTCAGAATTGAGTAGAAGGAAAATTCAAGCCATCCAGTTTTTGATATCATTGATACACTCTGCTCACTTAGAGAACTGGAAAATTTCACCAGCTCTCAAAGAAATACAAAGCTGTGTGTCGTCGGCATTACAGTAAATACTAATGCCATGGATCATGATAATGTGTCTAAGAACAAACATATACAATGAGAAAAGAAGAGAACCTAAAACTTAGCTCTGCGGAATTCCATACTCCTACTTAATCTGAATATTCCTCGTTTACACAAACAAAGGGGTGGCAAACGGATAAATAAGACCTAAACAATAAATGCTAATGCCTGTCCACAAATGTCAACATAATTCTGTCATAATTTTTAGGACACTACCCTTTCTAGTATTTTACAACATATAAACAATATACTTGAGATTGGTCTATTATTAGCTAACTCTCCATAAACCAACTGTGGTTTCTTGATAAGCTGTATGATAATCGCCAGCTTGAAAGTTCTTGGGAAATGTCCTTAATATATTGAGAGGTTAATACTATTGAGTATAGGTTCTGATATTACAGGAAACACCTCTTTAAGTAGCTTAGTGGGTATAGGATCTAGCATTGATGTTGTTGCTTCGAATGCTTTAATAAGTTTTGTTTAATAAGTTCAACACAATCATTCCTCAGCACCTGATTGGAAAGCTGAACCTGCTGGGCCTGGACACCTCCCTTTGCAACTGGATCCTGGACTTCCTGACTGGGAGACCTCAGTCAGTCCGGATCGATAAGAGCATCTCCACCACCACCACATTGAGCACTGGGACCCCTCAGGGCTGTGTGCTCAGTCCACTGCTGTTCACTCTGCTGACTTACGACTGTGCAGCAATGCATAGCTCGAACCACGTCGTCATGGTCCCTCAACAACAGCTCTATTACCAAGAAAGCCCAGCAACGTCTCTACTTTCTTCGAAGGCTGAGAAAAGCACATCTCACACCCCCCAGGATCACTACATTCTATAGAGGGACTATTAAGAGCATCCTGAGCAGCTGCATCACTGCCTGGTTTGGGACTTGCACCGCTTTGGACCGCAAAGCCCTGCAGAGGATAGTGAGAACAGCTGAGAAGATCATAGGGGTCTCTCTTCCCTCCATCAAAGACATTTACATAAAACACTGCATCCGCAAAGCAACCAGCATTATGGATGACCCCACACACCCCTCACACAAACTCTTCACCCTCCTGCCATCTGGCAAGAGGTACCGAAGCATCTAGGCCATCACGGCCAGACTGTGTAACAGCTTCTTCCCCCAAGCCATCAGACTCCTCAATACTCAGGGACTGGACTGACATACACACACACACACACACACACACACACACACACACACAAACACACAATAACTGCTATGTCCATAAAACACTATTTCATAGTATGTTATGTTTAAATTTAGCATTTTAGACAATGTCATCTTTCTGTTACTCAATTACAAATGTGTACTGGTCGGCACTGCACTGTCTCTCACTGTGCCTATTGTCCTGTTCCTTTTAATAATTTATTGTACTGTCCCATACTTTTTGCACACATTTGTCTGTGTAGTCTCACGTGGTTCTTTGTTTGTCCTATGTTGTTTTATGTAGCACCATGGTCCTGGAGGAACGTTGTCTCATTTCGCTGTGTACTGTACTAACTGTATATGGTTGAACAACAATAAAAAAAACACTTGAATTGACTTCTTAGCTCTTCCTGATTTATATTAGAAAAGGATTTAAGTTGCTCATATAGAATACAATGAGACACTGTCAAATAAGTGCAGTGGCAGATGGTTGCATGATTCCACATTTCTTTCTTAAGTTCTCAGTTTTATTTACTGCTGTTCTGTGAGGGGATATCTGGTTCAGCCGAAGCTTTGTCCCTTGCCAATTTAGCCATGATACTTAACAAATACAGAAGGGGGGCGACACTATTTACAAGGAGAATTTTGAGGTGACACAATCAGATGATTAATTTCTCTTGGCTTATTTATTAACCCTAACGCACTTCAGGCTTCAGAGATAATCACTCCTGGGAGGAGTTCCCAGAGCATTAGCTACTGATGCAGCATTGAGAGATCGACTTGAAAGGGAGCACCCTATTTAAAATAAACCCATCCATAAATGGTATGTAAAATCAAAATGATCTGTGGTTGGTGGCTTTACATATCAGTCAGAGAGCCTCTTCCTTTTTTAAGTGGGTGGTTGTTGGTCAAAATAAGCTGCAATGGGAACCAAGTCAACTCAAATTCTGGATATATGAGACTAGCAGTCTTATAATAGATGATGTTTCAATTTGCTCTAAAAGAAAGACTATATTACTTGAAATGATACAATTTATATATTTCTAGTTCTATTTTTTTAGAGGCTATGCCCTGTTTTTTGTTAGTGCCAGGTAAATGGCTTTACCACAATCCAATACGATATGGCTATGTCTCTAATTGTTTTACTCTGGGAATATATGGTCAGTTGGTGTGAGATTAATCTGGACATCAGAGGGGGGTTGGAGATGAAGTCATTAACTCGGGCAACAGTCTAGGTCTCCGGGGCTGATAGAACCACAAAAACAGCATCCTGCAGGTATTATCTGGATTGAAGGGGGAAGGCCTCTTGCTCTTTCACAGTGTATGTCAGCCATATTTTCTGACAAGCTAATCTCAGTAGATGGCAAATTCTGTTTTCAAAAGCAGATGGAGTGTTGGCCTGGATCCAGGAATATTCCTTAGATACAAATGTCCATGTATACTAATGAGGCACGCTAACTGACGTTTAGGAATTCCCTTTTGGTATTGGATGGGAAGTTTATCTTGTTGAATATTCATGGACATGATATTTATTAAATTAAATAGGCAATCCCAATTAAGTTTTATATTTTAAAAAAATAGGTAATATAAACATGTTAATATCTCTAAAATGCAGTTTATGTTTACTTGAGATTTAAAATAAGCGTGCTAATGGGGAGATTTAGAGCAATTAAAACACTGAATATAAACAGGGGCAACCTTATTTTTCCCTTTTCCCTCATTACTCAAAGACACCTACTGTAAAAATCTGCCTGTCATATTTGACTAAATCCCAACTGTAATAGAACAATTGTTTGTACCAAATATTTAGACTGAGGAAGACTTGATCATAATAATGATATTGAGAATATGATATATTTGAAATAGCATAATAACATACTGTTCTTACTATTCAGCAGTAAATGCAGTATGACATTTTTCTGTATGCATGGATTACCCTGACGACCAACTACATTTGCCAAATTTTACTGTATACAGCAAAGCACATTGGGATACTGTATCCCACAATGCACTCAACTTGAACTTCCATGTGATTAAATTAACTGAAAGTAATTACCTGAGGTGGGAGGAGTTGTCACACATGTGCAAGTCTCAAGTCCTCACCTTCAATTTCCTAAATCAAGTCTCAAGTCAGCAATGCATACAGTCAAGCAAGGCAAGTCAAGACAGTGGTTCACCTCAAGCAAGTTAAAGGGGTCATTACATGAGGAATCCATTTTTCTTTTATCATTTGACATATAAGAGGTCATTGTACTATAAAAACATACTGTACATTTCAGAACTTAAAACTTCCTCCTTAATAGAAAAAGAGCATTTATTTAAACCAAGCTGCAAAAATGGCTTATTTGGAATTCGTGGAACTTGTGACGTCACAAGGACCAAATACATTTTTCCATCATTGCACCATTGGCCCCATCCTCTGGTGCACAGTCAATCTCACAGGTGAAGAGGAGAGAAATGGGGCCTATCATGGGAAATGAATCCTAAATGGATTTACATAGGACACATTTATGTGCCTGTCTGGATTTAATGTTTTTCTACATAAACAGACAGATGTCTTTGACCACTTGATAATCTCAGGCTGCTTTTAAAAGACGCAGTGTCGAGTTACAACTCTGAAAAGGACAAGCTCTCTGTCAATTATGGGGCTGTTAAAATACATTTGGACACAAAAAATGTGAGTACTCAGATTCAGTCATGAATATTTAATATGTTATGACTGTGTGATAGTTTATGGTACTGACACCCTGTTTACATAAGGTGAGTTCATTGACGCAATGGATTGTGGCTGTCTACACCGGGCACGTCGACACAAAAATTCTAAACTGTTTATGTGTATTGTTGGCAGTAGTAGCGCCCCCACATGCAGTGCAAAATGGAATGGGACATCTGTTTACTGTCAGCACAATGTGACGCACTGCAATGAACGCTTCCATGGTAGATAGCATCACTGATTATAATGGGTTCTTTTACTTTTGATGCGACTCCCGCGTCCAGTGTAGACAGGGTGTGAGTGTTAACAGTTGTGCTTGAGATGACTAGTTTAATATTTTCAGATGCAATGTGAGTTATATGTAAACCCTGAATGTAGTTTTATAATGTTTTGGTTCTTATTCATTCTCTTCCGTTTGAGTTTCAAAAATGTCTGAAAATGGTTGAAGTTTACTCAAGTATATGTGTATATATATATATATATATATATATATATACCCACACACACACACACACACACACACACACACACACCGATCAGCCACAACAGTAAAACCTCCTACCTAATTTTGTGTAGGTCCCACTCGTGCCGCCAAAACAGCGCCAACCCGCCTCTCAGAATAACATTGTGAGATGCTATTCTTCTCACCAGAATGGTACCGAGCGGTTGTCTGAGTTACCGTAGACTTTGTTAGTTCAAAGCAGTCTGGCCATTCTCTGCTGACCTATCTCATCAACAAGGCAGTTCCATCCACAGAACTGCCCCTCACTGGATGTTTTTTGCTTTTGGCACAACTCTGAGAAAATTCTAGGGACTGTTGTACGTGAAAATCCCAGGAGATCAGCAGTTACAGAAATACTCAAACTAGCCGATCTGGCACCATCACAAGAATAGGGTTTGTGGCATGTGGGGGTCTCACACAAAATTAGTAATTTAATGTTGTGGCCGGTCGGTGTATATACGCATATTAGAGATGTCAAATTTAACATGTTTAAGCATTCGTTTAACATGTTGTTTTGTCTTAATCACGATTAATGCATTTACTGTTAATTATACAGCATTAACCAGCATAAACACTGGTTAGAAGGGCTTCACCCAGACTCAGAACACTGAAGCACCCACCACAAACACACACAACAGCCGTGTCAGTAATTTTAATTAGCAGAGAAGCACTGCAAGTCTTAATTATCACAAAAATGCAGAATTAGATGTTTTTGTCTGCAAGTACTTTTCATATGTAGTTCAAAGTAGGGCTGATGCACTGACACAAATCATGCATGTGGATTTGGGCAGTCTACAGTTAAATAAATACTGTGGAGGAAGAGAGTTTATAGAGATGTATTGCCTATTGCAATGAATATGCAACAAGTGGGGACTAGTTCTTTCAATTAGTCTAACTCTCACTTAGACTCTCATTAGGGTTCATACAGGCTTCGATGAATTAAAATACATGACTTTCAAGCACTTTTCCAGCATACATTTTTAGTTTTCAAGTGAGAGAACACATCACATTGCAGACACATAGAGGAGAGAGTTTTTAACAGATCCATGCAACGAGTGGTTACAATTTATGTTTCTTTGTTTTTTTACTTTTCAATAACTAGACATTAGAGACATTATTCAATGAAAATGGAGCACAAGATATTATCTTTGGAAACAGAATGAGTTAAACCAAAAATTCACTCTCATAATAGTGAGCATATTATATATAGAATGGGTGGATTTAATTTACACCATATGAGATTATTGTCACTCTTTAGGCCTTCATAGTGCATCATTTAGTGAAAATGGATAATAACTCTTTATAAAGTAAATATTACAATCCATTAATATTTCTCTCAATGTGCACACTCTTGGACTAAATGTTGGATGTTGTTCAGTAAAGCATGTTAGATACAAATTAGCTTGGAGTGTACATTATTAGATAGGTATGTGGGTCATTGTATCACTGTCGTTTTGATGTTTTGAAATGTAGATGTAACCAGCCCTGCTCGCCCCGCTCCGAACGGGACTCAAACCGGCATCTCCGGCGTGGGAGGTGGGTGCTCTAACAAGGAGGCTTAAGTCTACAGCCTCTAGCGTCAGTCGCTAGTGCACCTCTTGAGGTCAGGAGAGTGAAGTTTACACACTGCACAGCTATCTACCAGCTCGCTCCCATTAAACTCACCCCCCTAAACCTCATTCCCATCCGGGTCACAGCACCATTGTAACTGGTCCTGGTCACCCCGCTCCAAATGGGACTCAAACAGGCATCTCTGGCATGGAAGGCGGTTGCACTAACAAGGAGGCTTGCTCCCGTTACATAGACATAAATGAAATGACTCTCATTAAAATTTCTAGCTAGAAACAGTGGCTAAATATTGAAAATTGAGTAGTACAAATTTCTAATTGTTTGTCATGATTAAATAAGAATTGTATGGTAATAACAATACTCTTGAGATCACCGGTGTTAAGGTTTAATTGGTTTTCATGTTAACTGGTGACCTTATTCCATATTAATATGGAAAAATATTTTACTCTCCTTTAAATGTAAAATTATTACATGATGTTGTAAGTGAGTAAGATGTATGAGCACACACACTACAGAGCATTATAAATTTGAGCTACTAGACAGCGACAAGAGGCATCTTTGTTTTTAAATAAGTCTGTGTTCGGTGTGAAATGGTGCACATTATCCAGAAATGTGTCCATTTAAACTTATGCCTCACATTCACAAGTTGATGTCTGATTCTAACATTGTATGAAATCATATTCTCATCAAAATACTGCACCCAACAATTGTATTAACTTGTATTAAAGTAATTGAATTAACAAGCTGCCAACATTAATAAAGCCCTATTGAGTTTGTTTTTTATTAGTGTTGACATGCACGGTAGGCTTAGGTCTAAATAGTGACATTAATGTAGGCTGACATCATAAGATCCCCCAATCAAAAACATCCTGCTCAAATAAAGCCAATTAAAACATCTTGTCATTGTCAGTAATTCTAATGCAATAGGAATAGTATTTTGTAGCATGTCATCTACCACTTTCCATTGAAGCCTCTTAGCACTAAAAGGTTTTGTATATAGGCAAAGTGACAATCTGCTGAAACCATTTTAATCATGCTCCTATACCACTATAATCAAACAAACTCAGTAGGACTTTGTTGGTAGTTAGTCATTTAAATTGTGGAAGGATCATTACTCCTGAGGGCGAGAAGCCCGAGGCGAACCCGCGCGCAGCGGTTCGTCCTCACTGAGCGAGGTCACCCGTACACATAGCGCAATACGGGCGCCCAGTGCGGGCGAGGTGGCGAACGACCTCCGGCGTGACCACGATGCCTCGTCCACCTGCGCGCATCCGGATGCCGGCACATGCCGTCCCCGAACTGTGGGATTATGACTGAACGCCTCTAAGTCAGAATCCCCCCTAAACATAATGATACCGCAGTATCTCCGATTGGCCCGGGACAGCTGGCCCGTGAGGGCCCGGCGAGGAGAGCCGTTCGAGACGGGCATAGGGTGTGGTCAAATGAGTGCCTCCCCTCACACATCAAGCACTGCAAGTTTGTGGAGAACCTGGTGCTAAATGACTCGTAGACAACCAACGAGTTAAAATACTTTACTGATTGAAATTACTGATTTATTTTATGATATCATACATTTATGTGGTTAGTGATGCAAAGAACTTCGGAAAAAATAAACAGAATGTAATGCAATTCGCAAGGAGTTCATTGCACTACAGGAATTCATTGACAGTTTCATTGTGTTCCTCAGACCTTTATCAACCCTGTCCATAAAAGAAGGCTTCTATAATATAGCTGTAAGATACATAAATACTGTGACATTACATTTCTTAAATTAGTAGACGCTTTTATCTAATTAGGAAACACTCAAGCAATTTACTATAAGACTTCCTAATACTACAACTTATTTTGAAATCCTGTGATCTTTTGAAAGCATTCCCTGGAGTTCTAGGAGCAATAGATTGTACACTTGGGTATAACGATTCACTCGTTTTGTCAATGGATTGATCTTAAAATATGTTTTTTTTTTTATCGAGAATATTTAGTTACTCAGTAATCAATTTAAAATGCTAAAAATGTTATTAATCGTGATCCAAACAAACAGTATAAAATATTTTCGTATATGTAAAATATTATTGATTAGTTGTGTGGTTTAATGAAGACATGTTCGCCGTTGTTCTCTAGCACATCTCTCATTGAAATTTTTCTGAGCAGTTTTCGAGCACCCCGTGTCTGATCTCTCGCCAATGACTATCACATGAGCAATTGACAGCTCATGCTCTTGTCTCGAGTGAAACGCCCTCAAAGCAGTGTACTTTTCTGTAATTTCAACAGTATAATACTGTGTAGTGTACAGTAAAGCACAATAAGTCTGTTTTACAGCATGGATACCATATATTGCACTGTATTGTAGGTAAAAGTACAATAAATACTGTAATATACCATATTTGGAAGCTTCCTGTAAAAAAAACTTGAACATTCTGTAATATCATAGAGATAGACAGAGGCACCAAATGGTCTGTACTGTGTGTGAATGTGAGATTGAGGGTGCGTTCACACTTGTAGTTTGGTTCACTTGGTCCTGGTTCGCTTAGCGTTCACACTGTAATTTTTAACACTGAAACTAATGATACAAAACCAAAGGCATCAGGTAAAAGTCACAACTTTATAGCATTTATTATGTATATTTTTTTGACAGAACTTGCCGATCATCCAAAACAATGCTGGCTGCTGGGCGAAATGCGCTCCTTATATTTATATATGTATTATGGTGGTATTTGTACCATCTGAGAACAAACAAGAGATATTAAAATGTATAAAGGAGCCAAAACAGCGCCAGGAATTCCTCTGTTGCACACACAAATGAAGATATGCTACAAGAATGGCTGACGGCAGGTCTGACGCCTGTTCGAATTGTAATGGGCAACATAGCTCCTATGATGAGAAGAACCAGGGATGCTTGAGATCAGTATTAGGCAAATTACTTCCTGTTTTTGGTCTGTATAGACGTCTTTGGTCCATGTTGTGTTCATATATCAATCGATCCGCACCAGAGTTCGTTTGGAAGCGGGCTGATACCCACTTTTCAGGCGGTCTCAGTCCGCTTGTTTGGTGTGCACCAAGGTTTGGGTGACAGTGTTCACACTTGTTCAAATGAACCACACTAACAGAGCAATCGCACCAGAATTCATTTTAATCTAACCAAACCTGCCAAGTGTGAACAAACCCTGTAACAGAGCAAGTGTGCCAAACTCTGAGAAGCAGCGGAGAAAAGTGAGAGACCAAACCTGGAGATTTAATTTATTTTCAAAACTAAGGTAAAGTTGCATTAATATTAAAATAATATGCTGCTGTCGCCTAGCTATTTCCAGTTTTAGCAAAAATATTTTACAAAATTGTTTTCTGCTGCTGGTTTTTGATAACAATAGCTAGTCACGCTGTGGTAGTAAAATTCGAGGAAGCAAAGTTAGCTCATTCGTTAGGCGAATCAATTTTAGGTTATCAGCAGACAAGGACTGATATTGTTTATTTTTTTTCTATAATTGTTTATATTCTGTGATATCCAAGGCATGTAGTTACTTACAGTTGTTGAAAGGGGAATGGCTTTAGCTTGCTGTTAGTTTTCTAGTCCTATATAGACTGACTGGTTGCTAGTATTAGATTAGTAATGTTAAGGTGTAAGTCCTGTCATATTTGCAGCCCTAATATTAAAGCATTCACTGCTCATGCAAAAACCCATAGAAATGTTGCAAATTATGGTTTTGCCTGTGGGGTAGAAATGTGCTCATGCAGCTTTAGGAACTTCTCAGCATTTAAGTACTATATATATATATAGGCAGCATAAAAAGACAATACCTCAGAATAAGGTGTATACAATCGTGGGAATTACATGGATCTGCCAGTTCCAGGGATGCTCATTTCAGACCCTTAGTTTTTCTGTTTAGAATCAGAATCAGAATCAGCTTTACTGCCAAGAATGCTTACACATGCAAGGAATTTGTCTTGGTGACAGGAGCTTCCAGTGTACAACAATACAAACAATACCAAAAACAGCAGCAAGACATAGGTAATTAAAACCAAAAAAAAAGACTAAAAATAAATAATTATACATATCCGTACATACACTCACCATCATACATACCCACATGTAGTGCAAATCTTTTACAATCTGTTATTTAAAGAACAAAAATACAGTATATTATGTACAGAGCAATGTAAGTAATGGCAGAAGTGGATATGTTGGATAATATAAATAGACTTAAACTGTTTATTGCACATAATTATTGCTCAATGGGGCAATTTAATTGTTCATGAGATGGATAGCCTGAGGGAAAAAACTGTTTCTGTGTCTGACGGTTCTGGTGCTCAGAGCTCTGAAGCGCTGGCCAGAAGGCAACAGTTCAAAAAGGTAGTGGGCAGGGTGAGTGGGGTCCAGAGTGATTTTATCAGCTTTTTTCTTCACTCTGGAAGTGTATAGTTCTTGAAGGGGGGCAGGGGGCAACCAATAATCTGCTCAGCAGTCCGGACAGTCCTCTGTAGTCTTCTGATTTCTGATTTCGTAGCTGCACCAAACCAGACAGTTATTGAAGTGCAGAGGACAGACTCAATGACTGCTGAGTAGAACTGTTTAAGAACTTCCTCAGCTGGCGAAGGAAGTACAACCTCTGCTGGGCCTTTTTCACAATGGAGTGATGTGTATCTCCCACTTCAGGTCCTGTGAGACGGTAGTGCCCAGGAACCTGAATGACTCCACTGCTGCCACAGTGCTTTTTAGAATGGTGAGGGGGGACAATGTTGGGGTGTTCCTCCTAAAGTCCACAATCATCTCCACCGTTTTGAGCATATTCAGCTCCAGATTGTTATGATTGCACCACACAGCCAGCCGTTCAACCTCCTTTCTATATGCAGACTCATCATCGTCTCGGATGAGGCCGATGACAGTGGTGTCGTCTGCAAACTTCAGGAGCTTGACAGAGGGATCCTTGGTTAGTGCACTCATTTGAAATGGCATATCCGAGATGGGAAGAAAATATCTTGTCCCCGTAGAGGTTGCTCCAGATATTTCCATGTCAGGTAATCTTTTGCCTCCCATCTTAGCAGAAAACATAAGGAAAAGGAGCAAGTTGTATGTCAGAGTCACATCAGACAAAATGTATTAGGTGAAGAGGGTGACATGCTTTCAGATGCATATGTTGATGAAAATATGTTCAATTCAGGGGCCTACCTGAATAACTTAGCCTTGTTTTACATAATTTGCAAGCCAAAATGCTGTTTCCATCCAGCACAATACAGTCCATAATAAAGGAGTTCCAGGAGGTCCAGAACTGCGGAATGAATGGTGTGATTTCAAAGCTCAAAGATAAGTGGTTGTAAAAGGATTTAGACGGGCAAGGATGAGGCAAGAACCGGCTTGACAATATAAATAATATTATAATGAAAAACTTAAACAAAAGACACAAACACACACATGACGGACATGCCTGTAAACAATAGAATCACCCCCCAGCCCCACCCTCCGCCCTGCCACATTCCTCCCTCATTCTCTCAGGCTGGGGAGCCCCCGGCATGACGTACACCCCACCCCCCCCCTTCCCTGGGGAGGGGCGTGCCTTCTGCCCCGTCTGCTGGCAGGTGATCCCCGTCTACCTGGATGAGGGAGGGAGTGACGGGAGGGTACTTCCTGTAACACTGTAAAATTTAAAAGAGAGGGAAAAGGCCAACGCAGAACAGCAGTGAGAGAGAGAGGAGAGAAAAAAACTTACTCGCCGGTTCTCTGATACATCGTCGCATGGTCCTCGATCAATCCTCCACCCTCTCAGGCGGACGACAGCTGCTCCTCCCCGGAATCAGACCCACGACCCCCGGCAGACAGAATGCCCCTCCACGTTCCCGGCGACTCGTGGGGACACTCCTCTGCACTGGCAGCGGCCCTACCGCTCCAGGCGGTCGAGGAGTCACTTCCCTCCTCCCCTCATGGACGGTGGTCTTCTTTCGACCCCTCCGTGTTTCTGGGTGATGGCAGGGCTCTCCTCCGCCCCTGGCAGCAGCTCCATCGCTCCAGGCAGTTGGAGAGTCCAGTCCCCACTCGCCTCATGGACGGCGGCCGTTCACCGCGGTCAGGCTACACCATCCCCCGGCGTCACTCCCCTGGGTATACGGCAGTGTCGAGGACTCCGTGACGGGCATCCCTCCTCCTTTCCAGATTTCTGCACCAGTGTAAAGGGCTCATCGTTCGGGGCAATGGAGGTGTCAGAAAACAGCGAAGCAGGTTCAAGGTCAGTCTTTTAATTTTCAGCTTCACACACACACACACAATCAACGGTAACCGTTGGAATCAAAATAAAGAATAAGCAAAGGAAAGTACTATCGGCTTGTAGGTCAGTCTCTCTCTCTCTCTCTCCATCTTCCGCAGTCGGCCTTTATCCCTTGATTAGCCTGATAAGGGACCGGGTGTATAGAATCACCATCCGGCCCGCCCTCCGCCCTGCCACAGTGGTCTATGCTTAACTTCAGGCAATTGATATAGACAAAATAATTGAAGAAATATCACAACAAGACCTGCTTACAGTCCATAATGAAAGACTCTTTAAGGTCGGACAAAACACGAAAGTCATTTTTCAAAAAAAAACTTTATCCTTACCTTTAGCATCTGCACCAAGGTAAATATGACTGGGCTCAACATACGTAGTTTCTGTCAGTACATCCCAGTGAAAGAAATACTAAAATCCCTCCTAGGTCAGACAGCTATTAAAGAGGAATAAAAACAGACAAAAATGCATGTCTCTGTTCCCAATGTTTTAGAGGATGTGTCAGATGGAAAAATGGTTTAAAAAAATGCATTGTTGCAAGAATTCCCCTCATAACTATCTATAATTCTCTACCAGGATGCATTTGAAGTGTCAAATCCTTTGGGCTCAGGTAAAAAAATAAAAATTCTGACAGTAAACATGACACTGGGCGAGGTTCTGCCCCACTTCCTATCACAAATTGGTCCCTTGCAATTGCTATTGCTTTGCAGGGAAAAATAATTAAATTATTTTGGGCAGGAGAAAGTGTTTTACAATTTGATTGCAGATCTTAGGGATAATGAGGAATTAGGCTTTGAGACAGAGGATGGGGAAACTTTTAAAGGGTCATTGATTGCCATTACTGGGGACAATCTTGGGTCCCACGGTTTACAGAAAACTTTAGACTGAGCAACTATTTCTGCAGATACTGTTTAGTTGAAAGAGAGACCTTTAAAATACACCTCTTATACTTGGCCCAAAGAGAACAATCCATAACTATCAAGACAGTGTTGATGAGCTGTCCACCACTGACCAAGACATGGTTCGTGGGATCAATTTTTATTCAGTATTCAACACTTTAAAATACTTTCATGTTTGTAAAGGGCTTCCTCTTTGTCTAGGCCATGATTTACTTAAAGGAATAGTGTCAAATGACTTGGCCCTTTTCATTAAGCATTTAATAACTGTTGAAAAACATTTTACTAATTTCCAGTTAAATAGGTGCATCTTACAGCTCAGTCGTACAGGGAGTGATGCACATAACAAACCACGTGAGATCAAACCAAATGGGGAAAAACTTGGTGGACATGCAGCCCAGAATTGGTGTTTTATACGACTACTACCAGTATATGTTGGTGACAGGATAAAAAACCCAGTTTGTGGCAGTTGTGTCACATCACTATTTGTTACATTACCCTGACCTCATCCTGCACTTTGGGCCGCTCGTTTGTTTGTGGATACTGAGGTTTGAGTGTAACCACTCCTACTTCAAAGAGTGTCCCAGAAAACTTCACAACTTATGAAACCCGTGCAAAACATTGTCCGAGAGGAACCAGTTACTCCAATCTTACTTATGCATTGGCACATTGTTTCCACATATCATTTAAGTTATTTTGATGAGCAGTTATATAATGACACATTCAGAGAGCTGTTCAGTCAAAGGGGTTCACAAAGCAAAGCACTGCAGATGTTTCTGCTGTTGTATACAAAGGAACAAAATATGCTAAATGCCTCTTTGTTGTAATGGTAGAAAATGAGGATGGATAGACATTTTGAAAGATCTCACTGATTTTGGTCACAGAATCACAGGTACATTTCATTGTTGGGGTAAATCAATCTGTGTTACTGGTTGATCTTGGCATTCATTTTATATGAGAATAATTATTTGTGTATTAATGCAGAAAGTATGTGTGATTATTACCCACTTCCAGTTTATAAAGTGCCAGGTCTTTCAGTTGTTTCCCTGCATCACTCAGTGTACTTTCCATAAAGCAGTTTTGGAATGTAGGGTCTTCTAGATGCAATTAAGCACCAGATGCCTGTGTCGGAGACTGAAACACTGACTTTTTTGGTGGAGCATCTTATAAGAAGTATTGGAGTGGAGAATATTGGAGTCCTTGAATATGTTCAGCCAGAGGATATAAAAGATATTTAAACACCAATAAAGTGCCAGAAATTTCTCGAAATATTCAAGCAAAGAGGTGAGACTTCAATGATGCATCAAAGCCTCTCACTTACAACTGGATACACAGTTAAAAGAGTATGTATAGTATAAACTCAATAAATAAATAAAAAATCTAAATAAAATAGTTTATGCTGCAATGGAGCATACTGTAGACAGGTAGAAGATGGTAAGGGAGGCTGTCGATGCTATGAGAGAACACTGCCCCATAGCTGTATGTACTGAAATAGCCAAAGCCATTGTAACCCAGTGATATGACTGAGGAAGGAGAACCACTTGTCAGTGGGTACTTCTCACTTTTCATACAGATTAAGACCAGGTTGGAGCATAAAAATCATAATAACACTTTAAATAGAATCCGTAGGTCCAAGAGAAGCAATGCAGACCAAAGTAACATCGGCGGCAACTAACCTGCAAAAACTGCAAGGAAAAACATTTGATAGATATGGCTACATCAATTGGCAACCACTTGACCTTCCAGAGGGAAAAACCCCACATTCCCTTGAAAACAAGAGACAGACAATGTCGACCATGTTCAGCTGTGTGGGCCCCAGTGGTGCAGACAAGAGGGAAGTGCATGATCTGATGGAACTGATATACACTTATCAATGTCACTTGCTTGCCCTCCACCAAGCATTAGTGACATCCATGACCAGTGGCCTTTCCTAAGTTATGCCTTCACTAAGTTATGCCTCTGCGATCACTTCAATACCCTCACTCGTATCGATATTAAAAGTCGCCTGACTCAAGCCCTCCTGAGCAAGGGTCCAAGAATTGTGGACATAATTAAAAGCCAACAGACCAAGTGGAGGAGAGAGATCCAGTCCCTGTTAAATGAAGTGAATGATTCTATTAGAGGCGATGAAGATCTTACAGACACTGCTACCATTCTTCTGTTGATGGCTCACTTTAAAGAGGAGACAACCTCTCTGTTCCTCTTCGCAGATGTGAGTAAAAGTGTTCATATACAAATAAAATGTATAATGTTATGATTAATATTGTTACTACTGTAACATTATAGAGTGATTATCTGACTTACCGTAGACTTTCTGTCAGCTCGATTCTCCGTTGACCTCTCTCATCAATAAGGCATTCCTGTCTGAAGAACTGCAGGTCACTGGATGTTTTTTTGTTTTTGGCACCATTCTGAGTAAACTCTAGAGTGGGGTTGGCAACCTTTTTCCTGGTAAATGGCTGTGTCAAAATCTGCAAAATCCTAAATCATTAATTCTAGGTTTAATTTATATTTTGAAAAGACTTTTTGAACCACAACTATGTGGGTTTATGTTTTCTATTTTAATTGTTTAATGTATTTTTAGTGTGACTATGTTTTAAGGAGGGTGTACCTGTATGCTGGTTTGGAAACCTCAAAGATTAATAGTGGAGTTTTCTTTAGTACATCACGCATTGTTCTGAAAGCAAAAATAAACAAATTAAACATGGAATAATCATCAGCACATGGCCGAAGCAAAGCAGGTATGTTTGCACAAAGCGGGTACGTTTGCACACGTGATTAAACCAAAGTGAAGCGCTGCCAGCTCATGATGCATGAAAGGCTTGCACATGCTGCATGAGGCTGCATGAGTCTGTTGGGTATACTGCAGTCTCATCACATTTTAACTTTTTATATAGCCTCCCATTCTGCTAATGAAAACCAGACAGATTGCTTGTCGCTGGAATCTTATTGTCACATCTGGTTAGGACAACTTGAAAAAAATCACAAATCAGTCCACCCAGAACAACCACATGAATAATGAGAAACCCTAACAAGCTCTCTGTTAAAAATACCCTAAGACACCAATTAGTGACGAAAGTCTTAAAAACAAAAACAATAACACTAGAACAAAAACACTTTTTTAGTGATTACATCGTAGCCTTTCAAGATGCGTTAGGGTTGGGTCATTCAGACGAGCAGTGAAGCAATTTAAAGGCACACGCAGACGTCACATAAGGCAAGCGCAGAAGTTACATTAATAAGCCATGTTTGATTTTGGATGACTGTACGCAGTTGTGTAGGTGGGGTGTGATTGAGTGCCGAGCTGTGGCAGAGATAAAACGGGAGCAGACGGCGGCAGACGAGAGAGAGAGTCGAGCTTGAACTGCCTGTGTGTGGAACTAAGTGATTTGTTACTGCAGTGTTTCCCCCGAGTTTACTCAATTAACTCTAATTCTAGATGCTGCTCTGTTTTAAACCAACAGGGCTCTACCTATTTTGTTATTTTTTTTAAGGCCCGCCTCTGACCTGGGAAAGGACCAATCATAGTTTAGAATTTGCAGTGGCACCTAGGGTGACCAATAAAATTATAGGCTACCCATCTGGACATGCCCCTGCTTGGTTCAACTGTATTACGAAGGCACATTTTTACAGAAAGTTTAAAATGTGTTCTTAGGAAAAAGGTATTTCGTGAATCATGTTGCCTTGAAAAGTGTATTTGCAGCTTAACCCCTAACTGGAATGCGCATTCTGTACCATGTGGTGACATTTTGCATAAGCGTGACATAAACAACGTTCGAAAATGTGTTATGGTTGACAATATTTTTGCAAGTATTGTGGTATATAATTTTACCCATATATCACTAGATGCACCCAATCCCAGAACAGTGCACAAACATTCTGGCCAAAAAGGGAACAGTTTGCTTACAGGTGATTTTTACATGGTTTTAAACTGTTCTGAAATATTGCCTTGGAAAAGCAAACTGAACTAAGAGGATAATGCAATATTGTAACAGTTTTAGCCCCTGTTTTGGAACAAATCAAACAAGCGTTGGGTCTCAAAAAGCCCTAAGTATATAAGGGCCTTTGTGTGTTACAATTCCCCCACCTCTCCCCCACTAACTTGAGGGAAAAATTGAATTTGTTTACAATATAGGGATGGAAAACAAAACAAAAAACCAGGCCAAGCTTTTCAGACTAGACATGTACGCAAGCCAGAATAATTGATTAGGTAGATCAAGAGGAACTGTCACAGACTTGCTAATGCTCTAGGACTGTCATGATCACTAATCTCGCTGTTTGTTTAAAATACAAAATCTTTATGCTGTCAGGTACTCAGTGATTACTATCCAGCAAAGCTGGCAGCCAGGGTTGGGACTCTTGGAATGAGTCTTCTTGAACAGCAATAGTCCAGGACACATAATGTACACTATTGATGAAATGGACTCAGCAATGGACTGGTATTTTATTTCCACTGACTGCTTTAATGTTGAAGTCTTTGAATTTACATTTACATTCTACTTTTTCAATGAAGTCTTATTAGTTTTCATAGATATTCATATACAAGGTGTGGTTCTAGCACCTTTTTATTTGTTTTATTTATTTATTTTTAAAGAATGTACAATATCAACACTTTGACAGCTTCTAAAATGTAAACACTTTTATATATGAACAATTTTGCAGACGTTTACAAATACTTTCCGCTTCATAAAATATAGAATTCATTGAATGTTAAAGTTTTTATTGTATTTCTAGTAAATTTGATTTATTATGTTTAACAACATCACAGTTATTTAACCCAGTTAATACATTTATCAAATTATTCACTGTAACAAAGTTCAATATGGGAAGGGAAAAGAAGGACACGATGACAGTTCTCTCTCCACTCAGGTAGGGGCCTTTATTGTGCCAGCAAGGTATTTTTTATATAATACAGAAACGTGCAATCAAAACTCTAAATGTGGGCAGCTTGCTCCGATGCCAACACTAGACTGGCATGTCTCTCCCTCACTGGCGATGTTGTGGCCCTTTTATGCCGCTCTCCCCATACTCACTGAAATTAGAGACAGGTGTTAGACATAATTTAGCTCAGGTGCAAGCGCCCTTACCGCTTTCTCCCTTCGGACAGGCGCTTGACCACGCCCCCGCTGCCACATACCCCCACCGCCCGACTCAGGCCGGGGCGTCATCCGGCCTGCCTACCACTCCCCCCCCCATTTCTGGAAAGGAAGTCAGCGACAGCCATCTGCACCCCCGGTCTGTGGACCACCTCGAACTTAAAAGGCTGGAGAGCCAGATACCAACGGGTGATCCGGGCGTTAGTATCCTTCATGCGGTGGAGCAACTGCAGTGGGGCATGATCCGAGCAGAGAGTGAAGGCCCGCCCCAGCAGGTAGTAGCAGAGCGTGAGGACCGCCCACTTGATGGCCAGACATTCCTTCTCCACGGTGCTGTACTTAGTCTCCCTTAAGGAGAGCTTTCTACTAATGTACACCACGGGGCGCTCCTCCCCCTCCACCACCTGCGAGAGTACGGCCCCCAGCCCTCTGTCTGAAGCATCCGTCTGTAATAGGAAAGGGAGAGAGAAATTAGGAGAATATAAAAGCGGCCCCCCACAGAGTGCGGCTTTAACTCGTGTGAACGCCTGTTGGCACTGCTCCGACCACTGGACCGGATCTGGAGCCCCCTTTTTAGTGAGGTCAGCAGCGGACTGGTGACGTCCGAATAATTAGGGATGAACCTTCTATAATAGCCAGCCAGCCCCAGGAACTGCCTCACCCCCTTTTTGGTCTTGGGCCTAGGGCAAGTCGCAATCGCCGCGGTCTTATCAATTTTGGGACGCACCTGGCCATGACCCAAGTGGAACCCCAGATACCGCACCTCCACACGCCCAATCGCGCACTTCTTAGGGTTTGCCGTGAGCCCCGCCCGCCGCAGCGACTTCAGGACCGCCCTCAGATGTTGTATATGCCGCTGCCAGTCATTACTATAGATAATAATATCATCTAGGTAGGCAGCGGCGTAAGCGGAGTGCGGGTGGAGGACACGGTCCATCAGACGCTGGAACGTGGCTGGGGCCCGAACAAACCGAACGGGAGTGTCACGAATTGGTGTAATCCGAACGGCGTAGTGAAGGCTGTTTTTTCTCGGGAGATTGGTGTCAAGGGGATCTGCCAATAACCCTTCGTCATATCTAGGGTCGAATAAAAGCGAGCAGTACCTAACCGATCGAGCAGTTCATCAACCCGGGGCATTGGGTACGCGTCAAATTTAGACACCGCGTTGACTTTTCTATAGTCCACACAGAATCGTACTGACCCGTCACTCTTGGGAACAAGAACAACCGGGCTAGACCAGTCGCTGTGGGACTCTTCTATTACGCCCATATCAAGCATGGCATCCAATTCGTTCCGAACAATTTTCTTTTTATGCTCGGGGAGGCGATAAGGGCGGCTACGAACGACCACCCCCGGCTCGGTCTCGATGTGGTGCTCAATGAGATTCGTGCGACCCGGTAGGGGAGAAAAAAACACGTCAGCAAAATCCTTTTGCAACCTGGCAACCTCTGATCTTTGGCACGGGGAGAGGTGGTCTCCACAAATGACCGGGGCATTGAGATCAGGTTTTGGATTTACCTCCGGTCCGAGCTCCGCCCTCTCTGGAATCACCGTGGCCAATGATACAGGGACCGCCTCCCTCCATAATTTAAGGAGGTTGAGGTGGTAAATTTGCCGTGTGTCCCCTCTATCGGTTCGTTTAACTTCATAATCGAGATCCCCCACTCGTCGTGTGACCTCGAAGGGCCCTTGCCACTTGGCGAGTAATTTGGAGCTCGATGTGGGAAGTAATACAAGGACTTTATCTCCCGGTGCAAATTCCCTTAGCTGGGCTCCCCTGTCGTACAGCCGGCGTTGACGTTCTTGGGCCCGGAGCAAATTTTTTTGTGTTAGTTTTCCCAAAGCGTGAAGTTTTGCTCTGAGGTCAAGAACGTATTGAATTTCGTTTTTGCTATTTGAAGGTCCTTCCTCCCAGCCCTCCCGTAAAACATCTAAGACGCTACGCGGGCGTCGCCCATATAACAGCTCAAACGGAGAGAAGCCGGTTGAGGCTTGCGGGACCTCTCGCACTGCAAACAACAGGGGGTCGAGCCATCTGTCCCAGTTTTTAGCATCCTCGTGCACGAACTTACGAATCATGTTTTTGAGGGTTTTGCTAAAACGTTCCACTAGGCCATCTGTCTGCGGATGATACACGCTAGTGCGAATCGATTTAATACCCAACAGATCGTAGAGTTCGCGAAGTGTACGTGACATAAACGTTGTGCCTTGGTCGGTGAGGATTTCTTTTGGAATCCCCACCCGGGAGATTATTTTGAAGAGTGCCGTAGCAACACTACGTGCTGAGATGTTGCTTAACGGCACTGCTTCCGGATATCGCGTTGCGTAATCCACTAGGACTAACACAAAGCGATGTCCGCGTGCTGTCCGTTCTAATGGCCCGACGAGGTCCATTCCAATTCTTTTGAAGGGGACCTCGATCAAGGGAAGAGGGCGCAATGGCGCTTTTGGGGTGGCCGGTGGGTTTACCAGCTGGCATTCGCGGCACGCCGCACACCACCTGCGGACGTCACCGCTAATGCCCGGCCAATAAAAACGGGCGATTAGACGGAGAAGTGTTTTCCTTTCCCCTAGATGACCTGCCATGGGATTATAATGAGCCGCCTGGAATAACATTTCCCGGCGGCTCCGTGGAATCAAAAGCTGTGTTACATTTTCTTTGGTCTGAGTGTCCTGCGTCACTCTATACAGCCGGTCATTTATAATTGCAAAATAGGGATGTGCGAGAGCGATGTCTGGCCGAAGACGCTGACCATCGATCGTTTTCACCTGATCGAAGGCATGTTTAAGGGTTTTGTCCCGCGACTGCTCCAAAGGGAAATCCTCATCAGGGAATTCCCTGCGAAGGGGAGGGGCGAAAGCCTCGCCCCTCTCCTCGTCATCTCGATTTGGAGCAGCCGAGGACGGACCTGGCTCCGCCTCCCTTGCCAAAGCATCGCACATTGCACATCTCCCAATTTTAGTGCAGGACCCATCCTCACAAATATTCCCTAATAGATTCTTAAATGCAGGCCAATCCGTCCCCAAAATCAGAGGATAGGTAAGGCGGGAACTAACCGCTGCCTCCACTCTATGTTTTTTCCCTTGAAATTTAATCAGCACGGTCACCAACGGATAGTTGTGAACATCCCCATGCACACACCTCACCCTTACCCGCTTAGCTGTGCTCAAAGCCCCGGGTTGAACCAAGCGTTGATGGATGGTGGTCTGATTACAACCGGTATCCAGCAAAGCTTGGTGTGTACCCCCCTGGATTCTTACCGGAATCCGGTACGCTCCAGCCCGATCGGGGGCAGCATGCTGGGGATCGGAGACCCGAACCACCGTCCCCACCTCCATCATCGGACACTGATCGCGGAGGTGACTCAGGTCCCCGCACCTCCAACAGGCCGGCCCAGGCGCCACCCCCGTACCTGCGTCGGCGGACGCCCCCACCTGAGGGGGAGAGCGGTTAAATGTTGTGGAGGGGGGGTGAGCAGATGTCGAAGGTCTCTGCCAGACTCCTCACCTGCGTGGGGCAGGAACGGACCCTGGAGAGAAGACAGAGCGAGAGGGGGGCGGGGGATGGGAGAGAGTAGAAAAAAACACAGGGGGAGGGGGAGGAGAGAGAGAGAGAGGCTCGTCCGGCCTTGGGATCGCCGCCATGTGGTCCTCCGCGAGCTGAACGGCCGCCTCCAGCGACACCGGGCGGTGGCACTGGACCCACTCCGCCGTTTTCTTGGGCAATCGTTGGATGAACTGTTCCAGTACCACCTGATCGATCAGTCCCTCGACGTCGCGGTCCCCCACTAGCAGCCATTTCCGGCAGGCATCACGGAGCCGCTGGGCAAACGCGAACGGGCGGTCGGCTTTCTCCAGTTTCATAGCTCGGAAGAGTTGGCGATGTTCCTCAGGACTCCGACCAACCCGTTGCATGATGGCTCTCCTTAAGTCAGAGTAGGCCAGGAGGTTCGTCGCGGGCAGTTGTTGAGCCGCGAGTTGGGCTTCCCCGGACAAAAGAGGAACAAGGCGGGCTCCCCATTGATCGCGCGGCCAACCCCAAATTTCGGCGGTCCGCTCAAACAAGTCCAGGAAAGCTTCCAGATCGTCCGTTGCCCCCATCTTCTGTAACGTGGGCGGGGGTAACGGGGAACGATTGTCCGGGGTCGCGGCTGTGGCGGGAGCGACCTCCTGGCTGAGCAGGCTCCGGATGATGTGCCGGTCCTCTGCTTGAGCCCGCATGATCTCAAAGAACCGCCGGTCTTGGTCCTCTCGGAGCTCAAGCAGAGACTGTTGGTGGTTCTGATGTAATGCCGCGAGGGACTGGAGGACTTCGGCCAGCTGGGAGGAATCTACGGGGCGACCTTCCATGTTCGGTGATTTTATTCCTGGGTTTCGGCACCAGTGTAACAAGGTTCAATATGGGAAGGGAAAAGAAGGACACGGTGACAGTTCTCTCTCCACTCAGGTAGGGGCCTTTATTGTGCCAGCAAGGTATTTTTTATATAATACAGAAACGTGCAATCAAAACTCTAAATGTGGGCAGCTTGCTCCGATGCCAACACTAGACTGGCGTGTCTCTCCCTCACTGGCGATGTTGTGGCCCTTTTATGCCGCTCTCCCCATACTCACTGAAATTAGAGACAGGTGTTAGAAATAATTTAGCTCAGGTGCAAGCGCCCTTACCGCTTTCTCCCTTCGGACGGGCGCTTGACCACGCCCCCGCTGCCACATTCACATATCAGTAAATGAGTGAAACACACATTGATGCTACAACATAACATGGTCTAATATTTCATACTCTTTATTTAATAATTAAATACAGTGCAAATTATTTAATTTTATTGCACTGTAAAATAGATTTTTTTTTAATTTAGTATTTTCTTTTTCCAGTTTAAAACAATATGATTTAAACTGAAGAGGCACAAAGTCCATTTCACAATCATTTACTCTCTGTTCATCTGTGGTGGAATGAGCTTCACGATCTGCTGAAACCATTTCAACATTCAATAACCAGCTGAAAACACATCTATTTCATGAGCACTTAACACATCCATACTAAATGCACTTACTATTTAACAGTAACAATTAAAAAAATATAGCCGCAAGCAGCAATCTTTGCAAATGTTCAAGAAATGTGAAGAAATAATCAGAATTGATAGAAATTGTACAGTGGATGTGAAATAATATGAACTGACAGAATAGATCCTGCCTAAACAAAATTTGTTGAAAAGTGAATTTGGTACCAAATATTTTAAGCTGCAAAAAGCACAAAGACATCATAAAATTAATCCATATGACTCCAGTGGTTAAATTAATATCTTTTGAAGCACAATGCTATGGGTGAGAAACAGATCAATGTTTAAGTCTTTCTTTTACTCTAAATTATCTGGCGATGTGCACAATGAATCAAGGAGAGGGCCCGATTATGTGGACCCCATTACAGAGTGAATATTCTCAAATAAATTATGTTTAAGCCATTGTGGCGCTCTTCCGTATGTGTGCATTAAACTTGGTACCTCATGTGGACCTCATTATTTAACATACAAATCACAATAATGGTGACAACAAAGGAAAATATATTAAGTATAAGATGATCTCTGAATAATCACAAAATGTCAAATAACTGCAAGTTACAACAAAGACAATAACAGCAGCATATATAAAATATGTAAACAGTAAAGCTATACAAAGATAAAGAGCACTACATAGTCATTTAGTCATAGCCAACTTTGTTTTCATAGATTTTTTAAAAAAAATAAACATTTACACATATTTATGTGAATAACTGGCACAACATTTTATGCTTTGTCATCAGTGTCGTGCTGTGTGTCGTTTTCTTCATCTAACTATTTTAAACAACATTATATGATCTTGGATATCTATACATACATATATAATATATGATTAGACTTGATGTTTACACAACCTCATATTAACTAAGACAAGTTTATCTGCATTTCTAGAAAAAATGTGAAATGTGATAAAGATTTTTTTTTTTACATTTTGAACAAATGCTGACTTGTCACAGCACCTTATATACACACTTTCCCTTCTACTTTCATGTACATTTTAACCTAACATCTGTATGTTGGGGAAAACATTTTCTGACATGTTCTTTTTTCTGAGCTATTAAGTGCTTATTTTTACTTTCTCTAAAAAATCCACTCATCAAATTTACAGTGATACCCCTTCTGTCACTCACTCGACGTTGTGTCGAATGAAGTGACACAAGGAGTCCTTGGGAGTCTCGCGTACCTCTGAACTTGAGAAAAGGCCAATGAAAAATTGGCAGACAGAATTTACATGTCCCTCCCCTGAACATATGGGTATAAAGGGAAGCGGGCATGTGTCTAAGTCAGATTTTTTCTTCGGAGTCGAGCGGTTGTGCAGCAGCAACTGAAGTTCACTACTATTCCACTAACCTCTGTTGGCAAGAAGCACTGCTGTTGGATCCTACGGCGTGTTTCCAGTGGCGTTCTCTCTCTCTCTGCACGCTGCTCCGTGCCCCTGGGCATTTCGACAGTGCTTTTTCTATAAGAGTGAGGATTGAGGACATCACGGGTGGTTCGTGGGGATTTACCCATGAACCACCCACCCTGGTGCTTCTTCACACTTGCTTGCTACTGTCCAAGCTCGGGATGAGTGCGACTCGCCTCACGGCCAGCCGGTATTCTCCCTTGAGCCCCCGTAATTGGATGACGACATCACCGCTACATCGGAAAGCATCTAGCCGTCTGACACAGAGGACTCGACTGGACTGCCACCTTCATGCCAGCCCGCCCAGTATGAGGCTGATGCGCAGATGGTCATCATGCTTTCCCGGGCTGCCGTGAACGTGGGATTGGACTGGAACCCTCCGTCCTCCCCGCAGCCTTCATGGCTCGACGATTGGTACCTCTGGTCAGGGCATCACTACCAGCAACACCTTTCTACCCAGAAGTGCATGACAAGCTGTCGAGGTCATGGAGGGCACCTTTAACCGACCCCTGCGCTCGTCAGCTCTCACTACTCTTGACGGCGGGGCGGCCCAGAGGTACACTGAGATCCCCCAGGTGAACGGTGGGACCACCCGGTACTCCCCTCCAAGGCCTGTAGGATGACGTTGTCGATGACTTCGAAAGCCTACAGCGCCACTGGATAGGCCGCCTCCGCCCTACATGCCATGCAGGTCCACCAAGCCAAGGATCTCAAAGAACTGCACCTGGGTAGTCCTGACCCTGATGTGCTACAAGAATTGCGCTCTTCCACAGTCTGAGGCTGACAGACACATGCCCGCTTCCCTTTATACCCGTATGTCCGTGGGGCTGGGCATGTAAATTCTGGCTGCCAATTTCTCATTGGCCTTTTCTCAAGTTCAGAGGTACGCGAGGCTCCCAAGGAAGACCCCTTGTGTCACTTTATTTGATACGACATCTCATTCCCTCCCTTAAGGTAACTGAGGTTACAACAGTAAATGTGACGTTTTATATGTTTTAAAGTTATGAACATTTTTGCACTGTGGGGTCCCTTTGTCACAACTAGCAGTAATTATTTATTTTTTTAAACACTTAATGTATGGTATAACTTATGCTCATAGTTTTACTTGCGTAGGTACTCACTTCCTCCTCACTTCCTCCTTGCGTCTCTCACTTCCAACACATTTTTGTGTTTTTTTTTTAAACACAAAAATTTGAAATTGAGCCGGGAAATGAAATCAATGAGCCATTGTGTTATGGTGTGGTGTGTTGCAGGCCGGGTTTGGTGGCCCGCTTTGGCCTAGAAAGTCCAGGGCCGATTTTTATTCCCGGTCTGCCCCTGGCCAGCAGACTTACAGATTGCGAACATGGTGACTGCTATTGATAAACTTGTAACTTCAGACAAATTGGACATCAAACAACTTGGGGCTGACAAGCCAGACAAGGGCAGGTGATAAGACATTTTTTTTTATTCTATAAACTACTGACAACTTTTCTCCCAAATTCCAAATAAAAATTGTTCAGAAATGTATATTTGGTGGAATAACCCTGATTTTCAATTACTGTTTTCATGCATCTTTGCACACTTTCTGCTAGTCTTTCACATTGCTTTTAGGTGATTTTACGCCACTCCTGGCTCAAAAATTCAAGCAGGAATTCAACAAACACTGGATTGGCATGGCTGCCATACATGCAGAGATGCTTATGTAAGAAACATTTGGAGTGGTCTCTTAATTTTTTCCAGAGCTGTAGTTCTATTTATTTATGTAGATAGATATTTCTATTCACAGCTTTCTCTTCCTCTTCTCCCTGGGGCTGTTTAATAACGAGTTGAATAACGTGAGAAAAAAAAGAGTACGAAAAAAAAAACCTAGTGCTTAGGACAAGATCTGCCTCACCCAGAGGTTCAGCTAGAAAAAAAATCTTGATCCGGGCTGAGTTGTAAAATTTCCATCATGGTCTATTTTTATCCATCAGACCCTACTATATTCAGAGGCGTAGCATCCATTAAAATGGCATATACATGACAGTGGATAGTCTTAAATAAAAGTCTTCCCAAGCATGAGATCTACCTATCAATCAATGCTGTGGTTAAACAAGATTTGGACAATTTGAAAATGCACATACAGACATAAAATGTCACAGATAAGAACCTGAACACACATCACTGAAGCTGTAATGCAGGTACTTTACTAAAATAACTGACAATTCTGCTCTGTCAAGTTAGCAGAAACAATGTGCCTCTTTTTTTTGCACTTTTATTTTGATATCAAACTTTGCTCTTTATTACAGTAGGGGTAAAATTTTTGCCACGGTGACCAGCCACCGACACAGGCATCTCTCACTCGGCTCTCACCCGACCTGCCTCTATCACACAAGGCTAAATTCTGCTACTTAACCTCTCACCATCACAGGCAGATCTCATTGCTCCATTTCTGTTATTTGCACTTTGTTAAGCCTAGTTAAATCAATCTAAAATGTTTTTGAATATGAAAAAATACATGAAAAAAATAAGTAGGAAGAGCAATCAAAATTAATTTTGAAATGCTCAGGCACATGATTTACTGGTATATTATATTTATACTGGTTGTATTATGTTGAATGTAACTTTTTATTTTATTATTAACACAGAATATATACACTGTTTGCACTGTTTATCCAGGCTTTGCGTCAATTCAAGTCTACAAACACAAAAAGAACAAAAATATAGAGGATACTGTATGTGATTTATTTATTATATTTCTAACACAACCCCAATTCCGAAAAAGTTGGGAAAGTACGAAAAATGCTAATAAAAACAAAAAAAGATTTGTAAATTATATTCAGCCTTTGCTATATTGAAAGCACTACAACTACACATTATATTCTGTTTTTCTTGAGAATTTCAAATCAGATGATTGCAACACGCTCCAAAAAGTTTGAGACAGGGGCAATTTAAGACTAATAATAATCTGACGAATTGAAATAACAAGGCGATGTGAAACAGGAGATGTAAACCGGTGAGGCAATCATGTCATAGTATTTAAGGAGCCTCCAAAAACAGCCCTGTCCTTCAAGAGCAAGGATCATTTGAGACTTGTCAATTTGCCAACAGATGCTTCAGCAAATAATCCAGCACTTTGCAAACAATGTTCCCCAAAGACAAATTGGAAGGTTTGTCTCAACTTAGATGAAAAGTAGAACAGTGGAACTTAGTTTTTTATTCTGAAGTGTCCAAATTTTTCGATAAACAAAGCCATTGTGTTATCTGGGCCAAAGAGGAAAAGGGCCATCAAAGCTGTTATTAGCATCGGGTCCAAAAGCCAGTGTCTGTATGGGCCAGGGGTGTGTCAGTGCCCATGGCATGTGTAGCTCGCACATCTGTGAGGGCACCATTAAAGCAGACGGATATGTACACATTTTGGATCAACATATACTGCCACACAGCGCAGTCTTTCCCAGGGACATCCACACATTTTCCAGCAGGACAACTTCAAACCACATACTCTCTGGATTTCAAGTGCATGGCTGTGTGAGCAGAGAGTGTGAGTGCTAGACTAGCATGCCTGCAGTCCTGACCTGTCTCCAATTGAGAATGTGTGGCGCATTATGAAGCACATCATATGGCAATGAAGACCCTTTACAATTGTGCAGCTAAATACCTCCATAATGGATGATTGGGGTAAAATTACACTTTCAAACCATAATGTGTCAGGTGACAGTAATCAACTGGTTAGTTCCCTTCATAACAGTCAGAAATTGCTCCATATATTGTTAAGCATTCACAATAAAGATAATGAATGAATGAGTGTTTTAATTGACAGCCATCGCCCACCAATCACATTTATTTAAGCTAATAATGGTTTAACTCTATTGTGGAGAAATAAAAAAATATGAGTATACAAACTCAATAGTAACATATTAAATTGTATTCGGGGAAGAAGCAACAACTATGAACTTACTTTGGTCATATGGATGCAAACAGTTTTGAATAATGATGCAGAGTGCCCAACTCAAATGTGTATGTTCGCGGAGTGAACTCAGCAGCATGTCTTACATTTTCTGGTGTCTTGTTACCAACATCAATGGAAAGGGCTGATTTTCAAGCTTTTTACCAGCATGTCATTTCGCAGGCTATTAATATCACCAAGGCTTATTATTACAGGGAATTTTATAGTAGATAAAACGTCATGGTTACTGTTGTAACCTCCGTTCCCTGATGGAGGGAACGAGATGTTGTGTCGATTGTAGTGACACAAGGGGTCTTCCTTGGGAGCCTCACAAACCACTGAACTTGAGAAAAGGCCAATGTGAAATTGGCAGACAGAATTTGCATGTTCCCGCCCCCGGACATACGGGTATATAGGGAAGCGGGCGTGAGTCTCTCAGGTTTTTTAACTGAGGCCACATCCTCCGTGCAAAAATAATAGGGTTTCTAGCCCTTTGGGCTTGAACCCAGAATAAGAATTATAAGAAAATCAGAACAAATACAATAAGGTTCCACTTCCTCCTTCCCCATCTTTTGAACCTGTTACAGTTATGTCAGCATTTCCCTACCAGGGTGCCACCCTAGTGTGCAATCTGGTGAGATCAGGGGTGCCATGTAAAAATTATTTAACATTTAAAAAATCTAAAAATACATATAAAACATTTTAAAAACTGTAATATGACTAATTTCTCAATAGTAGCAAGTATTAATAACCAGGGGTGGATCTAGAAATGTTTTCATGGGGTGGCAAGGGGGTGACATGCAGACTAAGAGGGGTGGCAACACAAAAGCATGCACCCATGCATAGTTCTTATGGATCAAGTTACCAAGCTTCATTGCAACAAGTACTAGTTCATTAATTGGAGTCACTATCAAATTATACATATCCATGAATTTGCAATAAAACGTCCAGGTTATGGATGTAACCTCCGTTCCCTGATGGAGGGAAAGAGACGTTGTGTTGAACAAGCGTCACTAGGGGTCTCTCTTGAGTGCCGAATATGCCTCTGATCTATGAAAAAAGGCCAATGAGAAGTTGGCAGACAGTATTTGCATGCCCCGCCCCCAGACAAATGGGTATGACATATGGGTATTCCCACCATCAGGGAACAGAGGTTACATCCATAACCTAGACGTTCCCCGTATGTCACTCACTTCGACGTTGTGTCGAAGAAGCGCTGCCATGCGCTGAGATGTGTACGTGTACTGCTGATAGAGGAGCGGGCAAGTACTTGATGTGCAAGAGCGATCAGCTGTATCAGACTGCCCGTACCCTTCCCCAATGCCACAAAAATGTTGTCGGAATCCTTCTGGTTACCCTAGACAGGGGAACAAGGCAACGCTTGCCAACCTGGGAATGGGCCGAGCCTAGCTAGGCCTCTTTTCTCTCTATGTTTCTCGCATAGAGCCAAACGGCTGGGGCCCTTACACACATCATGGGAAGGCGGTCTTACCTGGTTTTCTATTTTTCAGGGGGAAAAGACTCTGCGGAGACCACACCTGCCCAGAGAGGGGGAGGTAAGAGTGGCGAATACATCACATGGGTTTTTAGGCGACAAGTGGAAAGTGGCGCGGTGGTAGATCCCACCTCAACGGAGGGGGGGAGTTACTACAAACATGGCGACCAGGGGGCAGTGGGAACTGCCCATGGGAGACGCGGGTCTGCTCGAAAGAGGACCGTACCGTGGAAAATACACACAGGGGGAGTCCGTGTAAGAGTCCTGAGCTGTGGAGCACCTATTCCAGTACAGGGTAGATTAAGTACCCACAGTGGATTGGGTCAGCGAGTTCCGCCGCTGAACTGCGGACCCAGAGGGCTAGGGAGCAGTTATCCAGGGATCCGAATGAGTGGGAGAGAAAGCGCACAGTTTTACCTCGGCCGAGGAAAAGGGCGCTGGGTGCAAGCAATCCACCCGGTCAGTTTGTCGGCATGTACCGAGTTCTACCGGCTCAGAACTGAGAAAACACAGGACAACACTGACTCAACCCTGAGATTGAAGAATCTCGCAAAGGTATTAGGTGTTTCCCAACCCGCTGCTCTGCATATGTCTGCCAGGGAGGTGCCTCTGGCCAGTGCCCACGAGGACGCAACACTCCTTGTTGAGTGTGCTCGGACCCGCAAGGGGGGGGGGGGGCATGGCCTGGGTGTGATAGGCCAATGAATTGGCGTCCACCACCCAGTGGGAAAGCCTCTGTTTGGAGACAGCGTTCCCTTAGCGCTGTCCACCAAATCAGACAAAGAGCTGCTCAGAATGTCAAAAGCTCTGCATGCGGTCTAAGAAGGTACGTAAAGCACGTACCGGACTCAGCAACGAAGGGGCTGGTTCTGCCTCCTCCCAGGGCAGTGCTTGCAGGTTCATTACTTGGTCTCTGAAGGGGGTGGTAGGAACCTTGGGCACATAGCCCAGCCGTGGTCTTAGGATCACATGAGTGTCTGCCGGACCGAACTCTAGGCAAGTGTCGCTAACAGAGAACGCTTGCAAGTCCCCGACCCTCTTGATGGAGGCGAGCGTGATCAGGAGGGCCATCTTTAGAGAGAGGGTCCTGAGTCCAACTGATTCTAGCAGCTCGAAGGGGGGTCTCTGAAGGCCCGTGAGGACCACTGAGAGATCCCAGGAGGGGAACAGGCTTGGCCGGGAGGGATTGAACCTCCGGGCTGATGTGCCCGAGCCGATGCGCCACTTCAGGGCGTACAAGCGCCACTTCAGGGCGTAAAGTTGCCTGGTAGAGGGGGCTCTGGCTTGGTTGATCGTATCTATGTCAGCAGGTGGTAGATCAGCTAGATTTTCTGCATCTCATCCAGGGGCCAGACGTGGAGATTCCAAAGGTCTGGGTGCGGATGCCAGAGCGTGCCCCGTCCCTGAGAAAGAAGGTCCTTCCTCAGGGGAATTTGCCAGGGAAGGGCTGTCGCAAGGAGTACGAGGTCCGAGAACAGTAGGGAGCCACTAGGGTGACTTGTTCCTCGTCCTCCCTGACCTTGCACAGCACCTATGCAAGAAGGCTCACTGGGGGAAATGCGAACTTGCGCAGCCCCGAGGGCCAGCTGTGTGCCAGTGCGTCTGCCCTGAGGGGAGCCTCTGTTTGGGCATACAGGTCTACCTGAGCCTTGCCGGACCATTCCCAAATCAGCTGAACACACAACCACTCGGCTCCGAAGAAAAAATCAGACTAAACAGATGCACGATTCCCTCCTTTTATACCCGCATGTCCTGGGGAGGGACATGCAAATTCTGTTCGCCAATTCTCATTGGCCTTTTTTCAAAGCTCAGAGGCAACTGAGGCTTCTCAAGAGAGACCCCTAGTGTCACTTCACCGACACAATGTCGAGTGAGTGACAGAAGGGGAACTGTTTTAATTTGTTAAGTGTACTCATGGATGGAGAGTGCATGTATACCCGATGTTATTCTGCTAATAAAATCCTGTAGGCCCATCAACTTTGTAACAGCTGGGATAAGCCATTTGAAAGTGAACATTAACACAATGTGAGTTCTAAATAAAAAATAAAGTCTAGTAAAACTGTACTTTGGGTGACAATGCTACAAATCTCATTAATTTAAATGATTTAATGCACAATAAAATATTATTTTAAATCACCTAGTTTGATAAAAAGTCATTCTTAATACCCGATTCAAGCACTCAAATAAATATTTAACATAATATGTGTAACCTTTGGCTAACGGGATAAAGAAAGCAGACTTCGCCACCTAGGTCATTTTACCACCCAGGAAAATAAAGTGAAACTTTTTAAAAGTTTTAAACCAAATGCTGTTACAATAATATATGGGCTGGTTTGAGATCTCCTGGGATTTTGCTCACAGCAGTCTCTAGAATTTACTCTGAATGGTGCCAAAAATAAAAAACATCCAGTGAGCAGCAGTTCTGTGGATGGAAATGCCTTGTTGATGAGAGAGTTTTTAAATATCATCTTATTATCTATCTTTCTTATACATATTATTATTATTTTCAAAAAAAACATCAGAACTGATTTAGCAGCAAAATCCCATCTTTCAGGATTTCAGCTGAACATTTTCTGTGCATTTTGTCAACTTTTTAACTTATTTAAGGGATAACTACAAGAAAAGAATAGTTCACCCCAAAATGAAAACATATCATCTGTCATCACTTACCTTCATGTTTTTGCAAACCCAAATGGCTTTCTTTCATCTGTGGAACTTAAAAGGAGATGTGATGCAAACTGTTAGTCTCAGCCACTATTCATTTTCATTGTATGGAAAAAAGATTAATGAAAGTGAATGATGACTGAGACTATATAACATTCAGCCTAACATCTCCTTTCTTGTTCCATAGAAGAGAGAAATTCTTATGGGCTTGGAACAACATATGGTTGAGAAATCATGACAGAATTTTCTTTTATTGGCGAACTACCCTTTTAACTACCTGTAGAAGTATTTGTTAAGCTATTTGACAAGAACAACAATATAAATGTAAGTCAGCACATGATTGCATGTCTTGCTGGAACAGAGAAGAATCATATTGTAGGCTGAACACTAAAAAAAAAACATTCCATCTGAATAAAACTAGAGGAGAGAATTAAGGTAAGAAGTAGTCCCCTGATAGATTTAGATTAGATTGTTGTTAACATTTTTTTTTTTTTTTTTTTTTTTTGTATTACAAGTTACACAACAAATTATATAACAACAATTTATTGTTTAATCTACGCTTGTAGCCAATCAACAGTTTACATTTTAGAGTTACAATTTAAGTGCATGCCTATTTCACAAATTAATCTCTATTGCCTTTTTCAGCAGTCAAAATCACTTTACACATCAATTCCTTCCCAATAAAATCAAACAATTTGTTGCAGTGTTACAGAGGTTTAGGACGGTGCTGTAAAATATATTTCTGCCATCTAATGATTTAGGAGAAAATTATATTCAATAGGTATTGTACAATTGGGGCCTTTAGCCCTTTTGTACCCTATCATAAAAAAATAAAATAAAATGTTAGTACCGATGCACATGTCGCCATGCCTAGTTTTCCTTTCAAAACTGTAAAATATATATATATATATATATATATATATATATATATATATATATATATATATATATTTTAAAACTGTGTGTGTGTTTGTTTGTGTGGACATGTTCATGTGTGCACAAACCCCATTTGAGAGGAAATAATGCAATTTATGAGAAAGATGCAGCACCCATTCGAGCAGGTGGGGAAGATAAAGAACTTTATGGGGCTAGGTGCTAAAATTGAGATAATTTTAAATATTTTAAGATCAAATTTGATTCATACATGTAAAAAAATATATATATATTTTAAGCTTCATAACATCCAGAAAGTCCAAAGGTGAAAGGTAACATCTTTTTTTATTTTGTTTGTTTTGATGGTATTGACAAAATCACAACATTTGGAAGCAGTAACAAAAACTATAGAGTATTTATAGCATCTTCTTTACCTGTTCTGGGTCAAAAATTACCCTAAAAAAATAGGAGGGTTACCGATTGTTAACAATAGCACAGCAATAACGATTACATCATTTTATGGTGAAACCACCATTGGTATACTAGACATATAAATCTGAGTGCACTGTTTGTCACAGCAAAACTATGAAGATATTTCAGTCATGACAACTCTCGGAACAATTTAGCATATTAATGTGGGTATGACATATTGATGGGATATTGGCCTGGCAGACTATATCTGCTATGCCGTGGCTGCTGAACAAGTACGGAGCCTTTCTACTGCTAGAACATACACAGACATTTTTACAGCATGTGCTTAAGCTCCATCAGCTGCACTGGTTTTGGAAACTGCAGCAGCTTATCCAAAGATAATATTCTATTATTAAGTATTTAATTGCCGGTCATGGGAAAAAAATCACGCACCATTAGAAAAAACCCTCTCTTGGTAGTGTGCGTATGTTTGTCCAGGTTTGAATGACTCCATAGTAATCCATTGTTTCTATTCAAAGTTTTTATTGCATCATTTTGTGTGAAAAGGCCTTGACAAGTCAGGCGCTATAGTAAAAGTGTTTTATGAGGAACAGACCAAAATGTTTTTATGAACTTAAAATCTGCTGTTTTACTTGTGATTTGTGTGAAGGTGAATAAAAGTAATTGTTGCTGCATCTCTATTTTTGAACACCTGTGAGATCACTCTGATTTCTCACATTAGGTTTTGAAATAATGGAACAAGTGTAAACAATAAAAAGTCATACAATTATTTATTGTACCATCTACATAAGAAAAGTAGTTTCTTGCAGTATGTGTCTGTTCATCATTTTAAAGGAACTCTGACTGTCAGTGCTTTATGGTCATTATCAAAGCACAGAAACCACATTTACTGTACAAAGAAACTGTTGGCCTAGATTCATACACCTTAGTAATTCAGAAGAAGAATTGAGTTGGTTCTCTAAACATCACTGCGTATTCAAACATTCTGATAATATGCGTGTTTTAGAAAAAATACACATCGTTATTTTTTCTTTATATAACTTGTACATTTTTAGGTTAATTACACTATAAATGTAGTAGTACAATATTGATGATTAAATACTTTGTAATTTATATGAAAATAATTAAATAAGTGATCAGGTTGTTGGATAGGAGTGGTTAAAAAAATTAAGAGGGCTTGGTGATGTCAGCCGAAATGTAAAGTAATTTCAGAGGCAGAGCAAGATCAATTACATTGTGATAAAAGACTACAAAGATTCATTTATTGAAGTAATAAATTATAGCATTTGCATCTTTTATCTTAGTTATAATAGCAGTACACAGTTTACATTCAAACACAATTAAGCCGAAAAATATTTGGTCCTCTTTGAAATGCTTGTAATAAACACTTTAAAGCAGTAACAGCACATTTAAGACAACTGAGGACACAAAAGGGTCAATCCTTAATGGGAGATCGGCTGGTGGTCTCACTATTATCCCTTCCACAGACACACTCCACAATGAGAGGATACACTCAGAATTAAAATGTGGTTAATGTTACGAAACCACAGAATTTTGTAGATTAAATGGTTCTTTGACAACCCCAAAGCAAACATTATTTAAAATGTAGCTAAATTATAACAAAATTAGATTTAATGTAACATATGTAGGGCGGTGGTGCAGTGGTTAGCACTGTCGCCTCACAGCAAGAAGGTTGTGGGTTCAAATCCCGGTTGCCCCGGCCTTTCTGTGTGGAGTTTGCATGTTTTCCCTGTGTTTGCGTGGGTTCTCTCGGGGTGCTCTGGCTTCCTCCCACCACCCAAAGACATGCAGGCTAGGTTAATTGACGTCTCCCAAAAAAATTGCCCTAGGTGTGAGTGGTTGAGGTTGTCTGTATATGTGTGGCCCTGCGATGGACTGGTGACCTGTCCAGGGTGTACCCTGCCTTTCGCCCAATGTTAGCTGGGATAGGCTCCAGCCCCCCATGACCCTGTACAGGATAAGCGGTTGACGATGGATGGTAATGTATGTAACCCTGGTTGCCTGAGAGAGAACAAGATGCTGTGTCGCTAAATGCCTTGGGAACATGTCAGTGGTCACGTAGTCTGAAGCACAATACAATAACGCCAATTTATTCATGTCATGGGCTCCTTATAAGCACTCGCTTTTGCACAAAATTATCCAGACTTTCTGCAAGAGATATAAGCCAATGCAGCAATTAGTGAGTATGGCCAGCTAAGCTGCATCTCGTTCCCACTCAGGGAACCAGGGTTACGTAAATAACAGAGGGAGAACATGCCCTTCTCTTAACATTGCTAAACACTGATGTAATGACTGAAAGCAAGCTGGAGACAGGCAGGCCTCATCACCAGAGAGTCTAGCTACACAGCTCTTCTCTAGGTTCCCTCGCAGCCACAGATTGTTCAAATAGCTGAAGCCTCAAAGGGGTCAGAGCTTTGACCATGCTTTTCATGAATGTGCATGGTGCCAAATCTGGTACGCTTTGTATCCTAAAGCGAATCTGAATGTAAAAATAAACATCCTTCATGCCCCATGGCCGTATTTGTGACAGTAATTTTTTTGCATAAGCATCCTGAAACGACATTTCATTAGAGTGAAATTTAATCACCTCTAATCCAAAATGGGACATAAACTTGTGGAGGAATCTCCTTTCTTTAAGAGGGAATACATTTCAAACGGGGCTACCTGAATAGAAACCTCTGTAGGAAGTATCCCGTTGAACATGAGGCAGTGCCCGCCTGAATCAAATGTCATAAACATGCTTTATCATGCATATTTCCCAATTTGATACCATCTGTAACTGCTGCCAGGCCAATAGATGGGCAGACAGTGGAATTAATGCATGATTCTCTATTGCACAATGGCATCGAGTAAGCACTAGATGGTACCCTCGCTTACTTTTGGCAGTTGCAATCAGCGTCACAACATGCTACGGTGAGTGGGAATAAATAATCTTTTTGCTTTTATCATATTTGGGAGGAATTGGGAACAAAACCGGTCTGCCACAATAGCCCCAGACAGTATGTCTAGAACAGGGATGCACATTGAGAAAGCCACATCCCTGGCATTTGAGCAGGGAAGAGTGTAAACATGGGGGACATTTTTAACAAGCTAGTCTGCCACAATGGCCCTAGCATTTATTATGGGGAGATAGATTGTGATGTTTATAACAGTGTGCTTCATGTACACTTGTGCTTGTTGTACATTCAGTTTTATTACACAAGCCCCGAGACCTCTCGTCATGGAAGCAGAAACAAATTGAAATTTCTCAGTGCTCATTCACCAATTACGAGGGAAAATTAGCTAAATTGGAGACTGAGAAATGGGTTGGGCACTAAACTGGTCCCATCATATACAATGCTTTTGTACAATGGTGAGAGTTGCTTGTGCCCCAAGATACTTGGTCAAGGGGGGTAGAGATTTTAGTTGAGAATCCTCAACACTAATACAACAATCTGATTCACAGAGGTAGACTCAGACACAGTAATTTAGAGCGTTCAAGGCATGGTGAATTGCAAACTTGACTCGATATTGTCCGAAGGGCAGACAAGAGAGTGACTGGAGCATATGAACGTGCCATTTTGTCCACTGAATGGGGGCTTGCCCTGTGCTTTATCAATATACACGTTAGCAGGCTTTGGCTGGCTGGAAAACCACGTTCCTCTTAATGTTGCCAATCTGAAATCCAAGAGCTTGCATGAGATGCAAACATGGAGGAGGGAAGTGTTTGCTAATCTCATTTCGTAGAAGAAGGCACAAAGATCTTTGTCTGTCACCCTTGCAAACAACCGCAGGCTGCAGACTTGGGCCGAACGCTGACAAGAGCATGCCCGAAGGACGAGCAGTGGCGCTTTCGCTTGGGGGATGGCTCCAAGCTTACGGGCCTCCTTTATTTGGAGGACGTAGAAATGGAACAACTGGGGATAGCACCTCGTGGCGAGAAAAATGCGGGCAACATGGAAACAGAAAAAACATGGGCTGAGACAAGAATTGTTCAGTGAAGATGGGTTGATGTAGTGATGGCACCAAGGCAAGTGCTTATAAGGTGCCCATGACAAAAACTGAAAAATGTAGTTAAGTTAGAAGCATCGCTACTTTTAGTTAACTATTCACCAGCACTAGCTGAACCGTCCTTATGTGGAAAGCTCCATAAATATCCTATGTTTTACAGAAATAATAATAGCATACGGGTTTTGAATGACATGAGTAAATAGTGACAAAATTTTCATTTTTGAATCAATTTCTTTTTAAGAAAGAAAATAATATGTTGCACCATTTTCCTGAAGAATCTTCAAAAATATTTTCACCTCACAGAAGGTCAGATAGGGTTGTTTGTCTAAATGTATCTTAACGAAGTACAACAGTCACCTCTGACTGGCCATGTCTTCCTGACTCAAGTTTCACATCATTAAAGAGCATTTTAATGAGTGTCTTCCACTAAAAAGGTCTTTAGCATCAAATTGTTGAACAGATGTAAAGAACCACAGTACTGCTCCAGGCCAAGCTCCATAGACATGCTTTTATGTGATTACATTCATTGTTAAACAAGCATTCTTGAACAAGCACTTGAATAAATGTTTAGCATACTGAATGACTTAATACACATAACACTGTATTACTTATAGTGCTTTTCTGAAACTACATTCATAGCACTTTACATAGAGATCAGGGGACTTTCCTTAACCACTTAAAGTGTGCAGCATCCACCTGGTGATGCGACGGCAGCCATTGTGCGCTAGTACACTCACCATACACCAGCTAATGGTGGAGTGGACAGAGTAGAGCGATAGGCCCAATTCATGGATAGGGATTATCAAGCGGCCATAATTGATGGGGGAATTTGGAAAGGACACAAGAGTTACATCCTTACCCTTTATGAGAAGTGCCATGGAATTTTGAATGAGCACAGAGAGTCGGAACCACGGTTTATCTTCAGGACAATGCTTTTTTACAGTATAATGTCTGCATCACTATACTGGGGTGTTAGGACCCACACAGATTGTAGGGTAAGCATCCCCTGCTGGCCTCACTAAAACCTCTTCCAGCAGCAACCTTAGTTTTGCCCTAGAGGTCACCCATCCTGGAACTGACCTGGCTTAACCCTGCTTAGCTTCAGTGGGCAACCAGTCTAGAGCTACAGAGTTATATGGCTGCTGGCAATACTGAAATTGCTTTAGAGAGGTGATTAACTGAGAGACCAATGGGCCAGTCTACAGCATTTTGGCAAACATAAGAGTTGACATTATTTGAAAAGCATTTAGAGCATTTAATAACGATGAATGCTGCATTTTGATTTGGTCACATTTCATTTAAAGTTACTCCATGTAAGTCCTCCTGACATAAGCTGGGTTAAGTGCCTAAATGGAAGATAAAATGGTAATAGAGGTCACAGTAACTGCTGTTAGATCACCCAGGCTGGGATCATGCCTGTGGCTATTTTTTGTCACCAGCACAGAGCATTCAGAATTACAACATTTGAGTTAAAACCATTATGAAACATGTGAGATTTTCTCTTGCTGACAAAGTCCCGAAAATTTTAAGATTGTGTCATAATTGTGTTAAGATTGCTATAGTATCTAAGTATCCACTGTATGGACCACACTGGAGTGGAATATATTTTAAAGATAATTTTTATCTGTGCATATTTTTTTTTTCCAAACCTCTTTCAAAGTTCTTTAGGCATTATTCTGATTGCATATAGACCAAACATGCTGAAAAAATAATTCAACTATCACCCATAAATTCATTTATGTTTTAATACACTGCAAAAAAAAAAAAAAAAAAAAAAAAAAAAAAAAATATATATATATATATATATATATTATTTTGTCTTGTTTTCCTGTAAAATTATCTAAACATTCTTAAAATGTGATTAATTTACTTATCAATCAAAATGGGATAAGATATTAAGTCTTGTTTTAAGATAAATCTGACAAAATATAGTGAACTTTAGACTTAAAACAAGAAAAAAGTTTTTTCTTATTTTAAACATAAATCTCACTAAATTTGATTAGATTTTTCTCAAAACAAGACTTAAAATATTATGCCAGTTTGCTTGCCAAGTAAATAAATCACATTTATTTTTACTGGAAAACAAGACAAAAATACTGTCTTGGGGAAAAAAAAAAAATATATATATATATATATATATATATATATATATATATATATATATATATATATATTTGCAGTGTAGGTTTGATTATAGTGTTAACAAACAAATGTAATTAACATAAACAGTGAGTGATCATAGTATGTTGTAGTTGTATCCGGTGCATCCGGAAATATTCACAGCGCTTCACTTTTTCCATATTTTGTTAATTTTGGTATTCCAAAATTTACTAAATTCATTATTTTCCTAAAAATTCTACAAACAATACCCCATAATGACAATGTGAAAGAAATTTGTTTGAAATCTTTGCAAATTTATTAAAAATAAAAAATGAAACAAATCACATGTACATAAGTATTCACAGCCTTTGCCAAGACACTCAAAATTGAGCTCATGTGCATCCATCATCCACTGATCATCCTTGAGATGTTTCTACAATTTGATTGGAGTCCACCTGTGGTAAATTCAGTTGATTGGACATGATTTGGAAAGGCACACACCTGTCTATATAAAGTCCCACAGTTAACAATACATGTCAGAGTACAAACAAAATCCAATTCAGATCCAATCAAAATGTAGTCTGTAAAGCTGCTTTGAAATAATGTGTCTTGAGAAAAGCACTACCCTAATGAAAATCAAGAGTTCATGGTAAATTTGCTGTAAACGTTCTGTAAATTCACAACTATATACAATAATAATTTTCACATGCAAATGAGCTTTGTGGCACACTTGCAGTAAAGTGTCCATTGTTGCCAAAGGTTCACATCTACCAGCGAAGAGCTGCAAACTTCTAGAAAACATTTGTGGCAAATCAAAATCTCATTTGCATGTGAAAATAACGAGTGGCAAGTTTGTAGCTAGTTTAGGTTTTTGTACATCAAAATTACTTGACTTTACTAGTCACTTTTTGTTCCTATGACAGGTAAAGTTTTTGCCCTTCAAAAAACCAAGGCCCCATGGAATGCCATCTTGTTATGATGTTCATTACATCCATGCAATTTTTTTTTATATTTGTGTAATTGAGTAGGCACTTTTTGAACGTTTTTAGCCTTATAATAAATAAACATACATGAAGATTGTGGCATGTCATTCTCCCAAATAAACAACTAGGAGTTAAATGGGCCAGATTAATTTTAAAGAGGCCCAATTATATGTTTTGGATTTTACTTTTACTTTTTGTGCATGTAAAAGGTCTGCAAAGTTACAAAGCATAAAGTCCATGCCAAAGGGAGTTACTCTCTCCCACAGAACCAGGGACTGATTATGACTTACAATGGCCTTGGGGCCAATTATCTCCAAGGGCCCCCCTCCACCCAAAAGTGGTTGAGCGGAGGGGGTGTGGGGGGGCTGGGTTTCGTTATTCATGGTCAAAAGTTGTTGAGCGGGGGGTTTTGTTGTTCATGCCCAAAGGGGTTTTCAAGTGGGGGGGTCACCAAACTAGATTGTGCAGCCTTTAAGCCCAGGGGACCCCTGGCCAGTCAAGGGCCCCCTGGTAGTCAAGGCACTGGCCCATTGGCCTGATCTGTATTCTGTCCATGCACAGAACACACTGCTCCTGAACTGCCTGAAACCCCTTTTTGCAGTCCAGCTATTATTTCTGTGACTTTGCTATGTTACTGTGTAACACATTTGCATAATACCTGCTTAAGGGCTACTTTGGTTATGGCAGGGGCATTACATTTGCCACACATTTCTGACCAATCACAACAGACTAGGCCAACTGACCAATCAGAGCAGACTGAGCTTTTCGGAAAGGGGGGCATTAAAGAGACAGGAGCTAAAACAGAGCGTTTCAGACAGAGGGTGAAAAGAAGTGCTGCAGCAATGTACATTATTAAAAAAAAAAATACTTTTTTAACATGAAATCATGTAAACTCCATTCTAGTAGACCCCCAAAATAAAATTAGGAACCTGTAAATGACCCTAATATGGGCTCTTTAAAGTCAATTAGTAGTTCCCCGTCTGTCGCTCACTCGACATTGTGTCGAATGAAGCGACACTAGGGGTCTTTCTTGAAGGCCTCGGTTGCCTCTGAACTTGAGAAAAGGCCAATGAGAAATTGGCAGACAGAATTTACATGTCCCTCCCCTGGACATACGGGTATAAAAGGAGGGAATCGTGCATCTGTTTAGTCAGATTTTTTCTTCGGAGCCGAGCGGTTGTGTGCTCGGCAAGCTGGTGTTCCACTACTGTTCCACTTGCCTCTAAGGCATTGCTGTTGGATCCTACAGCACATTACTAGCGATTTTCTCCCTTCTCTGCACACCAGTGCATTCCATGCCCCTGAGTGCTTCAACAGTGTTTCTTTAAAGTGCAAATAGACCTGTAAAAGAGTGTATTTCCTCTAAAAGAGTACACACATTGGTGTTGAACGTCTTTTTAAAGATGTGTCTATTTAAAGATGTCCACCTTTGTGTAGTTCCTGGATGCGGCAGATATCTCTCCGCTTCTGACGGTCATAAGAGCTGCCTCGCGTGTCTGGGCTGCAATCACACGCAGGCAGCGATTTATGAATTGTTCATGTTCTCAGTGCGAGAACAGAACCATGGCAACGTTGTGGTCACAGATTTCATTCCTCAGAGAGAAAGCTACTTCAGCTGCCCCCCATGCCACACCTCCTTCCTACAGGATTGGGGCCCGCATGGCTGGCGATGAAGGTGATTTGGGGAGTAGCGGGCTCGGTTTCGCTGGGTAAATCCTCAAGAACTACCCACCCCCCAGCACGCTTGTTTGCTTACACCAGGGTCCGGCGCAAGACCGGCTCGCCCCACGGCCAGTCTATCTCCCTCGGGCCCAGCGAGCTGGATGATGATATCGCCATTGCATTGGAGAGCGTCACAGAGGTTTCTGATGCTGATGACTCGACTGGGCTGCCACCTTCGGGTCTGCTCGTCCAGTTTTAGTCTGATGCACAGATTTCCATTATGCTTGCCTGGGCTGCTGTGAGCACAGGGCTGGACTGGAACCCCCCACCCCTCACGGAGTGTCTCACGAACCACTACCGGGACCCAAAAGGCTCCAAACATTCCTGAGACAAAAAAAACAAGGAGCGAGATGGCCGCTATGGAGTTGGTATCTGGACCACTCCATCCCCCAGTGGAGGGCCGGGAGGGAAATCTCTTGCTACACCCCGCCCGGGCCGCGGTACCCACATTGACAGGAAAAAGAGAGTGGTTCCCTCACTCCTTCGGTCACCAAACCAGTGCCCCCACACGCCATTCTCACGGCGGTCTGGCGCCAAACACCTACAGTCCCGGCAGCATGGACGCGGTCCCCTCGCCTCCACGCCTTCGACTGTAGACTACTGACGGGCTGGTTCTGACGAGTCTAGAGGACGCCTCACTAGGACCTCCTCCTCAGTCACTTTCCCGCCCCCGCCGCCAGTTTTTTTCCTCAGCTTAACTGTTTCGGGACACAATTTTGCTCCCCAACATAATATTACCTGCTCACACTGCTGCAAAGCCCCACCGGGTACATCATACATGATCGTCCCCATAGTGCCCCCTGCTTGGACGCGTCGTTTACGCTTCCAGCACTTGCCCCACAGGGATGTGATAGAGCCGCCCCTCCAGCGAGATGAAGCCAGGGTTCTACGGCCCTCACTTCATCGTACCCAAGACAGGTAGTGCGTAGTGGGCAATCTTGGACCTGTGAGTTCTGAACCGTGCCTCACACAGACTCCCATTCAAAGTTGCTCACGTGGAAACGTATTTTCAAACGTGTGTCTAGCATCTAGATTGGTTTGCAATGGCAGACCTGAAAGATGCGTACTTTCACATCTCACTTTTGCCTCGGCACAGACCCTTCCTATGGCTTGCGTCCGACGGCCCGATGTACTAGTACCAGGTCCTCCCCTTCGGCTCGTCCCTGTCCCCTTGCATCTTCACGAAGGTCGCTGAGGCCGCCCTTGCCCCGCTAAGGAAAGTGGGCATCTGCATACTTTATTTCCTTGATAACTGACTGATTCAAGGTCACTCTCAAGAGTCTCTGTGCGCCCTCATGGACCAGGTGCTTAGGCACCTCAGCCGACTGGGGCTTCAGGTCAACTGGGAAACTCTCCCCGGTTCAGAGCATCTCTTTAGACTCCATGTTGAACTAGCCGGTGCTGAACTGCCAAAGTTTGATCAGACAAGGCACACTACGGGGGTTCCAGATGCACCTGGTGCATATGACACCCACCCAGGTTGAAGCATATGAGACCGCTTCAGCACTGGCTTCAGGCTCAAGTCCCGAGATGGGCATGGCGCTGCAGCACATGCCGTGTGTTCATCACCTCTTTCTGCCACCAGACATCCAACCCTTAGACAGACCTCTGTTTTCTGTGGACAGGAGTCCCCCTACAGTAGGTGTCCAGATGCGTTACAGTCCAGATGGTCACCACAGATGCCACCAAACTGGGTTGGGGCATCATGTGCAACAGGTATGCAACCTCTGGCTCCTGGACAGGACCGCGCCTACGTTGGCACGTCAACTGCCTAGAGTTGTTGGCTGTACTTCTTGCCCAGTGGAGTTCTCTCCCCAGATGGCCCCGGGGGCACAAGTTTTTAATGTTAAATTCATAAATTCAGATTAATTATTCACTATGTACATATCAGTTAAAAAAAAAAGATCAAATTCTGAATTATTTACAGAAAATTAGTAGCAACTTTTCCTGAACTGATATCTTCTGAGCCTTCATCACAAACACACTCAAAACATCTAACAGTGTAGATGGCTTTCTCCACAGGAATGGTCTAAACCTTATTTTCTTCTCATTATAACACTAAATAAACTACACAGTACTTTTCACAATGACGTTTTTCTCCAGGACAGCCTGGTCTGTAGTGTGGACCATCATAATCTGATAGCAAACATTTCCAAAGCCTCTTTTGCAGTATACATGCAAACATATTTGCCAGCACGAGCAATGACATCTATCTACCCAGATCTTTTTGCTCATCGAAGTCACATTGAATTTATGTAATTCACCCCACTCAAAACAAACATAAAATCAATCTACTGTAATTGGTTTGCGTACCTCAAATTGAAACGATATTGAATTCATTTGGGTGAAACGACAATATTTATACCATAATCAATGGAAACATGTAAATGCTTCACACTGCTTATCTTTAGATATTTGCCATTACAATACAATACTCAAAAAGCATACCACTGTCTTATATTTGATTCTCTTAGGGGCAGACTTACTGCAAAGGCAATCCCTCAAAAAATAAAAATAAAATGCAGCTTAAAAGTTTCAACAATGGAAAAAAAAATGTATTTTCTAAAAACTGTTACCTTCTGGAGCATGAAGCAAATGAAACATGTCTCTCTGAAATTGAAAAATGCAAGTACAAGTGGCATTATTAAGTAGTATTATTAACAGTCCTACTAATAATAATCATCATAAAATCATCATATTTAATCCTTTATTTAAAACACAAAAGGCTGTTTCCCAGCACAATTTATAGGTATAGGCAGATGACAATGGATTTAAATGTACAGTATACTGCTGTGAGACATATGATTGTAATATTAAAAACATAACTTGAGACGTCTACCTTTTCCATGTTCATTTGGGCCTCTATAAACATTACAACTGAAATGAGTCCAACATGGTGAATTATCCAAATTACCTCAGTTACCGGCTGCCTCACAGAAAACTGGGCAGAGCGCAAATAGGGCATTTCATTACAAATGTACCAAGCAGGAATGTTTTTAAAACACTGAGGGATAAAACAATTAAAAGCTAAAGTGATATTCAATGATAGACTGACAAACCATTGTGTAAAATTATAAATAATGAATACATGTACATTTATGCTTACCTTTTTCTAGCGACGCATCCACTGACGGTTGGCCCAATGTAATTCAAAACGCAGAACTCCGACTACTCAAACCAAGATTCAACATAGAACAAATGTTATGATTTTGACCAAATGGGTCGGTGGTACATGTTGATGAATCAGCCTCATTATCTATCTATCTATCTATCTATCTATCTATTCAGTAATCTCAATAAAGTTTTACAAACAGAGAAAAGGGGCTGTATGAATTATTAGAAAAAGTAATGACAGTACAATGATATCACGACGTAATTGAAATGTATAATAATTTTTAGGCTAATATTTTTATTTTATATAGCCATACACAGCAGTTCACACATCAACATATGCGTTAGGGAAAATGCATATGATGATTAACAGTTTTGCATGTACGATCACACCGGTGTGATTATGCTAGGCTGGGCTCAGATGTGTACGATCAAACCAGTGTGATCTGCATTCGTCTTGCTGTTTACCAGCAAAACAGGGACAGAAGCAGTTGTCATAATGAACCAGCTGCTCAAATAGTCTTTTCAAACTCACAATATCTTTATTTTTATGTTCCAAATATTCAAACAATCACTAAATAAAAGTTTAAAGCCATTACTGTCAGAGCACAATGTGCCATGTTTCCTGACATCAAACAAAGATATACAAACTAGTCAATCCACTCGAGCCTTCTACCATTTAGTCCGTCACTCATTCCAACCACTTCCGGTGTTGGAAAAGTGGAACAGCTAAGCTTTTAGAAATTTCAACGCTTCTATTATGAACTCAAAATACCCTGTTGCATTGCATGCTAACAATGTGGTGGCGCGCATAGCCAGCAAGTGTGAAAGCATCTTATCTACCACAATCAATCATTATAAACATCTAAAAACCACATTAAATGTTTGATAATATTTAATCTGACCTTCAGTGCACCTGCTGTGATATAATCTGTCCTCCAGTGCATCTGCTGTGAAGAGTAAGGTAAGATTTATTTTTTTTAAAGTACAGCACATTAAAGAACTCAAGCTGAGGGGGTCCATCAGTACAGGAGAAACTCACTTGCGAAAAGGTTAAAGGTAGGGATGCTGACTTATGTGATTTTTGGAGCTTAAAAATTTTGCCACCCATTCACTTGCGTTACATTACCTGCGTATGAACCAAATATATTCTTCTAAAAATCTTAATTTGTGTTCTGCTGAAGAAAGTCATACGCATCCGGGATGGTATAAGTGTGACTAAATGATGAGAGAATTGTAATTTTTGTGTGAATTATTCCTTTAAAGCCCAATGTGGCCCCTGTACCTATTGTGAGGTACATGACGTGCCAAGTGACACTGCTTTATTTAGTGTTTTTTTTTCTTGCGTTTTTTTTGAACATGTTTTATGCGCAAAAATTGAAACCCTACACATAACGACCTGATGGGGGGGAAACAATGGTGAGCACCATGTGTGACCAGTTCTCACTATCCAAAGCCACCATCAAAAAATATCCCCCTCCTCCTGTCCACCAAACATGACTGTCTCTGGTGCAAGTCATCATGCATTAACTAAATGGGCGAAGCAGCTTCTGATGCAAAGGTGGAGAGACAAATTGAGAAAAATTTAGACCCTACACATAAACTGATTTTAATTGATCCAATTAATTGATTTATTGATGTTTTAATTTCCATCAGAAGCAGAAACACTTTTATTTATTTTTTTGAAATCAGATTCATGCAGTGTTTACAATATCATAGATAAATGATGTATTTTAAAAGTTGTCAATCACAAACACCTATAAAATACTTTCGGTTTTTTTATTCTTTCTGGCAAAAGGGAATGTAAATTATGGTATGTGTGGTACATTATTAAACTGCAGTATCAACTTTTTATTGTAAAGGAGAATAGTTTTTGCAAATCAGTACTTAATACTCACTACTCATAAGTACTTTTAAATGAGCTACAATTTTACTCTTGTAGTTTTTAGGAGAGGTACTTTTAAGTAACAGTATTTATTTTTACTTGAGTATTATTTTTCAGTACCCCCACCCCCACCCCTGGTTGTGAGTTATCAGTTCATCGTGTCTCTACCCTGTCTGGATATTACTCACCTGCTGTTTACCACTCTGCTCAACTGGATTTACTCACAATGTTTACATCACTGTTTCAATCATCTGTTCAATAAACCCTGCAACTGAGTTCATATCTCTGCCTCTGTGGGTCTTTCCATTACAATTTTACATTTTTTTGACATTCTGAACTCTTCAGGAAGTCCTGTATGTGTCTGTTTGTAGGCAAGTTCACAGTAGTTTAATTCACTTATTTTTCAAATTCAGGTAAAATGCACCTTCGGTGCAATTCTAAATGCATATAAGTGAGCTGAACGTTTGAGCATCTACATCTGAGATGTTGTTTGTGAGTAGCACTCAAATATTGTGTACCGCTTTGAAGGTTAAAAATAGCCATGGGTGTGTGTAAACAGAGCAGCGCAATTCAATAATGCACTGGAGCTGTGCGTGCATTTTATATATTTACTTATTAAACACTGCCTTTTGTGATTTACAGAGCTATCACACATCTTCAAGTGACTTTGAATGAAATGCATGAGTTATATGAACTACTTTAATTGTGTTTTAAGGGTTATTTTATGTCATTTTTTGAGCTTGACAGTAACGGATATGACTAACACAGAATCGGATTTGTATCGGGCTCGTCAAACTGATACCCGATCCATTTAAAAATGTCAGTATCGGAGCCAATACCGATCTAGGTATCGGATCGGTGCATCCCTAGTTAAATTTATAGTAAACCCAAAAATGTATCTGATAATTTACTCACCCTTGTGCCATCTGAGATATGAATTACTTTCTTTCGTCTGCGAATCACATTTGAAGATTTGTAAAAAAGATCCAGGCTCAGCAGGTCCTTAGAATGGGAGTGGATGGTGATTACATATTTGTTCAATTTGTAAAAGCACAGATAGTAAGCAAAAATTAATCCATCCTATATCCAGTGGTGATATTAATGTCTTCTAAATTGAATTTATCACTTTGTGTGCAAAAAAGAATGACATGTAAGCACATTTTAACTATAAAAGGTCGCTTCCAATCAGACATTGACTAATGGCTGAATTTGCCCGAGTGCTCCTGTAACGAAAGCACGTTGGCACGTTCCTTCAACTCATTTGTTGTGTGTCTGTCAAGCATCAGTTCACGTGCCATTGTGAACTCAGCTGTCACGGAAGCACTTGGGTAAATTTGGCCATTCGTCAATGCCTGACCAGAAGCGATCTTTTATAGTTAAAAAAGTGCTTAAATATCATTCTTTTTCACACACAAAGTGATTGATTCATTTTAGATCGATTCACCATTGGAGATAGGATGGAATTTCTTTCATGCTAACTATCTTTGCTTTTTGGACCTACAAATATCTAATCACCATCCACTCCTATTATAAGGACCTGCTGAGCCTGGATCTTTTCTACAAATCTTCAAAAGTGTTTTGCAGAAGAAAAAATATCATACACATCTCAGATGGTATGAGGGTGAGTAAATTATCAGAGAATTTTCATTTTTGAATGATCTATCACTTTAAACACTCTTCTCTTATTCTCTTTGTAGATTTGTACAACACTACATTTTTAAAAACTTGTTTAGTTCATGAACAACTCTGTGCTTTATCAATTATTTAATGACTCACTCAAAACACATAGAAGACATCAGGTATGTTTGACCTTAACAACGCCTTGCATTACCGATCAGCGAGATTTGCCAGTTGCAGTCAGGGGAGGAGTTGAAAAGAGAACCGTCAAGCCAGACACTTTGCTCCTCCTGTTGTGTGCTGAACCTACATCAGTCACGGCAGATAATGCTATGTTTTCTATCATTATTTCAGACGAGGTGGATTTGATTGAAATTGTGAAATAAAGATCCTTGAATTTTTTATTTAAAACCAGAAACATTATTAATTTGAAAAGGTTATATTCTGCCTAATACAATGCCTGCAGTGGGAGCAAGATGAAAGTCCAATAAAATCCTTTATTATTTAAATACCAATAAAGTAGTCAGTAGATTTTTTTTTTTATGACTTAACATGATATTACTATGAAACACATAATACTGTATAACATGATATAAACTGAACATGATGTACTGTTATAAGAACATGAATTTGTGAGAGTTTATAGCAGAACAGAAGGTGTCAGAATAAAGAACTTGCTAATGGCATCCTACCATACTATTGTATTAATGGTGAGAGACATTTTTTTGTTCCAGATAGAAAGAAAGAGATATTGTGGAAATAATGACACTTTCTGCCTCACTAAACTGGAGGAGTTGAAAAAAGGCAGCAGATGACTTTCTTTAAGCCAAAATAGATTTCAAACATTAAATGGCACCATTAATGTGTCCACAGATCCTTTTTTTCTCTAAGAGCATGCAATTTCGACCTGGTGATGAATGTATTGCCTAAATGTCGCATTTGTCACAAATAATTTTGCTTTCCTTTAGACCACAACTAGGACTTTAAATGGTGCATTGTTTCACAAATCTATTTAGAGGAATAGTTCACCCAAGTTCTGGGATCACCCAATAGTTCTGCAAAACACAACTGAAGATTTTAAGAAGAATATTTCAACTCTGTAGGTCCATACAATGCAAGTGAATGGGAGCCAAAGATTTGACGCAACAAAAAAGAAAATACAGGCAGCATAACATAATAAGACTCCAGTGATTAAATCCATGTCTTCAGAAGTGATATGATAGGTGTGGGTGAGAAACAGATAAATATTTAAGAAATTATTTTCTCTGCCCAGTAGGGGGCGTGTGCATAAAGAATGTGAATCACCAAAAAACATTTTACAAGATTTCTTACTTCAGGGTCACATCTCATTCTCTGCAAACCCGACTCATAGCTTCGTCGTTCTTTCTGCACATCTAAACATCGAGTGGATTATATTTCCCTGTTGTGTGCTGACAATCAGCATTTGTATCACTGTGTTGTGATTTTCTTTCTAGCAAAAATAAAATAAAAGAGGACTCGCTTAATTGCGTAAATGAAATTGTGTCTAGCATCATTTTCAAGATAACGTTTCGCTCCTTGCAAGTGAATTATCTCTCTGTCTGAAAGGCACGACATCTGTTTGGAATGTATGGGTCAGGCCCACTCGGAAGCAGCGCTTACTGAGAATAATTGTGATTATCATGAGTGCATGAAACTCAAGACGCTTTGCCACCAGCTTGCTTTCTTTCTGAAAGAATACCCCAATCCCCAATGTTCCCAATATCCTACCTCTGTGGCCCCTAAGGGACCACATGAGCAAGGGCAGCAGGGACAGGATGTGGAGCACAGAGAATCGGAGGATGAATTAATGCTGGCTCTGCCCTTGTGTCTCTCCACCTTTCCATCAGAAGCTGCTTCGCCCATTTAGTTAATGCATGACGACTTGCACCAGAGACAATCATGTTTGGTGGACAGGAGGAGGGGGGATATTTTTTTGATGGTGGCTTTGGATAGTGAGAACTGGTCACACATGGTGCTCACCATTGTTTCCCCCCAACAGGCCTCAGTTAAACGTTTAGGGGAACTTTAAGCTCTGTAGGTCTTTAGACTCTTGTTTTGAGTTTGGACCAGGCTTGTCTTAGGTCGTCCTTAAGCCTAGAGAAGGCTATGGTTTCAGTCACTCCCTTTAGGTTACAGACTGTCATCCTGCAGGCTTTCTCTCCTCAGACGAGGCTAAAATACTGCACAAGCTCTGACAAATGAAGACATTGTACAAGTATATTGACCTAAAGAGTCAATTCAGGCTGTCTGATTAGCTATTTGTCTGCTCAGGAGGCTGCACAAAGGGTATTGCTGTCTTTAAGCACAGACTTTCCCATTAGGCTGTTGATGCAATTGCAAGGGAAACCACGTCCGGTTAGTGTTTAGGCTCATTCTACCAGGAGCATGGCTTTCTCCTGGGCTTGATGGAAGGAGTGTTTATTGAGGACATCTGTCTGGTGGCAGGCTGGACGTCCTTTAAAACCATCGAAGAAGGAAACATTTGGATGTTTTCACTACCCTAATTGGCTAGTGTATATAGTTTACTGTGTAGCATGGTGTTGTGGTATATGGTTACCATAGTGTCAGTTACTGATGCAGTATTGAAGTGACTGACTTGAAAAGGAATGTTTCGGTTACAACTGCAACCTTGGTTCCCTATTAGGAGGGAATGAGACACTGCATAGCTTTGCTGCACTACTGTTTATCCACTGCTCAGGGACCAAGATGACTCTTCAGCTGGGTCTACATCTGTTCTACCTGTCTACAGCTGGTTTAGGCTTGTCTCCCAGAAGTCAAGCTTGTCTTCAGCTGGTCTAAAGTCCAGCATCTTAGGCTGGTTTAAACTGTTTTTTTTTTCTTCAGAAGGGAAGTCTAGCCGTGCAAAAACAGCTTCACATTTCATAAGTTGAAATAACAAAAAAAAAAAAAAAAAAGAAAAGAAAACGAAAGACTCTAAACAGTTAAACTATTATAATGACACCAGCTTGTTCAAACTTTAAATTCTGATTGGATGAACCACATTTAAAGGTGATGTAAAAAAGCCAATATATACACATCTGTGACCGCACATCAGTTGAATTTCATATCAGTGTGTGAAGAAGCAACATTGCTCCTCAGACGTAAACAACTAAACATTGCTTTCTGTTATCCCTAACAACTCCCCTTAAAAACAAATTCTTCCTCGTATTGATTAGTTTGGGTCATGTCCCTCACTGCATATTCACATTAGTATATATTTTTTAATTAGTCCTGCCTACTGGTAGCTGCACAGATATAGCAAAAATACTGCAATAAAAGCTTTACCAGTTCATACCTTTCTACCGGATGCATTTTCTCAGAGAAGGAAAGGGAGGCAGTGCCTGATTCTGATGAGAAAAATTCTGATGCGAAAAATAACTGACTGTGTATAATTAATACAAATAAAGTATTACAAAATATGAGCTCAAATAATATGTGTAGTCATATTTCTAAAATGACACTGTCCAACAATGACAGCAGCTGATAAAGTTTTAGAGGAAGGCATTGTCGAAAATTATCAGAAAATAATGTGACTATTAAAATAATAGCAGAACAACAATTAATAGTAATATATACATTAAATATTCTTGATGTATAATTGTACTATTTTTGAAGCCATGTGAAAACACAAAACAAAAGAATACATCAACATACGTTTTTGTATTTATTAATTTTTTTATTTGAGTTGGTTTAATAAATAAATTAAGTCTGTTAATATGAACATACAAATGTTGCATACATGCATATGCATATCGTCTTTGTCATTTATTTATTTTTCAGTGGAACTATTGCATCTGAAATTCATGGTACATAATATATTACATTGTGTTATTAAACTATATCCTTAAATAATATAATAGTAATACACTAACCAACTTTAATTATTAAAATAATTTAATAATTGTTAATTATTAAATAATGACATTTTACAGTGTTGAATAAATGATCAAGGAAAACATATATGCAAATCATTAAAGAATGAAAAAATTACAATTTCACTGTTTATTATAAGGTAATTAACCAGGTTGTTAGTCAAGAAATAAATTTCTACTTTTTTTCTGTTAAATTACCAAATTTTTACAGTGTTGAAAATATTAACTATGTATTAACTATAACTGTAAATAAATAAAAAACAAACCAATATACTTCAATATTTATAATGCCATTTAAGTCATGTGGATGTGAATAGAGGGAACAAATAAAAAACGTAAAGGTTTAGTTTAGACAGAAAAGAGGGAACAGAGGAAATGGCAATGATCTGTGGGATGTGTATGTGAATGGAATGGGAATGGCAGGAACAGATTCAAGGGAAAATCCATCAGAGTGAGTGTCAAATGGGGCCAAAGACCTCTCTGGTCACCTCATCACTAGAGCTCCAGTCCACTGACTAACACACATTTGAACCTCTCAAATGACTCACTGCAGGGGCCACATCATATACAGCGCAGTGACCATTAATACAAATTATGATACACTTTTATGGGGCAGGTGACATATATATACAAGGATTGTAAAACCCTAAACCACTCTATCATAGAATCTGATGAAAGATTGTGGTTCAAGAGTGCTGATATACGGGGAGGGGGGGGGGGGGGGGGTGTTGGGGGCGTGTGGTGTTCTAATATATTCAGAAAAGGCCAATGAGAATTTGCATGCCACTCTCCCCCCGGACATACGGGTATAAAAGGAGATGGCGTGCACCACTCATTCAGACTTGTTCTTCGGAGCCGAATGCATGTCTTGTGTTCATCCCATCATCTCACTTCACGTGCTGCAGGATATAAGGCACAAATCAGTGGTCTCACTCTCGAATAGTCGAGTGTTGTTCTTCCCCTGAGCGTTTCGGCAGCTGAGTTCACAGGTGTAAAAATGCAATTTCTTAAAAGAGTAATTTCCTCTAAACGAGATTGCACAAACGATTGCTATATTTTTAAAGATGTCTTTTCACCTTTGTGCTATTGGGTGCGGCTGTTATCTCTCCCCATCGGATGGCCATAAAATCTGTCTCTAGTGCTTGGGTCGCCAGCACACCGAGACAGCATTTGTGGATGGGACATGTTTTCACTGTGAGAATATGCTCATGAGAATGTTGCGATCATGTCTTTCTTCTTTCTTTGGGAAGCAGAGAGCCGTTGTGGCTGCTCTCCAACCCAGTCCGTCCTGTGTTGAAGCACAGGCGGTAGGGGCGGCGAGCGCCATGGGCAATTCGGGGCAGCTATGGGAGTCTATCCGCTGGCTCAGTCCCCGCGGACAAATCCCCCACCACGCTCATTCTGCCTGGTAGAGGTCACGAGCAAGACAGGTGGTCCGCCTCAGGACGGAATTAATGTCTTGTGTAGGGCTTGTGATGATGATGAGTTATCAGTCGCAGAATTGGAGGGTGGGCTGCTGCATTCAGATTCAGACGAGTCTACTGAGCTCCTGCTTTTGGCCGGTTGAACTCAGGATGAAGCGGACGCTGAGTTAGCAGACGTGCTTGTCTGGGTAGCTGCGAACATCAGGCTTGAGTGGAACCCTCCGCTCTGCCCTGAAAGTTCATAGCTGGACCATTGGTTTCTGGGCTCGGGCAACTCAAGGCCACTCCCTGCCCCAGTGCCTTTCTTCCTGGCAATGCACGAGGAGCTCACAAAGTCATGGAAGGCATCTTTCTCAACCCGTACACACTTTGCGGGCTCGTCCATCTTGACTATCCTCGACGGCAGGGCAGCCAAGGGATATGTCGAGCTTCCCCAGGTAGAGCATGCTGTGGTGATGCACCAATGCCAGCAAAGCACATTGGTCGGAGGAGCCGACCAATGCCCCCTTCCAAGGCTTGTAAGTTTACTTCATCATTAATGGCGAAGGCTTACAATGCAGTGGGCCAGGCCGCCTCTACCCTGCACACCATGGCCATCCTGCAGGTCCATCAGGCCAAGGTGCTTAAAGATCTATACGAGGGTAGGAATGACGTGGGCTGATGCAGGAACTGCACACTGCAACCAACCTCGCTCTATGGGCAACAAAATTCACGATGTGCCACCTGGGTCAGACGATGTCCATCTTGGTGGTCCTAGAGTGACATCTGTGACTCAAGCTTGCGGAGATGCATGATGCTGAGAAGGTTTGCTTTCTCGATGCGCCCATCTCCCAAGGGGGGCTTTTTGGTGACAATGTTGAGGACTTTGCACAGTGCGACTCAGCCGCCTATAGGCCAACGATGTCCCGCACTCTGCCTCCCCCTTACCAAAGCCATTCTCCTGCAGCATTGGCCCCGGCTCCCCCACCATCGGAGCCTGCATTTTGGCCTCAGAAAAGAAGATCCTCCCACAGGAGGACCCTGGGTCATTCTCTTGTGCTCAGCCCTCGCTTTCGTGATGGTCAGGATATTCTCGGTCAGCAAGTTGGATGCGAGCACCTCACTTCCCTTGTTTACCTTCAGATAGAAGCTGGCAGACAGGTAAGTTCGGCAGTTTTTTGGGCTGTTCGGCTCTGCCTCATCACGAACCACCCACCCTGGGCATGATAAAACTGGTCATTCCAGAAGCTGGGAGCCTGGTTAGCACTCTCCAACCCACCCCTCTAGCCGAGATGGACAAGGGCTTCTACAGCCCTTTTTTTCGTGCCCAAGAGTGGGGGTGGGCTGCGCCCAATTCTGGATCTGCAAACCTTGAACAGGGCCTTACACGGGCTTCCGTTCAAGAAGTGCATCCTGGCATCACTGCAACATCAGGATTGGTTCACGGAAAGTCTCAGAGGCTGCCCTGGCCCCGCTAAGGGAGAAGGGCATTCACATCCTCAATTACCTCGACTAACTGGGGCTTCAGGTCAACCAGGTAAAGAGCAAGCTCTCCCCTGTGCAGAGCATCTCTTTTCTCACCATGGAGATTGACTCGGTCACCATGACGGCACGCCTCACGAACGAGTGTGCACAGTCAGTGCTGACCTGCCTGAAAACCTTCAGAAAATCTGTTCGTTGTCATGACAGATGCCTTGAATTCAGGTTGGGGTGCCATGTCGGGGCTCTGGATGGGGCCCCGCCTGTAATGGCATATCAACTGCCTAGAGTTGCTGGCAGTATTGCTGGCCCTGCGGAGGTTTCAGCCATTGATTCAGGGCAAGCATGCGTTGGTCTGGATGGACAACACAGCGACCGAGGCATACATAGACCGCCAGAATGGCGTACACTTACGTCGCATGTCACCCACCGCCTCATACTATGGAGTCAGTAGACATTGAAGTCTCCGGACTTGGTTCTCAGACCTAATGCTCCTGGCAATAGCACCTTCCTGGCATATTACCCTGAGGCAGAACTTTCTCACTCAGAGTGCAGGGCACGATCCGGCACCCATGGCCAGACTTCTGGAACCTCCACGTCTGGCTCCTGGATGGGACACGGAAGACCTAGCAGGCCTTTTATCAGCAGTGATACACATGATCACTCAGGCCAGAGCCCCCTCTACGAGGAGTCTGTACGCTCTGAAGTGGCGTCTTTTCGTGAACTGAGGTGCATGGTTGGGTCTCTGTTGTCCTTCTTACAGAAGAGGCTGGAGAGATGGCTGTCTCCTTCCACCCTGAAGGTGTACTTGGCTGCCATAGCAGCATATCACGATACACTGGATGGGAGACCCTCGCTGCAGCACGACCTGATCATCAGGTTCCTCAAGGGCGCGTAGAGGTTGAATCCTCCTAGTCCGCACCTGACTCCCTTTTTTGGATCTCTCCTTACAGAGAGCCCCATTTGAGCCCCTGGAGGAGGCCGAGCCTGTGTAGTTGGGCTCAGTCCTCCATACTTGGTGATTCCCCCTCTGTAATCCCATATGATGTATTTCCACTGTTCAGTTTCCCTGTCAGTGAACCCTGTGTCTTCCCCTTGGCCAAGATTCGCTCTACCTCAGCCACTGTTGCTGTGTACCCTCTCCTTAGATAGGGTCCTCCCCAGGGGTTTCATTCCATATGCGAACTTCCTGGTTGGTAAATCCATGTGAGGTATTCTCCACATGTTAACCTCCTGCCAGTAGGATGTGGTCTCCATGGTCATTCCCTCCAGGAGAGGGAAGAGCACTTGCCCAGCGCTATTCTATCAGGTGCTCTGCAGAAAATTGCTTAGTACAGAAATCAGGAAAGGCCACCACCTGTAGCCTCCTCTGGTAAGTGCTCTCCTCCCACCCTTAATGTTACCAGGGAGGCACCTAACCTGACACACCCTTAACCTCTGGAAGGTCACAACGTGGTTGAGCGCTTGCTATGTGTCCCTCCTGCCACAGCACTGAACCATCCGCTGACATGGCCAGGACTCTCTCACAGCTCCTCAGCATAAATCTGAATGAGTGGTGCATGCCATCTCCTTTTATACCCGAATGTCTGGGGTGGAGAGTGGCATACAAATTCCACTCGCCAATTCTCATTGGCCTTATCTGAATATATCAGAGGTGATTGGGCCTCTCAAGAGCGAACCCCTATCGACACAACATCTCATTCCCTCCATCAGGGAACAGAGGTTACATCAGTAACCAAGACGATTTATAATTCATTTTAATTTCTTTAACTGATTCATTCAGTCCCCATTTCTGGAGATAGCATGTTAACTCTAGTAGCAGGTGGTATCATTTGTGTTATGAGTGAGTCATTTATTTATTGGGTCTTATTCATTAAACTTTTGTAAACATATGAGTAATTTGGGAGTAATTTGCATGTAAAATGGAGCTCCCCCAAACCTCTGGATTTGCAAATGCTGCATAGAACCCAGATTTTTTTTTTATTTAAACGTGTGTATGTTATTGAATTCCAAACATTTGTAAACATAGCACTTGTGCACACTTATTCACAATTATCATAACCTGTGCCTATGAAAATGCATAAAGAAGGCTTCAGACTCTCTAGTAAATGAGAATAGGAAGCTTTTAACAAAGATGCGGAATAGAATATATATATATATATATATATATATATATATATATATATATATATATATATTCAAGTGAAGTACATTTAAATAGTAAAATATTGAGTTAACAAACACAGTGTCTGGTCTCAAAGAAAGTGAGGAACTTGCAGTCATTGCATGTTCTTGCAGGTTGAGGTTCATGTTCATGAATGAAAGAGTCCAATAGGTCAAGAAAACGTATTTGACAAAAGCTTGAGAGTAAAAAAGGTACTAGTTTAGAAGGTCCACCACCATTTACATTATTTGGCTCAGTAGAGTGTATTGCCAGCAGTGCTGACTCTAGCTAATAAGCGACATAAGTGGCTGCATAGGGCCCTGTGACCACCAGGGTCCTATGGCAGGTTCAGTATTGCCAAATTATTATTTGCACTAAGTGAAATCAGCACAGGCCACACATGCACGATATGGAACCTGGAAAATAATTGATAAAAATATTATATGATCATTAAAGAAAATATACAGAGACATAAGTATGTACATTTGACAACTTACGTAGTGACATTAGTATAGCAGTCTACATTCAGTGTAGGCAATCTGAGTTTGAGTCTGCCTTTTGCTAATTTGAATCTTCTCTCCATATCCATCACATGTAAGCGAAGATAGACAGTGGGTGTACATAGCCAGAGAGTCGTTTATTTTAAAAAAATTCTCATTGTTTATGAGGAGTGTGATATAACTGAAAGTAAATACAACATCCTTGCAATGATCGGGGGATCACTGAAGGTTGGGCAGCGCAGAGAAGGGCTTGGTTTAGGTAGGGAGGGGGGCTAGCTTTTAAAAAAAACCTGCTGTATTGTGTATGCACCGGTTTATTTATAGGTTTAACGGCATTAACATAGACGATGTGTTACCAACTGAAAGCGATAAATCGATACCTACTGAATTAGTAAAAAACAAAATTATAAAGTTTATATCAAATGAAGAAATTATCAAACCAGTAATGTTAGAGGGAATTTAATTTAATTTTTTATTTTTTTGGAGAAAATTACTCACACAGCTACTTCTTCACATGACCTTTTTCCCCCAGTGCAAAGTATTTCTGCTGGAAAAACGATGTTACATTTATGAAGCAGAGTTTGGAATGGACTATACAAAGCATCAAAGAAACATTTCAATTAAGTATCTGTTAAAAAAAGAAAACATTAAACTGACTTTGTATTTTATTTTTTACTCATTTATGTTATTTATTAAGGTTACTTTCACTCATTAAATTATTAGTATATATTTAATTACTTATAATATAATTTTACTTCTATCAGAATCAAGTCATGGTAGTTTCCCTGAAAGAACACAAAACTTTCAGATATCTTACAAATGATTTACAAGTGGTCAGGAGCAGATGTACATTTTGTTTGTACCAACAAACAATTTGAAAATATTAAAACTTTCATGAATGTTTACATATAAAATAATTCTGCTTGTGTTTCATGAATGAGTCCCCAACACTTTTTTCCTTTTTTTTCATAACAGAAATATCAGCGCTTAAGTTCATATTTTAAATTAGAAAACTTATAATAGAAATGAAAACCAGAAAGTTTCCCCACTGAATTTCCACTTTATGCATCCCTATTTTCTGTTGCAAATAAACCTTTAAGGCAATAGCAACATTTGGATATTTATTGCACATAAATCACTTAAAAGATATAAGCCCTAAAATTGCTGAAGAAAACCATTCTAGCAAATTAAATTCAGCATACTTGCCAAAAAGGCAGATTACCGGTAAGTCAAATGAGTGTGACTCTAATACAGCTACTGTGATATTGACCTGGCATGCTCTCCCAGCAAATTATGTGATGAGGAGAGCTTTTAATTTGAAAAATGGATTCTACTATATCAAACATCTGTTGGCATTGAAAGCATGCTGGGAATTCTGCTCACATTATCAGGGTGTTTTATTGAGGTCACACACAACTGCAATATGCCATAATAACACTGGTTGGTTTCTAGGTGGTTGCATATTAGCCCAAGTCAAAAGAGCCCACCCTAAGTCTATATGATGTTTTGGTCTTTTATTTTTATAGTTTGACTGCTTGTCAGGCAAAATCATATGTCCAAACAAGAAATAGCACACATCTCCACTACAAGCTCTATCATGTCCATAGCACAAATGCTGGGGAATGAGTTGTTAGGGGTTAGGGGTTTATTCACATCACTTATCCTAACTTTGGTCATAGCCTGTATATACATTTTCAGTATGCCCCCTATTTTGGACTAAGTCTGGGGCATTTTGTGGATTGTGGAGATGTTTTGACATGTCCTGACATTTGTGCTTATTTCAGTTACTTAAACCATATTAATTGCAAAAGTCTCATCACACTGTATTGAGCACAATACAGCACTGTACATTCATTCACATAAAACACTACATTGATTTAACTTTTGTATGGCCCCTTTTGTTTTTGAAAGGCTGTATATGAGGGAGTGTCAATATGCATGAATATTGATGTACTTCACACCTAGGATGATAATGGCCCACTCCCTAATGAGGTTATCAATGTGGAATGCCACTGTGAGGAAACAAAAAGAAAGAATGTGTGGAGGCTAAAAGAAATATTTTTTTGTAGTTTATTTACAACATAGTGCACAATATAATACAAATATAAATAATGAGGGTGAAAATAATATTTTTGAGCACACAGATGTTTAGATTTTAACAGGATCATAGCAACTATATTATTAATATTACTAATCACAAATACTAATATTACCCACTCATAAAAAACCCAAAACTATTTTTTTTTCTTGCAATGCCATACACAGTGGGGCTAAAGTCACACCCTAAGGATGAGTTGATGTTTTTCCGGTCACAGAACATGACATTTCAGAAGATCTCTGCCTCATCATCAGTCGCACTCTTCCTCTGAGGAAAATGTAACTCTTCCTCACTGTCCAGGATCATCTGGAGAGCTTCCTCAAGTGACCGATGGAAAAATCAATGAATCTGATAAAGCTTGAGCACTCTGCTAATGGGTGTGCCTAATGAGACGAGACAGAAAAATTGTACCTCTTGTTAGTTTTATATGCATTACATAATCGAAGAATATTTGTTTTAGATTTGACTTGGTTCATTTAAAAGTAGACATTTCAAGGATTCTATAGACATATTGACTTTCTTTCTTCTGCAGAACACAAATGGAGATAAAGTCAACATGAATATGATGCACAGCAGATTCCAGTGGTTTAATCAATTTTTTCTGAAGCAATCTAGATGTTTTTTTTTGTGAGAACAGACCAAAAAGCAACACATTTTTCACTGTGCATCTTGACAGCAGTCTCCTTGGCGATCATGATTTCAAGCTCGATTACTCTTCCTATAGCGCTATGTAGCGCTCTGTGCATGCGTCAAGCACTAGGAAGTGTAATCGTGTCTGAAATCATGATCGGGCCTAAAGACCTCAATGGCAAGATGTATAGTATAAAATTAGTAATATTTTAGTCTGTTCTCACCCAAAACCAACTGGACTGCTTTAAAAGACATTGATTAAACCACCGGAGTCATGTGGATTACTTTTATGCTGAATTTATCTCCTTTTTGGAGCTTCAAAGGCCTGATCACCATTCACTTTTTCACCATTCACCTAATAAGCCATAAGCCATTAACCTAATTCAAAAATCAGTTCAAACCAAAGCTGTGACTATATTAGTAAGACTAACCCTAAAACTAAGAGCAACAGCATTAGTGCTTGCCTGCCTGCTTCAGAAAATAACACTAATTAAAACAACGTTAATTTTTTGGTAAACACGTTCAAAATGTACAAATGATTTTCTCTCCTATAAAACTGAGTCCATTTTATTGTGGCAGTGTTCAATAACATTGCTGTATGCTATTGAGGACATGAAACTGGCAGTTACACAACCTTGGATGCCAGAGCCACAAGGTTGTACTCATGTTGTTTGCATAATTAGTTTCACACTAAATTTCTCTGATTTCCATAAATGTTAATTACTGTTTATTCAGCAGCCCAGAAAAAAATGTGTCTTAGATGTACTTGGAGAAACCAATGAGAAAGCTGTTCATCATACAAGATTATTTAATGATATAACTGCAGTAGACCTTAAGCTGAGCTTTCTCTCTACAAGACAAAATGTTGATGACATATGTTTCATGCCTTTTCCATTGTCTGCAACAGTGTTGGGGAGTAAATAACTAACAGTAGGAACACTACTAACTAGGGATGTGCATCTGTATAGAGATACTGGTTTGTATCTCTATCTGTTCAAATGACAAAATTATCTGTCTCTGTATTCGGATAGAACCGAGTGTGGGCGCGGCTTAAATTTGACGTGTCAAAATGAAATTCCCATTTTTAAAGGTTACTCTTACATTTAAAGTTTTTATTAATAAAATTTGTCTTGGTTATGCCTTTTCATAATAATAGCCTAATAATAATAATTATGATTATTATTATCATCATACAACTGTTATTAAAAAAATTTTACCAGATGAAGCTGAATTTGTAGGCTACATTAACTGTGGAATATGTTGTGGTTTCTCCTGGTATTTCTGATAATAATATCTGCATGAAACAGAATGTTCATTTGTCTGTGCTTGTATTACAGCATTATTCTGAAGGCAGGAGGTGTCAAGCAAAATGTGAAATGTCAAGCACACATTTTGCAGTGAATAATAAATACAAATTCAAACATTAATAAATGAAAATAAAATCAAAATAGCATACAAAAAGTTGGAAGTCCTGAAGGAATTGATGATAAGAAACCATTATTTAGTTGAATAATAATAATAATAATAATAATAATAATAATAATAATAATAAAAATGTTACATTTATGTAGCACCTTACCATAGGTACACAGTTTAAAGGAGAAGATAAAAAAGTCAGTTTTGGTTTCTTTCTTTTAAATAATGAGGAATATTCAGAATATCCTATGGAGCATTTAAACCTTTATGGAGCATATTAACTTTACATTTTTTTGCAATGAAGTCTTAATCAGTTATTTATCTTAATCACTGATGTGGACATAAATGTGGTCAACTTTAAGAGACAGAATGACAAGCTCCAATGTGAAATCATCACTTCAGGTAAGGAATTTAACATTGTGCTCAATTTTAGGCTAAAAATATGCACATGAGAATCACGTGTGAATTGTCTGATACATTAACATAGAAGAAGTTTCAAGAAGTGGAACGTGTACATGATGCCGTATCTTAGTTAAAATTACACTTGACCAGCTCCAGACGTGGACAATTAACAGAGACCGCAATCTAAGTCGAGACCGCTCCCATCCGATCTGAAATCACAATGCACATTTTCATTCATAAGGTTTTCACTTTACAAATATTGGTTGCACAGATTCATAAATTCTTTAATTTCGTATGTTTATTTAAAATGTCACTTTATACTTGTGCAGCTTGAAAAATCAGTCATACAAATATTTGTTTATATTATTCGGATGAATCCGTTATTCGTTTTGAAGTCATTATTCATGCCTTTCCGAATAAGGTATTTGGCTTCAGGCACATTCCTACTACTAACCTACCTAATTTATTCAGAAGCATTACAGTTGGTCAAAAGCTTGACAGATGTTTTCATACTGAAACTTTTCTAACAGTTTGCTACTTATGCAGCACAATGAGTTCATGTGACAAATAAAGAGAGGTCATGCCATTTTAAATGTTCATAGTGTAATAATGACTTCTGTTCCATGTAACCTTGTGTATCCTTGAGTAATACTAACTTTGCAGTGCTGTATGCTACCTAAAGTACTTTTTTATATGGGTTATTGTAGGTAGAATACAGTACTGCACAGTATTCAGTAATTAGTAAGCTACTATTCCATTCCAAATGTAGCCATTCATTCAAATAATTAATGTAAATGAGCCGATTTAAAATATGATTTATTTGAGTCCTCGTGCAACATTTTACAAATTAGGTTGTACTCTATTTTTTTTTTTTACTTTAATTATCTTCAAAATTAAAGCTGTCACTCTAATTGAGATTGTTAATTCATTCAAAAACTGTCATTGTTTTTGTGCCAAAAGAAGGGCACAAAAACAATGTGACAAAGGTCATGCGGAAAGGAAGCGCTCTCTCCAAGCAGAGGATCGCCCACGGGGTCATTGACACCATAGCGATAGCATATCATGCCCAGCATGTGCCGCCTCCCACAGGGCTACAAACCCATTGTGGCGGCCTCCTGGGCCTTGACCAGTGGTGCTTTTCTAACAGACATTTGCAGAGCAGCAGGCTGGGCAACACCTTTGCGAGGTTCTACAATCCTCGGGTTGAGATGGTTTTGTCCCGTATCAAACAGGTAAGTCCGGAACAGTTGGTCGGGTGTATCGCTTGCTCATAACACCTTTCACCTCCCCTGAGCTGAAGACGTGAGCTGTTGACTCCCAGTAGTGTTCACAAAATGTTTTCCCTGGATGACTTCCTCCTATCCCTGTGGCAGCTTGAGAGCTTGCAGAGAATCTCGCTGCCGGCGCAGTACCTGTGCTAACTAAGCCTTGTACTGGGCCACATGTGCTGGTTCCCCGTAGGTGACCCCATGCGATGTATATCTTCCGGTAAATAATTTCCCAGTTGGTAAACTGCGCTTTCCTTGGGCAGAGGCCCCTCTGCCCCAGTCACCATGTTTCTAGAAACTCCTCCCCCGTTGGGTAGGATCTACCATGGGACTTCTCCACATGACTTACTTCCGTCAAGGCTCGGCAAGTCAATGTGACATATTTCTACTCAAAATACCCCCTCTCTCTCTGGGTGGGGTGTGGTCTCCACAGTGCCTTCCCCTTGGGAGGGTTGACAAATTTCACTCTTTTTGGGGAGAGAAAAAAAGAGGAAAAGAACCCACGACTGGGCTAGCCTGTCCTTATTTGATGGGCTGTCGACTTGTCCCCGAAGGGCCATTCGACGCTCATAACACCGTTGGGAGAGGTTATGTGTTGGCCTTGTGAGCTGGCTATGAGGCACACAGTAGTCTGCCCGTCTCGCACCGCCAGTTCACACAGTTCAGCTAGTTGTGCCGTTTTGTATAGGGACCCCTAGTGCCACTTCATTAACACAACATTGAGTGAGTGACAGATACGGAATGTCCTGGTTACTTCTGTAACCTCCACTCCCTGATGGAGGGAATGAGACGTGTGTCCCTCCTGCCACAAAGCTGGACTACCCGCTGAAATGGCCGGGACCTTCTCTCTCGGCTCCTCAGCACAAAACCTGAATGAGCGGTTCGCACACCAGCTCCTTTATAACCGTATGTTCGGGGGAGTGTCATGCAAAAACCACTCGCCAATTCCCATTGGCCTTTTATCAAAGATCAGAGGTGTCTCGGGTTCCCAACAGTGACCCCTAGTGTCACTTCATCTACACAACATCTCGTTCCCTCCATCAGGGAACGGAGGTTATGGAAGTATCCAGGCAAGTATCTTCAACAAGCAAGAAAACAGCAATGTGCAACTGTAAATTAAATTATGAAGCCTGGCTGCCTATGTCTGGGGGAGGGTTTATAGTGGGGGTTTAATGTTAAATATGATTGATTCATTATATACTGTATATGTTCTGATTTTTTTTCTTTGTGTTAAGTTATGAATCAATGCAAATATTAATTTAAAATAATAATAATAATAATATTGAATACAGTTGTAATAAAGTTAAATAAATAAAATAAAAAATGTGCCCAGGGCAACAAGCTTGCAGTGTGTGCACTTGGCCTTACAATATCAACCATTACTCTTGGCTACATCTTTATATATAAATATTCGTACAGAGAACTACCTGACCTTGGGTTAATATCGCTAAAATAGAATGGGACTGAAGGACAGTAAATAATTCTGGTCCACTCTAAACCTGCGGTGACACTGCAGGTAGTGTGGCACAGTCAAGATAATGAGGATTAATACAGTTCTTTAACACTTTTGTATGGTTTATACTAAATTATTCCTTTAAAGCAGAAGAGTGGAGTGCCTTTCACTTGCATCTGATAATCCTGATATGACCAAGATGAACTAGTGAGGAAAGAAGGTTTATGGGACCTGTTTTGATTGTATTACCATAAAAACATAATCCTTTTTTGTCTTATAATACAATCAGATTTTATAAGTATTAATAAAGGCTTATTAAATGCAAAATTCCATTTTATGCATAACAAGTTTGTTAAAGTGAAAGAAAGAAATTAGGATAATCCCAATTGTTTATACAAAGGTTATTGAAATTCTAAAATGATGAGGATTTTCTTATGCATGTAATTCCTCTCTTAAATGGTGTTTACAATTGTAGAATACAATTACAGAGGATATAAAAAAATATATTCTCTACAGTAATGCATACCAGCTGAAAGCAGAATTTAGCTTTAGACACTGAACCATAAAATATGCCCAGGTATCTCAAAACATTACTCTGGGAAATTATAAAGAGTGTAATTGTCTTTATTGAATATTTATCAGAACTCTCTCATCACAATGGATTTCAAATTACCAGTAACATTGTTTTTAATAATGAAATATTTTCTTTATATATATATATATATATATATATATATATATATATATATATATATATATATATATATATATATATACTGTATATATATGCATCCATGTGCATCTAAATACAGTTGTCACTTCTGAGTGCGTAATCTCATTCTGTTTGAGTTCAGTTACTTATGGTATAATGATAATGGAATTTGTAGGTTTACAAATAATTTATACATTATCACATTTAGCACAGTTTTTTAGTGAATAAACACACTGTTTTACACACAGATTAGTGTAGTTGACATGAATGTGTCCTATGTGGAGCCAGTAGTAACACAGCCCCACAGCTCCATTGATACCAGGCCTCCTTACAATCTTATGGCACAAACCTCTACATTTGCGTTTAATGGATAAAGCAAAGATCAATGCTTATTAGACAGCAGGCATATATAACATAACTTTTTATAGCATTGAAAGAAATCAAATTGTTTTTAATGTCCCAGTGGGCCTTATGAGATTTTTTTTTTATTATTATTTCATAGTACATGTGTAAATTAAGCTTTGAAATGTGGGTATGAAATATTGCATATGGCAGCACAAAAAATAAAAATAAAAAGAATGCACCAGAGTTTGGATTTTTTGTCCTGTCTGGAAGCCTGGCTTCTCTTTATGATAATTGGATAAGCTCATAAATGGGCGGTACTGTGCAACAATCAAGTTAGTAAAATGGTGATATACATATAAAAACACATAAAAACATATATGTTATTCAGTGAAACACAGGTAGTTAGATTAAGTCATAAAGTTATAAAAGTCATCCAAAGAACTAAAAAAGATATTGGCTTTGTTGATTATTAGGACATCATCCAAATTGTAGTCATTGTGATCCAGAAAGAGAGACACAATCATTAATAAAGAAACAAAATAATTAAATAACTAACTCAATAAAAATAATAAGAGAAACCACCTGTTTCTCTCCCACGGTAGGAGTAAATAAGTGCAGGATTGAGAGTGTTTAGCTGAGAGAAGAAGAGCAAAAGGAGGGGCCAAACTAAGAGAGGTAGTGTGAAGGGAGCAGTGTGTGTGTATGGAGAATTTTGGCAAACAGATAAGCATAGAGAGGAAAAATTTCCCTGCATTGCTTCTAACTAAAAGCCAATGTGTAGCCAAACAGTAGCAGAGTTTGAGAGAGTATGCTTAGCTAGAACAGCTAAAGCAGAAGAAAGGAGAGAATTAGATAGGACATTAATAGAGATAAGAGAGATTAGTAATAATTTTCTGGAAAGAGTCTGAATATATAGATTATTAAGGACAAATAAGGGAATTGACAGAACAAAAGAACAATGAGTTTCTGAAAAAAATACTACAATCACAAATCTGAGGGAAATAGAACAAGAATGGCCATGTGTGGACTGGCAAACAGTAGTAAATAAACATTTGACCGCTGAGTTTTTGATAAAATGAATGGAGGGTCTTTATGGGTTTTTTATAAAGGATGAGCCCTACTCAATTGGGGCAATTAGCAGTGTCAGCAGAAATACCCATTAACTCAGTGTAAAATCACCTATCTCAGATGTAACATTCCCAATCTCAAAAGGATTTTAGGGAGCCATCAGCTAGAGAGACTAGGAGGAGCAACAATCTTAAAGAATGTTTACCTTGATGTGAGTTCAGACATACAACCAGTGCAGTGGAAAATTAAGATATTATTCCGTAGAGAGCAAGGTGAAGAAATAATGCCCAGTTTACACAACAAATGGGACTATAGGAAGGTTGAAGGTAACAATTGCCATAAGAAGACACCCGGAGCAGATACAAAATGTGTGGGTGGAAATACACGGAGGCAAGAGAAAATAAAAAAAAGTACAATATTTATCAATCAATCATTGTATATAATGAGTGATTTGTGTAAAAATAGAAGAGGAAGGAAGAGAGGAAACAGAGGGAGGGGGATTTTAAATGTAGCAGAGAGGGAAGCCCTTATTGAGTTCGTTGAACCTTTTCATCTAGAATATTGTGTTTGAAGTTAATTAAATATTTCTGTGGTTCTATGGGGAGGGTGTCCAGTAGAATTAACCCCATCTCTCACTTTTATCCATTGGGCAGGAGCAATAGCTGCCACAGGCCGCTGGTTTGCTGAAGACGAGCTTTGGAGTTTTGACATAATTAGCCTAAGAAGACATTGTGTGGATGTAGAATAATTCACACTGGTTAGGAGCAAAGGAATTAACTGTAAAACCACTAAATAAAAAAAAATAAATGTGGTTTTGTAAGTTCTCTAAAGAGAAATTACAATACTGTCTACCACAGGTAAAATATTTCAGACAAATCATTGCACATAAAACTAAGGCTATATCACCAAGCCAATTGGAGGGCATACGTAAAGCACCTCAACCACAAACAGTGGAACAAATTATGACCTTAAAGGTATGACCTTAAAGGTATGCCCTTGAGGGCACTGATGAAACAGACAGGACATCAGAATCTCTAAGCTTGACTAACATGGGATACTGATTCATTGATATCCTTTGAGTCATTGAAAAAAAGAGTTTCAGACAGCTCTAGCTCTGGCAACTCTAGAGTATTACATATATAATTTAGAGATGTGGACGGGATAGTTATTATGCCCACATTCTCACACCATAATATGTAGGATATTACATATATAATTTAGTGATGTGGATGGGAGTAGTTATGTATGGTGTTTTGCACGCATTTTATCACCATTATATGTAAGGATATTTGGTATGCTAAATTTAGAAGGGAATTTAGAGTCTTGAAATATGTTAGCTATGAACTAAATTAAACTGTCCTTATTGCACCTTACTAGGTAAGGACATTTATAATGGAATTAGTCACTTTCAACAACCATTTAAATTAGATAAATGACAAATAACTAGATTATTTGTCTTAATAAATTGTCCACCATTGAAATTGTAATACAACGTCTAATTTCTTCTGTAAGGAATTAGCTTTAATAAGTGAATTATGATTAATTAACTTATTGGGGTGATATTATTCTCATGGCTTATTGAAAATAATATCACATTTATTTAGGTACAGATTAGAAGCGAAGTCTTGTAGAAACAGGTATGAGATTATTTATCAAAATATACCACAGTCACATTGTCTTTGAACACAGATAAACTTTAGTACTATTCTAAACATAAATGTAATCTAACACATATATACATGAGACAGGTTGATGAAAAGTGACAGAATGTGAAATAAAATGTTCAGTACAGTGAAAATGAACTTTACGGAGTCTGTTGACAATACCTTAAGAACCATTTATCCTTCTTGGAGTCTACATCGATTTGCTATCGGATAACCCAAATTATTTGATTAATACACCAGCACTTTGAGCACAATATTGGAGATGTACTTGCTTGTCTTTGTGGTGTTTCCTTGCTTTCTTTGGGTTGCTTGGTTCTTGGCTCTTGGTCCAAAAGTTCATCCGTCAATGTTTTAATCTCGTGTGTGATCGAATTTATTGTCTGTATGAATGGTGAGGTTGGCTGTGAAGTGAGACCTTCTCGCTCCAGCTTCCATGGATCTCACATGGCATGGAAGAGTCAGCGCAAAGTCTGAGCAGTCAGCAGAGCAGAAGATGAAGCAGAAGAGATGAGACTGGAGAAGGTTTTCTTCTTGTTTGGAACTATTTGAACTGAAATTTGCCGCATACCCAAAGGTGTCCTGCGCCAATCAGAAGTGACTTTTCAGGTCCTCTGTTGGACAAGGGCCTTGAAGTTCGGAGTGAGTTCAGTCAAGGAAAGATGGAGGCAGTTGCACAGATGACTATCAGTCAAAACGGAGCGATTACGTGATTTAATGTTGTTCATTGTTGAGAACGCAGACTCACACACGTATGCCGAGCCAAACATAGCCAAGATGTTAAATGCCACCTTCCTCAAGTGTGGATACTTGGAGTCCAGCACAAGGGTTGTCCAGAAAATTTCACATGTAGTTTCAGTGTGCCGCATCTTAAGCACTTCATCAGATTGTAAATCGATAAGCTCCAGCTGAAGTTTTGCCTTTTCAACATCCGGAAAGGATGCTTTTGCTTGATCGCACCAAGTGCCATTTGCTTGCACCATGAATGGGTTTTTTACAAACAGGAAGACGTCTTTAACACTTTCAAATTCTTGGAACCTGTGCTGGAAGTTTTGAAGGAGCCTGTCCAGAGAAGTCGTTATCTGATTCAAGTCTGCAATGTCCCAGCAGCTTATCAGCGTTGGGAAATGCAGCATCTCCCCATTTTCCAAATCACTTTTGAATAGGCTCAGTTTGTTTTTAAATGAAGCGACACTGCTATGGAGATCTACTACATTGCGATTTCGCCCCTGTAGCTTTAAGTTGAAATCATTTAAGTGGCTAGTCAAATCAACAAGGAATGCCAGGATGCTCATGCTCACAGCATCTCTCAAAAATGTGTACAGTTCTTCTGCCCTTTTCCCTGGAATTGTATGCAGATATTCTTCCACATGAACTCGAATTTCCCACAGCCTCCTTAGTACTTGCCCTCTGCTCAGCCAGCGGATATCATTATGGACCAAGAGGTCATCGTAATCGGCAGACACTTCTGAAAGAAAGCTTTTGAACTGCCTGTGTTGCAGTGCTGACTTTGACCTAAGGAAGTTGACAAGTGTTATCACCATTGACATTACATTAGAATACTCATCGCTGAGCTTTGCACAAAGTGCAGTTTGGTGGATTGCACAGTGATAGGAAATCAAATTGGGGTTCAGGTCTTGCAGACGTTTCACAAGCCCTCGGTGAGTACCGATCATGGCAGGAGCGCCATCTGTTGTAATTGACACAATCTGATTCATGTCAAAACCTTCATTAGACAAAAAAGTCTGAACAGAATTAAACAAATCCTCACCTGTCGTGCGATTGTTATGTGGTATAAGCGACAACAAATCCTCCACAAATTTCTCTCCATCAAAAAAACAGACATACATTGCTAGCTGAGCTGTGTCCCTGATATCACAGGATTCGTCCACTGCCATGGAAAATTTTCCCGTTTTTAGTTTCTCAATTAACTGCTTAAAAACGTCTTGTGGCATGATCTCAGCACGCCTAATAGCTGTTGTATCTGAGAGTGGTAGTTGTCTGAAGGCTTCAACAATGTCTTTTTTCTCCTCGAAAAGTGTTTCAGCTGTAGAAATCATACATTGTTTAACCATGTCCGCATCTGTAAAAGGTTTTCTGTGTTTTGCCATAACACACACACACCTCAGTGAAGCTTCAGTTGCCTTTTCCTGAGAACAAGTAGCCTTTGAAATAATATTTGTGCTATAAGAATATCCATTTTTTAATGAAGTTATCTTGTCTGATCTTAAACAGGAGCCCAGTGGATATTTGTGGTCAAAATCTATGTGCTTCGTTTCATAGTGCCACTGTTTGATGTTCCCACTTTTAATAACAGCAACAGCCTCTGTACATATTAAACATACCGGTCGAGCATTTGGTCACGGTGGCAAAACAAAGCAATAAGCATCGGTCCACTCTTCTTTAAATGAACGATTTTCTGTATCAACTTTCCTTTTTTTTTGCTGCCATGTTTAAACACACTGATGTTAACTTGACATCGAAAGCACTGGAGGTCGGAAAACAGCGTTCAAAAGTGCGCACGCAGTCTAGTGTTGGTTTGTACGAGAATTATAAGACAATTGAAAAGTCTATGTTGCTGTTGATTGTGAAGCTGTGAGCACTGCTGTGGCCATTAAACACTTACAGGGCAGCCACCCGTAATTTTCTCTCTCTCTCGAACCGTCGTCACCGGCCGCCTATATCCCTCGTGCGCCCCATCAGGCCAATTGGAGACCGGGCGTGCGACATTCTAGCCTTGCCCCGCCCACCTCCACTCCACATTCAGGCACAACCGTTTCCACAGTTCAAAGGGATTTTCAGCATTATCTAGCAAGGCTAGATTAAGATAAAGTTGTGCAAATCTGATGGTCCTTGTAACCTTACACAGAACAGCATGGTGTAACTGTGTGGGGGTTCTTGTGAAGGCCTGTTATTTACAATGTTGACACATTCCAAACTGAAAGGCAGGGTTTTTCTCTTTCAAATCATGTTTGTGGAATTCTTCTGCATATATAATCTTATATAGCAGATAGGAGAGATGGATAAGCATCAGCTGAAAAAGGAAGAAAAAGCAACCAATTGCTTTTTACAGCACTAAATTGGACAATGTAGCACAGGGTTACCCACCATGTTATCAAGGACTTGCAGCAGTGTATTTTGCTTATGACAAAGCTTCTACTGTGACAAAGGGCTATCCAGTAATAATTTACAATCATCACAAAGTAACAGAACTATTAGAACAAGGTGTATTTGTTTTAACCTAAGCAAGGTGTTTGACATATTAACACTACTAACTTACCCAGACCCATACCTAACTTACCTTACTCATAAAGCGGTGCACAACAGTAAACCCAGCCAATTACAAACCTCTAGAAGGGGGAGGAACACCTCATGAATGTGTAATAGACTCCTTAGCTTTTACTCGATTAAGACCAGATCTGGAGTCATCACCAATCATTGATGCAGAAGCAGATTACTTTGTAGATGGGTCATGTTTCAGAGTTCATGTTTTCATCTGGGAAATCATGCTGGGTATGCTATTGTCAAAATAGAAGACAAAACATTTGTCCCAGTTGTGGTGCATTATTGTGAGCAACTATGCTCAGCACAATTGTCTGAATTAAAAGCACTGACTGAGGCTTGCCTTTTGGCTAAAAATCTAACTGTTAATATTTATACAGATTCTGCATATGCACATGGAGTGTGCAATTTATTTGCAGCTGTTTGGAAACAAAGGGTTTCAAAAAGAATGATGGGACACCAATTCAGCACGGTGACCAAATAACTAAACTCATTTCAGTTATGATGCATCCAAAAAGATTATCTATCATCAAATGTCTAGCACACAAAAAAGGCAAGGATTTTGTCATTCAAGGCACTAATGCTGCATATTTGTATGCCAAAAAAGGCTTCAGGATGCCAAGTAGCAGTAATGGCAGCTTCAAGTTTGATCCGACCTCAACCTCAATTAGATAACATAGCATGTATGCAGCAACAAGCTGGCATTAAGAACACTGTAAATGGTATACGGCGATCACACGAAGGACACATGATTGCTCCAACAGCACTCCTTACTATTCTAATCTCAGATGTGCATGATTTTGACCATTGTGCAAGGGGGGAAGTGATAAGAAAAATAAAAACAACAGGGATATTGGTCTGTATACAAGCAATGGTAGATGGATTTTAGCTGAATGTGAAATCTGTGCCCAAAATAATGTCAGAAAGGGTACATCTGCACCAATAGGTCAAATACCAGTTCCAGAAGGACCATTTAAATATCTGGTAATAGACTATGTGGATATGATGAAATCAATAAGAGGAAAAAGATTCATGTTGGTAATAATAGTCAGATTCAGCAGATGGGAAGAAGCAGTACCATCAGCAGATCAGGGAGCTTAAACCATGATACAATTTTTGACCAGAGAGGTCATTCCAAGATTTGGAATACCATCCCAAATCAGTTCTGATAAATGCTCAGAATTCATTCAAAGAACAGTGAAAACACTGTTGCAACAGCTAAGAATAAAACAAAGACTATGGTGTGTCACAGGGAATGGTAGTATGAGTAAATGGAACTCTCAAAGCTAAGATCAACAAAATTTGTGCTGACACTAAACTCAACTGGGATGATGCTCTACCTCTTGCACTGATGAGTTACCACATGCAGACCAATAGAATCACCAATCTAACACTGCATGAAATGCTAACAGGCAGACCCATGCCAATACCATATTTGAGATGTCCTTATGAAGGCTTACCTCTAGAACAGTTGCAGATGGAATTAAGGGCTTATATGAGACAACTAACTGCTATACATGAAGGCATTTGTACACAGGAACAGAAAAGGGGACCCTGGGAAGAAGTGCCCTGTACCTTAGTTCCTGAAGACCAAGTGTACCCTAGAGTTTCTAGGAGTAGATGGAATGAACCCAGGAGGGAAGGACCTTATAAAGTAATAAGGGCAACCACAACAGCTGTACAGGTAGAGGGTAGTACAATGTGGTATCATTGAAATCACTGGACTAGAGTTCCTAGATTGAGTCCAAGAAGAAAAGAAGATCAAATAGGTAGTCAGAAGACGATCAGGAAGATTTAAACCTGGATTTCCCTGAAGCTGAAAGAGAGCCTGAAGCCCATGACCAAGAAAGGGCAGAACAAGGAGAAGAAAGGGCAGAGCAGTAAGGAGAGAATAGTAATGCTATTACACCTCATTTTAGGGCAAGTGAACATGCTGAAGGAGGTGGTGCTGCAGTCAATGGAGACAGAACAAGAAGGTGAAAGAGGTTCTGACATTATTAGTATTGTTGTTACACCTGATGCAGCAGTTGCCCCAGACCCAAGGCTTTCCAGAGATCAATCTCCAGACCCATGGCATGTGGTGTTTCCCATGCTTAACATTGCAGACCTTGAACGGTCCCCTTCAGAATTTCAAAGGTCTCCATAATGTCACTGACTCAACACAAGGTACCCAAGTAAACAACTCCATTAAGAAGAGGACTATACATTATTATGTAGACTATCAAAAACCTTATGGTCCAGAGGATTAGTCTATAGATTGGAAGACCTCTTATAATAAGAACTACCAGCCTACACAGTTGCCATTAGAAACATCTTATGATGACATAGATTATGGAGTTAACCAAAGGGAGGAAAGGGAAAGCTTGCTAGAGAATGCAGATCCAAATGACTGGTTTAAATGGGCAGAGTATTCAGAATGTCTAATTGTTTGTTATGTTCACCATCACCTCTGAAAAAGCTTATGATAGTGCCCAATCAATATGATTATGCACAATGCACTCAACATTATTTGCAAAATTGTTCACGGTATTGCAGTGTGAGGGAAGCCCAACTGAGTGTCTGGCATGTCTAGGACATCCAATGAAGAACATTGGAGAACTGTCTGTAAGCATTTATACGTTAGAGTAAGTGGCAGAAAAAAACCCTTTAAAATATGACATAAACCTCGGGTTTGAATATGAGTGTTTTAACAGATCCATTGGAGAGGTAAATGTGGGAAAATGCAATTGTGCAATAATTTGGCAAATAGATGAAGAAATATATAAGCAGCAAAGAGTGTTTGAGCAGAACTGAACAGTATTTGCAGCAGCCACAATAAAGGGAATTTTTACATTAGTAGAAGCCCCAAACTATATGTTTAAATCTGATGATGAATGCTTATCAATTTGTAACAACCAAACTTTGACTCTTCCTCTTCTAGGATTATACGAGGAACAAACAGTAGCCATTGCAGATTATTTGTGGAGGAAAATTATTGAGAGCTATATTACCCAAAAATTGGAAAGGAATATGTACCAGAGTAAGACTTGTGCAAGAAACAACAATGTTAACATGGAACCCAAATGAAGTTGAAATCCCAAATGAGTATATAGAAACTGTACAGAGAAAAGATAAGTGCAATTGGACAACCCAGAGGAATACATTTAAAGATGGTCAAATTAGGCTTTGAGTATATATTTGTATGGATAACACCCAAAAAGTATGCAGAATGGATTAATTACATTTATTACAATCAGCAAAGATTCATCAATTACACTGATGAAGTACTGAAGACCTTTGGAGAACAGCTTGATACAACAAGAAAAATGACATGGAAAAATAGACTAAATTGGTCTAAAGACTGGATGAGCTGGATGAATTCTAGTAAACCTTGGTATGCAAAATGTGATAGGGAAGGGCAGCCTTTTATTTTTGACTCTTTATTTTAAATGTTAAATTGTTTTTGGATAGCAAGGTAGTCAGCATACTCATTGTATTTTCTTTTATGCTAAATTAGGTAGTACTTTAGTATGGATATAGTAGGCAGGAAGTTAGAGAGTGTTATGTTAATTATTTTGGCATATGCCCCTTCCTGAAGTTATTATTTTATTTAAAGCTAATATTGTATGTTTTTTTTATTCAAGTTATGAACTCCTTGAATATCATTAATTGTTTGAATAATTCCTGAAGATACTATTAACCAAGTAACCAAGTAAATTATGTTAAGTATAATATGTATGAATAAACTCGTAAAATGAAGAAAGGCTCGACGAGCACCTCAGTGCTTAGCTGCAAGAGCAAGACTCTACTGGTGGTTTAAAAACCCACTGTCTGCTCCAACACAACCAGATAGCACATCCAGACACTGGATGGCACAGCCAATAGCCAAAGTTGTCTTATTATTTTTAGATTGTTATATTCTATTTACGTAAAATGTATACTTTCATAATAAATGAATATAAAAGTTATTTTTTTAAAAATAAGCTAATTGTTAATATTCCATAAGATGGCATTCTAGTGAACAGTTTATGGCAGGGCCCCTCTCTAACTGCCAGTGTAGAAGAAGATGTGCCACACTGTGATTGGATCCTTGGTAAATTAACTAATCAAACTCATTCCTAAGGATTAGGCAAGAACTGCCATAAAAATTCCTTAAAGACCTCCCAGATGCAGCAGCAGTGGAGGGCCGCAGAGATTTATTCATACCTATGTTTGGAGGACTTAAATTAATATAAACTGCAACACATCCACTACATCTTCATGTAAAGCACAGTCTATGTTAATGATTTTTGAATGTTAACACAACAGTTCATGGGACAGACCTATTAATAGATAAACGAATGCATGTACTATTACTTAACCATTTCTTTCTTGTGTTTGGTCTATCTGTTCCAAACGATGCCTTTAATAATTTAAAAGAGGATTGATAAAGAAATAATGCATGGGTAAAATTTAAAAACACTGTTTTTACCCTGTACTTTATGCTATGCAAATGAGTTCCACACTAGGGTGGGCAATACCAGTGGCCAATCACACTCCAGGAACAGAAAGGCACCAGATTTCAATCTCCTCCTCATCAGAAAGGGATAAATATGTCCCCCAGGTAGACACACCCTTGTTCTGCATTTCCGACTCAATGGGGAAGGAGACACCAACAGACACACCACTTCCTGAGTTTCCAACCTGACGAGGAAAGAGACTACAAGAAAGTTGAGCTAAGGCTTTGGCGAGCAATACCTTTTAAATTGCTTTTGGCTGCACTCAAGCTGAAAAAGGGCCCCAGCAGTGTTTCCCATTAATTGACTAGACTATGGCGGCCCACCACAGACTAATATGCCCAACCAAATTTTATTTTACACTTCTCACCTAAAATATTTTTGCACTTCTCAGTCTCATAATAACATAAAAAATAAGGTTGTGTTTTGCGCTCTCTCTCACGCACCAGTCGGCTCAGTCAGCTCCTCCCCCGCTGTTGTAAACTCCCACGCTCATACACACACTCGTAGATATCTGCACTGGATTATTCCTGGATCCGTATAGCCTTATTTGGTTGAGGAGGACGATGACAAATCTTTGAGGTAAGTAATGTTAACTAACATTAAATGTATCCACTGCATTTATATACTACTCCACACACAATTTATCATCATCTGTGTACAAGAGCAGATAACATTGCTGCCGAAGTTAGAATCATGATGATTAACATAAATTAGCGTTACTTGGTTAACTGGCATAATGTTACACTGCTTATGGCTTCACTAGCCAGCTGTTGGGCTGTGACTATTTCCTCAAGCTTAAAGTAAATACTAGTGTAAATATTACACACTTGAATTCATTAAGCCTTTATACATTGATGTAAAACTCGTAATTCTTTATCAATTAAACAACGTCTGTGGTAACGTTAAAAGATAAAAAGCTGAAACTCACATCCCTAGTTTGTACCCTGCTTTTCAGAATGAGCATATAAAAATATTTTAAGATATGTCAAACCCCAGATGAGGAAGAGACAGCTAATGCTGAGGTAGGTAGCAGGCTAGTAAGCAAAGTAAACAAACAGGAATAACTGGCAAATTTTATCGTTGCTTGTTTCTTTGTAGCATAACAGACTCCAGGTAACAGGAGAGACAGCCTCAGGGAAGGTAGTTCCCCCAGGGAGAGGGGTAGCAGGGGAGACAGCCTCCCCTGAGGGGTGGGGGGGGTAGCAGATGAGTTTGACAGTAGAGAAAGGGGCAGTAGATTCAGTTAAGGTTGCAACGGTATGAGATTTTCACGGTATGATTACAGTCTCAGAAAACCATGGCATTGTTCTTTTCCCTGCTGTCCGCGACACAGTCTGAATAGAACTGCAACCTACCAGTTGAGAAACACAGCTTTAACACACACACACACACACACACACACACACACACACATGGCTGTAGCCAACTTTGAAGTAATTGTTTTCATATTCAAAAATACATTTTTATGCTATGTACAACTGAATAATAATAATAATAATAATTTTTAAAAAATGGTTAACTCCTTTGAATGTTTGCATGCATGTATAATTTAGTTTAGACAGATGGATGGATTCTTTAGTGTCCAAAAATTCCAAAGAGTTTGGTGAAAAGAGTCCAAAGAGTTTGGTGAAATGGCGCTACCTGAAGCTGCACAGCGCATTTGGCCTGGCAGAGCAGAGTAAAAGCGGGACAGGTCTCACTAATCTGACTAACCTGCTCTGCGCTTGCTGTCAAACTTAGATTTGCTAAGTTTGAGTCGCGTGCGACCCATTTGAATTTGACACAGAATTCTCTGCTATAAACCCATCCAATATGAGAGACTTAAAGGCTGTTTGCTGAAACTAGTTGAAACAAGATTAAACAGCCAGTCTGTAAAGGGGGTTAAGGGAAAGGAGGAGGAGAGAACAGGCTTGACAATATAAATAATATTTTAATTATGAACTTAAACAAAAGACACAAACACACACATGACGGACATGTCCATAAACGATCTCTCTCTCCCTCACCATCTTCCGCAGTTAGCCTTTATCCCTCTCAGAGGCTTGATTAGCCTGATACGTGACCGGGTGTGTATAATCACGACCCGGCCCCGCCCTCCGCCCTGCCACACAGTCATATTAAACTACAGTGATGAGGTAAACAGGATAACATTGTTCCATTCACAATGGCAATTACAGGGTTTTCATTCCACAATCAGCACCCTTATAGAAATATACCTGACAGTTACTGTAAGAACATTAACTGTAGTAGTAACTATGGTATTTAGCCAGAAATAGTGTATATATTTGTAATAAATGTTAAGATTATTAGCCTACAAAAATAGGAAATATTGTATATTAGGGCAATTAAAGTAACTTTTATGGAGGTTGTTTTTATTATTTCTACATTTGTTTAGGATATTGTTTTTAATTACAAATTCCATAAATTTGTATTATTATTTATTTATTTATTTATTTTACAAATTAATTACGTACAATAATTACATCTAGCCATGGTGATCTTTTTATTTATTTATTTGTTTAACCTGTGATTAACATGATCTTACTAATACCATAGTTGCTCTGGATGCTATGCATGAACAATGGTAAATTGTCATAAAGGCAAATACAAAACAGAGCCTGGACACTCATGAATTAAGTATGAAGTTATGACTTTTTCTCCTTTGTAAATATGTTGAATTAAAGGTAGCTACACTCAGTAACTCTTTGTTCATGTTATCAGTGACACCTAGTGTTGCGGATGCAGCATCATTAAAAATCAGCAGTTTTCAGTTACAGATGCCATTGTAGAAATTCTCTATTCACAATCAACCTTGATTAATTTAATCCAGCAGTGAAAGTGTCCATTAACAAGACGGTTACTGAGATTATGTGAGTAGTATTCAGCTGGCCATGCGATTCTAAAATGGCATCCTCCATGAGGGCACTCCTGCCCCATGTAGAATAAAACAGCTTTTATAACGTTACATCTCATGTGATTGTTCATGATTTTATACATATGTTACAAAATTATAATTCATTTCTTCAGGAGTAAATCTTTTTTTAAAGGGGAAAAAAATTACTGAGTGCACCTTTAAATAATTAAAGAGTCTGGCAAAAGGAAAACGATTGTTTTGGATAATATTAATATGTAACGGAGTTAACATAGTCCTAGGTAAATTAGTTGTTAATTATCTTTTGCTGTTTTTCTGTAGTTAATATGAGAACTTTTTGCTGTCCAACTCAAAATCAATCCTTTATTTTCAAATGTGCATTTCTAAGTGACAAAAATTCAGTATTAATATTGTTAATTGCATTTGCAAATTAAAAATTATTTCAGTATTATTATTGGTTTCTGTCCTAATTTATATATTTAATTTTGATGAATTGAATATGTTGCATTAGTAGGTGTCATTTGACCCAGCTGTTGGGCTGTGACTATTTCCTCAAGCTTAAAGTAAATACTAGTGTAAAATTACACAATTGAATTCGTTAAGCCTTTATACATTGATATACAACTTGTAATTCTTTATCAATTAAACAAATTATAGCATTTTTTTTTAATTTTCTGATTTCAAGATTGATCGCAGGAACAAATACCGCTCTCGTTGCATAATTGATGAGATGCTAGAAATCATTTCCAAGGTCATCGAGGAGCGCCTCTTAGAGCAGATGAGTGCATCCCAAGCCATCAGCCCGAAGCTTGATGAAACCACAGATGTTTCCCTGCTTCGTCAGCTTGATCTGCACATCAGGTAATATGAACATATATCTGACAGACCCTACTCACATTGATTTCTGAGGAGAAATAGAAGATAGTATGAATAACATCACCAGGTAAGTGATTTTTCCTGCTTTGTCTGTAATAGTATACATTTCATTGGGATTCCTGATTTCCTTCTTTAGCTATTTCAGTTATTTGTATTTATATTCAAAACTCCTTTCATTCTATAATTAATGCTGTTTTTGTTTAATTCAGATACCTGAATGAAGAGGGACTGGTTTATAACCAGTTCCTTGATATTGTGACAGTCATTGACGGCAAGGCTCACACCATTGTCACTGCTGTGAAAGCTGTCATGCAGAACAAGCAGGTGACAACAGTTAAACTCTGTGGGCTTGGCACTGTTGGGGCAGCAGTTATGATGAGTATGTTATAAGTGTAATATATAAGTGTAATATTCCATTTTAGTGTGTTTTTAAGAAAGAAATGTATATGCAATTTGCCTTGTTGTGTTATTTGAGATTTCAACATTTTAACAAACTCAGGGTATGTAAATGGGGTTGCTAAGCAGCTAATCGACATCTTTCCCATGATTGTTGACATCGCTTGTGTTGCCCACCACCTTGCTCTGGCCTGTAAAGATGCATCTGTTGGTCCTCATGTATTCAGATACAAGACAAAGGCAGGCCTAGCACATTCGTAAAGCCTGACTGAGGCCCACAAACACAAAGTCATAAATCTTACTGATAAAAACTGCACCAAAATCAAACAAAGGGGGTACAAAACAGACTACAAATCCCAAGAAGCCTTGCTCACTTTACAACTGTGTGAAATTACAAAGGATCGAACTCTCAACTCCTATTGGATGAGGCACTCAACAGAACGGCCCTCAAGCATGATGTCATCAGTAGAAGAAATACTTCTGAGATTATTCTGGGCATTGCTTCCAGCGACTTTGCGTGCCATACGTAGCTCTCTCATCGCTGCTCTCAGGTGTAGCCTCGTTGCACAAGGAAGTAACGTATGACTTGAAACTGTGGCGATACAATCTCCATCTTGCCTGGATGAGTTGAGATTACTCTGTGTTCCACCGAACACAAACGGATCCGAAGGAGACAGCCGAGCAATCCGCATCTCCATACGTTTGCCTGCAGAAGTGAAGAAAGAAGATTTCTCTTCCATCTTCAATCGAGTGGATGTCTGTGGATTCCTGGCCCATACGACTCCACATGCTGAAGTGTCCTTGGGCAAGACACTGAATCCCAAGTTTCTCCCAATGTCAGGCTAGAGCCTTGCATGGCAGCTCTGCTGTCATTGGTGTGTGTGAATGTGTGTGCGAATGAGAAGCAGTGTAAAACGTTTTGAATACCGCTAAGGTTAAAAAAGCGCTATATAAGTGCAGACCATTAAAAAAGCGCTATATAAGTGCAGACCATTTATTATATATATCAGTATATGGTGAGTACTCCTCGCCCAGAACCCCACAAAGCCTCGGATGACCTGGGCTTGGTCCTGCTGCTATCCATCTGATTTGTCAGAGGATGAGTACCAGTGCTTGCCCCCATTGCCATGGCATTGGGTGAGACCACTTTCTCCTTGTGGTGAGGAAGGTGCCTTAAATCTCTCTCATACTCTCAATTCAATTCAAATGAGCTTTATTGTCTTAATTTTTCAGGATTTCGTAATGCAATAAAATTTGGCGCTATATATACATATATATATCAGGGGCGTAGCCACAGCGTATGTGCTTTTACTCCAGCAGTGTTTCTGCTGCAGAAACTGCTGTACTTTTATACAGAAAGTCAGGTTAGGAGTGAGCTATTGTGTTACAAACTTGATCATCATAAAATCTTATTTACATGATGCTTGTGTAATCTAATGCAGTCTTGTAGAATTATTTAATGTAGTTACACCCAACAGAAAGAACTCTGCACATTTTTAAACATAATTTAATTGAAGGGGAGGACGATGAGCCTGAATGTTGTTTTGCACAACAGAGGACTCTAATATTCCTCTTTAATACAAGTCTCTTTCAATAAAAAACTGTATATAAAACTGCCGCCTCCTGCGTCGCTCCTTCTTCCCACAGGATTGAGGATGACCCGGCTGGCGATGGAGGTGATTTGGGGATGGCAGCAGGCTCTGTTTATCCGGGTAAATCCCACGAACCACCCGCCCCCCGGCACGCTCGTTGAATTCCGTCCCGGCTCGAGGTAAGAGCGGCTCGACTCACAGCCAGTCCGACTACTCCCTCGGACCCACCGAGCTGGATGATGAATTCGCCGCTGCATGGAAGAGCGTCCCGGCATCTGATGCGGAAGTCTCGACAGGGCTGCCACCTTCGGGTCGGCCCGACCAGGGTCGGCACCTTTTACTGCCCACAACCGGCGTACTCGCTTGTCCACTCTCACTACCATCGACAGTGTGGCAGCCCACGGGTACTCAGAGGTACCCCAGGTGGTCAGAGCAGTTGCGATCCACCTGTGTCCGGAAAACACAACCACCTGGCGGGATCGCCCGGTGCTCCCATCCAAGCCCTGTAGGATGACGTCGTCACTGACTGCCAAAGCCTACAGTGCCACTGGACAGGCCGCCTCCACCCTGCATGCCATGGCCCTCCTGCAAGTACACCAAGCCAAGCCAAGGTACTCAAAGATCTGCACTTAAGTAGTCCTGACCCTGATGTGCTGCAGAAACTGCACTCTGCGACCGACCTCACCCAACGGGTGCCGCAGTTCCTGCACGAGCCATGCTCCGTCTGCTTGCCGAGGGCGTCCACCTGTGGCTTCCAAACGCCAGGCAGCTCCACCTCAACCTGGGCCCAGCTCTCAGTCCCAGCATCAAGAGCCTCACAGGAAGTGCACGCCCCATGTCTCTTGGATGTCCTCGAGGACCTGGAAGTCTCCCATGCATTCCTGATATGGACAACCCAGATGTTTTCTCCAGAGCTGGTAAACACACCACTCTGTCCCCGGTCAAGGGCCGAAAGGAAAATCTTCATTTACCCTTATTGTCTTTGCCGCACCCCCTTCGGGCTGCAGTACCCACATTCTCAATAAAAGAGCTATTTCTTTGTTCCATGGGTCACCTGGCCCATAAATGCCATTTTCACGGCAACCCGGTGCCTCGCCTCCGGACACACAACTGCTGTACCCTGGCTGGCCGGTTCTGACGAGTCCAGAGGATGCCTACACAGGACCTCCTCCTCAGTCACTAACCCGCTCCCTGCTGGGTGCGCGGAGCAAAGTAAGTGCTTCAAGGCTTCTCTCAGCACCAAAGCCTCGGGATGCGCTTTTGCCTCCCGAAAAAAAAATACCTGCTCCGCCCCGCCAGGTATGTCAAAAACAATCATCCCCTTAGTGCCCCTCACATGAAGCTTGGACGCATGGCTGTCATTTCCCAACCCGTCGCATTGGCTGGCCAGGACCATCTGACATGGCTATGTGATCCAGTTTGCCAGGGCCCCGCCCTCTTTCAGCGGCGTCTCCTTTACCTCGGTGCACGGCGAAGATGCCAACACCCTACATGTGGAGATTGCGACCCTTTTACTCAAAGACGTGATGAAGAGTTTCTACAGCCCTTACTTCATCGTACCCAAAAAAGGCAGCGGCTTACGACCGATCCTGGACTTGCAAGTTTTTAATGGGCCTTGCCCCGCTAAGGGAAGTGGGCATCCGCATACTCAACTACCTCGATGAATGGCTCATCCTAGCCCACTCTCTTGAGATACTGTGCACCCATAGGGACCAGGTGCTCAGGCACCTCAGCCGTTTAGGGCTTCAGGTCAACTGGGTAAAGAGCAAGCTCGCCCCGGTTAAGAGCATCACTTTCTCGCCATGGAGTTAGTCTCAGTCTCAATGACACCTGCCTCACCAACGAGCATGCGCAGTAGGTGCTGAAATGCCTCACCTTGTTGCTTATCGGGGGCTCGGGTGTCTGACATCAAATCAAATTTTCAAGTGCTGTCTAATGCTAAACATAGAATTTCTAAAATTGTTATTCATGTCGCACTAATGATGTCCGGCTTCGCCAGTCAGAGATCACTTAAAATAATGTTAAAGAGGTGTGTAAACTTACAAAAATGATGTCAGATACTGTAATATGCTCTTTCCCCCTCGCTGCTTGTCATGGTGACAAGGTTTATATTACATTAGTGTCATTGAATGTCTGAGTTGTGTCCAAGGAAGGTGCCGCTCTCATCTTTAGTAATTTGGCTCATATTCTTAATAGTGATATTATTTGACTAACTGGGGCCCAGGTCAGGAAGCATACAATCTGGTTAAACCGAATGTCTGCTAGCTGCATTTAGTTGTCACACAGGTCACACAAACTACAGCATATAGAGACTGTAACACCTAGATATCATCTAGAGAACTGTGTCTGTTCCATGAACTACCAAACACCCTCAAGGAATCATTTAGGAAATACATTTAAGGTCAAACTTGGAAAAAAATGAAGATCAACATAATATAAAGGTAGGGCTACTAAACATTATATCTCTTTCAACCAAAGCAATAATTGTAAATGAAATGATTACAGATCATAATTTGGATGTGCTCTGCTTGACTGAAACCTGGATTAAACAGAATTAATATATTAGTTTAAATAAATCTGCTCCTCCAGTTTATTATTATAAACATGAGCCTCGTCTGAAGGGTCAAGGAGGAGGCGTTGCTACAATTTACAGTGAAGGTTTTTGTGTTACTCAGAGGACAGGATATAAGTTTAATTCTTTTGAACTAATAATGCTTAATGTGACACTGTCAGATATAAATAAAAAACCTTTTTCCCTTGCTAAAGTATATAGATCACCCGGGCAGTATTCTGATTTCCTTGGTGAATTAGCACATTTTCAATCAGATCTAGTAGTTACTATAGATTGAGGTTTAATTGTTGGTGACTTCAACATTCATATAGATAATGAAAATTACACATTGGGATTAGCATTTATCAATACCCTCATCTCTCTTGGAGTCAGACAAAATGTGACAGGATCAACTCATCACCATAATCATATTCTAGATTGAATTCTGTCATATTGATGTTGATACAATATAAATTTTACCACAGAATGTTGACATTTCATATGACAAATGACATATAACTTAAAGGTTTAATACAAACACATAAGACAACGGACATGTCCGTGAACGATCTCTCTCTCCCCCATCGCCGTCCGTGAGTGGTCTTTATCCCTCTTGATGGCTTAATTAGCCTAATATGGGACCGGGCGTGCGTAATCACGCCCAGGTCCCGCCCTCCACCGTGCCACAGCAGGATTTTCTGTAAAGCTGCTTTGAAGTGATATACAAATAAAAATTACTTAACTTGACTAGAGAAGACCAGGCTGTTCTTCTGTGAAGGCTAGTCAAGCACAGGTTTGAATAGGCTGCACTTGGAAGGCAGGGGATGCTTTAAACAGGATGGTCTCAGAACTGAAGCAACAAGAGATTCTTGGAAGAACCCATTCAGGAAGATCAGGCCTTGGATTGGGGATGGCTCCTAAACTCCCAAAGCAAGAGCCCTGATTTGTATGGGATGGTATATTTGATAGAGTTTTAGGACAGGTTGAAATGTGGTAGGAACTTCAGGCCAGTCTAAGTTTTCTAAAAAAAAAATACTCATATGATACTGTTCAAAGCCCTAGAAATCTGTCTCTGTGGTATTACAAAGAGGAGAGTTGTTCCATCTGTGAGGCCCCAAGAGCAAATCTGCAGCACATGTTGGCTGAGTGTGAGACTGCCTTGAAACGGTATGAACGGTACTAGTAGTGGCATGAACAAGTCCTGTGAAAGCTGGTGGAGATCCTAGAGATGTGGAGTAAAGACAAACAAAGGTCATCATGCTCATCAGAAGTTCATTGAGTTTTGTTCAAAAGAGAGGTGCAGCACAAGGCACTGCATGGAGGGAAGCAAGATGCTTGATGGCTGCAAGTGATTGGTCAATGGTGTTCGATCTAGGCCAGCAGCTGAAATTTCCTTCTGATGTCGACATTACCTCCTTCAGGTCGGATGCAGTGTTATGGCCAGTGTCAGCTTGAAAAGTCATAATGATTGATTCTACAGTCCCATGGTAAGAGGGACTGGAGGAAGCCTATGAGAGTAAGAAGCTAAAATATGCTGATCTGGTAAATGAGTGCAGGAAAAAATGGATGGAGGGTTTTAGTGAAATGTATTGGTGACTTATAGGGCTTTTCCACTGCATGGTATAAATCGACTTGACTCTGCTCGCTTTTTGGGGGTTTCCCACTGTGGATAGTACCTGGTACCTGGTACTTTTTTAGTACCACATCAGTCGAGTTAAAAGCGAACCGAGCCGTGACTAAATGTGACGTCAAAACCCTGCAGATCACTGATTGGTCAGAGAGAATTGTCACTACCAGCATCACTGGATTTGCGACATGGGATATCAACCCACTAGTTTTATAGTTAGCTACAGCGATAGCAGTATCATTTGTTCACGTGACTTTCGAATTGTAAAAAGAAATGACTGTGCGCAAAACCACGGCATGGTCAATAAATGTGGTGCAGACGTCCCTCTCGTTAGCGAAGTGTCATTCAGGAAGTGTCTCAGCTGTTGGCCACACACGGCTACCACTGGACCTACCAACAGTGTAGGGAAAAGTTAAAAAAAACATATTAGTGGCTACAGAACCATCAAGGAAAAGTGGAAGTGGTTCGACCAAATGGACGCTATCTAGACCGGTGAGCAATGGGAGGGTGAGTGCCCTGGACTCAGCCATGGCTGGAGTCCACGATGGAGGATGGTACATTAACTCTATACTCTGCTTGAAAGCTTCACTTTATTTGGTTGACCAGCTACTGGAAAGCTTACTTCTAAAACAACCAATTTAACTGTTACACTTGCAACTTCAAAACCTGCAAAATCACCATGCAACAACTGCTTTATGCAGCACAATGAGCTAGTAGCTAACAGCTAGAGGTCGTGTTATTGTTTATTGTTTTGTGTCGCATTTAAGATGATGTCATGGCATGCAGAGGCGGCGCAACTTTGACGATCAGCCTATAATCCCACCCACGTCGAGGCAGCACTAAACAGCAGTGGAAAGAAAGCTCAGAAAAGTAAAGCGAGCAGAGTCGAGTCGAACTGTAATGTGCGGTGGAAAAGAGCCATTCAGGCCTTGTCTGTGAAAAGTCCCTATATCATGTTTGCCCCTGGTTTCAGCAGTGTTGCTTTGGCCATGAGTCGCATTGTCCCATTCGGTTTTTGAGGCAATCACATGGGCTCATAATTTTATAAAGTTATTCCTACAAATAAATTATTAATATAAAGTTATATCTGAATAAACACTCACTGATCACTTTATTAGGTACACTTGTACACCTACCTATTCATGCAATTATTGTGGCAGCAGTACAATGCAAAAAACTAAGCAGATTTAGGTCAGGAGCTTCAGTTAATGTTCACATCAGCCATCAGAATGGGGATAAAATTTATAGTTTTTTAAAACGTGGCATGATTTTTAGTACCAGACAAGGTGGTTTGAGTATTTCTGAAAGTACTGATCTCATTGGATTTTCACACAAAACAGTCTCTAATGTTTACTCAGAAAGGTGCCAAAAAAAAAAATCCAGTGGGTGGCAATTTTGCAGACGGAAATGCCTTGTTGATGAAACACATCAAACCTTGAAATTAATGGGCTACTACAGCAGAAGCCAATTGGGGGTTCCACTTCTGTCTGCGAAGAACAGAAAGCTGAGGTTGCAGTGGGCACAGGCACACCAAAACTTGACAGTTAAAGATGGTAGGCCCACTGCAGCTTCAGCTATCTGTTCTTGGCTGACAGAAGTAGAACCCGGTGTGGTCTTCTGCTGTTGTAGCCCAGTCGCATCAAGATTTGACATGTTGTGCTTTCTGAGATGCTATTCTGCTCACTACAATAGTACAAAGTGGTTATCTGAGTTACCGTAGCATTTCAGTCAGCTCAAATCAGTCCAGTCATTCTCCATTGATCTCTCTCATCAACAAGGTGTTTCTGTCCTGAAAATAGTCATCTCTAAATATTTAAATGGACAGGCTTATTGTGATCACAGCAGTATGATGATTATAATGGGCCAACTATTAACATACAGTGGGTATCCAACCAGACGGAACCTTATTAATGTTGGGATTATCGTGGAGTTAAAATTCTCACATGTGAGGAACGTTTGCAAAATCACCGCCAGGAGGTGCAAAGGAACACTTTTGAATCATTTATTTATTTATATTTTTGGCACCATCCTGTGAAGAAAGTGAGATATTATGTATGGTTAACATTGCTAATATTATCATTTGTATTCTATTTTATTTTTTTATTTTGATGAGTAGAAGGCAATATAACAATGCAAAATGAATGGCAGCATAAAGTTTCAGTGACGTCACTTTTTCCCTGCAGCTGCCATATTTATTACCATCAGTAGGAGGAATCTATGTTGGTGAATGTAAAAACACCAGTAAACCAATAACAAGAAAACCTTCAAAAAATACTTCACTGTGAACATCTCAGATTCAGCATTTACAAATGCTTGTGTTGTTTTCTGTTTTGAGTTGGTCACAATATTACAAAACATCTGTTTGATTGTAAGTGCTGCTTTTAACTCATGAAGAATACACAGAAAGCAACTGAGGCATATTAGTGAATACGACTAATATGTTTACATTGTGGTCTGGTGGTGTAAATAAAGTATATGCTTTATCATTATTATGATGTGTTGTTTATTGGCTAACATTATAATGGATATAGATATTTGTCTACCTGTTTCCTCCAGCATCTTCACAAGATTCTTTGCTTTTGTTCTGGGATTGATTTGCATTTTTTTCAAAAAACTACATCCTTCCTGAGAAGTAAGATGGCTGTGTGGTCACATGGCATTTATAATTGCGTACTATTGTTTGTACAGATGAACGTGGTACCTGAAGGCGTTTGGAAATTGCTCCCAAGGATAAAACTTTTTTTTTTCTGAGTTATTGGCTGATTTATTTTGATTTTCCCATAATGTCAAGCAAAGAGGCAATGAGTTTGAAGGTAGGCCTTAAAATACAACCACAGGTACTAGTCTATGAGGATGGCCAGGATTCCACAGCTTGTACCTTCCCTGGGTCCATCTGCATGCCCACGGGTCCTATGACATAGCCCAGAAATTGCATAGAAGAGAGGTGAAAAGAGCATTTTTCTGCTTTGAGGAACAGGTGGTGCTTTCTGTGCTGTTGTAGGACTGCAGGTGAGTTGGCCAGTCCATAGGGCATTACCTTATATTCACAATTACCTGTAGAGGTCACGAAAGGGGTCTTCCATTTGTCACCCTTACGAATCCGGAGAAGGTTGTTGGCACTGCACAGATCTAGCTTTGTGAAATTTCAAGCTCCCCTCAACGGCAGTAGGGACAGTAGGGGAAGAGGGTAATGGAATTTGACTGTTACATCATTGAGAGCATGATATATTTAGGGTCTTAGTCCTCCATCCTTCTTAGCAACAAAGAAAAAGAACTCTCTTGATGGAAGTGAGTGCAATCAGGACTGTATATTAATCTCATCAGTAGTTATGTGACGATTACCAAAGCTGTGTTGTAATGTTTCCACAAGGCCTTAATGGAAAGACACAGCCATCAGTGACCTGAAAATTTAAATGGCTTCAGAATCCAACTCAAATATCATGATGGTTCCATGAAGTCAAGGCGGTTCCTACCTACAAAGTCATTGCAGGTGATTACAACTGTATTCTCAGACCTAGAGATTAACAATCGTGTTATTTCTCAATTGGTTCAAGTTTACCAAAAAGTTGGTAGGCCAGATCTCTCGATAAAATTTTTAATTAATATCTGCTATTTTGCAGTACAGTAAAACTCAAAAGTTTGGACACACTTTCCCATAATTTGAAAGTTTGTCCAAACTTTTGACTGGTATTGTACATGACCTTCTGTATAGGCTACATGTGTGCATGTTTTTCCTGTTACCTGTGTTTTTATTTATTTTATTTTTTTAAATAGAATCTTATGGATTACTCTGGCAATGACGATTCGGCCAGCCAAATATTTTGGTTGAGCATGCCAAGTGCAGGCACACGGCTATCAAGCATTATGGCTGGAACCCTTGAAGAACATAACTTGATTACACCGTGCATATTATTTGTTTAGTGGTTAGAAGGAGAGGAGGTGTAAGTATTTTATTAATTTCAAAGTGTTGTTTCCTTGAGTTGAAAAAACTATCCTATTTTGGTTTTGTGCAGTACTAATACTGTCAGTTATGTATAACCGTAGCTCTACAAAACAGCCTTAATGTAATAACAGACCTTTATTATTTTGAAGCCACAGCTTACCTCCACTCGATGCAAGCTCTGTTATTTGAAGATTACTGAAATAATTCACTGTCTGAAATACAAGAAATCCGTTTGAATGCAACAAATCCTGAACTCAACATGGATGTGTGGCCAGAGGAGGACCTCATTGACTCATATAGACTCATCAGTAAACACCCCCTCCCCTACTCATTTAATTTTCTTCTAGTGATTCCTTACAACCTTAAAGTCTTCTCACAAATATTATATCTCACGAAAGTTGATTAATTTCTGAATCATTTTTGAACTCCACTTGCTCCCTTTCAGGCAATGTGCCATAGAGATACTCACAGAGATCACCAACAAAATGAATTTGGAGGATCGACACTTGTCAAATATGATTAATGCATGCAGAGATTACATTTATGGCTCTGCACAACGTGCATTCGCTAGACACCTGTTTGGCCCATATATGCCACTGGGAGTCGTGTTTATGGATCTTGGCGAAAACCCAGAAGGGGCAGTGGATGAAGGTCGGCCAACAAGGGAATTTTGTCATCTCCTAATGAAGGATATACAGAGCAGGAGCCTGTTCGAAGGGCCTGATAATTCAAAGTTACTGACCCTGGATAGCCATGAGCATATAGTTTTCAAGGGTCCAACCCATGTTGGAAATATATTAACAATGAAATGTAAACAAATGTGAATGCAAATGTCTATTTGAAACTTCTTTTTCAGCCATCTCGAAAGAGGATTACAAATTGCTTGGAAAAATTATCAGTATCTGCCTGATCCATGTGGAGTAACACCCCACTTCTTTGCCCCACGACTGTTTGTCTGGTTATGGGTGAGGCTGCAGAAGATGTGAACCTGACAGAAATTGTTGACGAGGGGTTCAGGAGCCAGCTCCAAAAGGCATGTGTTTTCCAAAAGTTGATATGTTACTAAAAACATAACTAATTTTTAGATCCAAGATGCCATAACCATTGAGGAGAACAGGGAGGCTTTAGAAGAGGCTTCAAACTGCCTTTCTCTCCTTGGGTCATTAAACATCCAGTTTCGGACTCTTGAAGACAGGGAGACATTCGTATAGTGTGCAGCCAATTTTTTACATGGAGGGGAAACTTAATGATGCAATGGAACATTTGAGTGAAGAATTTCAAATTAATGAACATTGCATCTATTGTGCTGTCATGAATGTAGGGAAATTTGAATTGTGTGAATTTGTAAAACTTGTTAATTACTAATTACTAATTGCTAATGTGTGTGTGAAATGAAAAAGATTTCTCATTGTTACACAATGTAGGTTTGTGAATGGTCTGGGATGTTTAGGGTTGCATGCCACAATGAAGGCAAATTCTAAACATATTTGGTATCTGTTCCTGGCCAAAGAGGGCCTACTGACTGCCAAGGACCTCATTGATGTCTACAGCCCACATTTCGCAGAGGGGGGAAGCAACCGCAGGCACAATGAAATAAGAACCTACACCTGGTTCCATGACTTCTTGCTAGATGTGGAAGGTATGATGTCAATAGTAAGCAAAGCTATATAGCAAATACCTAGTTTCAGGTATTTTTATTTAAGATATTTACATTATTTGCCACAGGTGGAGAAATGCAGGTGGACCAAAGTAAAAACCTTACACTGCAAGAGGTCTTGTCCTTTGCTTCCGGGCTGGTGGAGTTGCCCCCACTGGGATTCAAGAACCAGCCAATCATTGACACACAGACCACAAATTCCCAGAAGCTAACACATGTGACGTAGTCCTCTGCCTACCGATACATAGGAGCTACTAGGAGTTCTGCAACCACATGTGCAGTGGGATATTGCAGGCTACAGAGTTTGGGATGACATAAACCACGTCACAGTTTTTTTTTTGACAGTTGACAGTTTTGACATTTGTTTTATCGGTCAGACCCTACTCCGACCACTTCTCCCCACTCTTTCTGCCCTACTCCCCCTACCCCTCAGCTACCGCACTCCCTCTCCCTAACCTACCAAACAGGGTCTTAGTTAGGTGGTCTATAGCTCTTGAAAATATTGTCTTAATACGTCATAACTTATGACTATGCAGTTAATGATCAGGATGAAGTCAAATATGTAAAGTGCCCTAGATCTGTAATTAGCGGTTCAAGGATCAATGCTTGACTTGGTTCTAACATCTCTACCCTCTGACTACAGCTGTTGTGCGAGGCACTTAGGCTGCATTAGTCCAGGGGTGAATCAAAGTGATAGCTCTGTATTCTCTTCCTTGGAAGAAAAGAGCAGGGCCACAAATTTAGACAAATAAAATCAGTATATTACGGAATTCATTATTAAGCATGCTGCTACGTAATGGTATTTATGTAATTGGCCTAATTACATGACTACCCCAAACAAAGTAGCCTACACCTCGCATATCTTGATATATCTGAGGAGACCGACCACCTGTCATAACCAAAAAAAGGCCTTGTACTTCACTAACTGCTACTACAGATATATGTATTGGCAATTAAGGCTGGGTAAGTAGTTCGCTTCTGTTCAGGTTAACTCAGAACATCAAAATGTAGTTTTGTTTTGTGGATTCAGATTTTGTGAAACTCACATTGCATTTGGCCTTAAACCTAGAGCATAATTACACTGATTACTGGCAACATTGTCTACCATTTGTATTGTATCAATTTGACAGCAAACCAGAAATAATAAAACAATTAGACTAACATGATAACATGACTAGGATAACATGAATGAATCTTACAGTGGATAAAAATGCAAAATTCAGTTGGAATGATAACAATAGATGAAGCTTATGTATTTTACACATCTCCTGCTACATCATCTGTCACTACCTCTGCTGTGCCTACCTGATCCCTCCTATTTGGATGGAAGAATCTAGTGATCATGGACAATGTAAATCATATTTTAATGATAAACTTAAAAGACACAAAACACACACATGACAGACATGTCCGTAAACGATCTTTCTCTCCTCCTTTATCCCTCTCGGAGGCTTGATTAGCCTTGTACGGGACCGGGTATCGTCCTGACCCGGCCCCGCCCTCCGCTCAGCCGCATATATATATATATATATATATATATATATATATATATATATATTCCTGTTTGCGCCCAGCTTCCCTGTCAAACAAATATATTTATTGAATAAAAAATCAAAATATCAGGTTGGGAGATGAGACTTTGTCGCGTTCCAATGCCCTCCCTCCCTTTCTCTCTCAGCGCGTCTCCGTGCAGCAGTGCAGCACACATCGGCACATCAGGCACACAGACAGGCAGGCAACAGCCCCTCCCAGCTCCAATCCTAGTTGTGTTTTCTTGGCTTGTGCAGAGGTGAGTGGTGATGAACAAAATACTAATCTACCAGTGCCTCAACTTTACAGTTAATTAGCCAAAAGACAAATATAGTTAACATTTGTCTTGCTAACATGCATGACTCATGAGCTACTAGCTAATGTAATAAGTTAGCGAAAGTTTAGCTAAGGCAATATATCATGGCCATACAGGCTAATGTACTGTACTTAATGGAGACACTACTGGTGAATACAGTAATATTTGTGTCTAATAATGTCATCGCAATAAACACATTGATATGCAAATTAGACGTTAACCAATTAAAATGCGCTTATTTGCATACATTTGACAAGGTACTGCAGGTGAATAGGATAAACAAAATAACTATATTATTTCAAAGCTCAAGACCTTTTTGTAATAATTTCAGTTAAGTTGCAGTATTTTTGTATTTTGTCAATAATTTTTTGCAGTGTTTTTTCATTATTTTTGCAGTGTTTTTTCCTGTAAAATTAAGAAAATAGCAGCAACAGCCTTTTTCAGTTTAGTGTGAACATTGTTGTTGATTTTTAAGTGTTATGTATTCCAGTAACACCAAATGAATTAAAACAATTTATTGCCTTGTGCAAAATAAACAAATTAGTGAAACTATGTCCCTCTCCTTGGTGCAGCCATTTCTTATAAATATATACTTGAAACTAGTAGGAAAACATGCAGATTGTGGCATAGTTTCTTTTGCTGTTGCCTGCTCTTGTGATAAACCTGAATACTAAAGACCTCTGTGTGAACTGATTATTTTGTAGAAATCTATTGAGTATGAAACAATTGCATGAGTGTGAGGGAATTAAAATAAATTGTTAAGGAAGTCAGAGTTGTGTTAATATATTTAACGTTTTGAATAAATATATATATTTTTTTAATTATTATGAGAAGTGCTCTTTTTTTTTCAACTTAAGCTCCTGCCCCCCAAATGAATGTCTTCAATGCAAATTTGACTAGTCATAATACACACCGAAGATATCTACACTACTATAATAACTAGTCATAGTATACATTGAATTAATCTAAAATGCTATTTTGAGTAGTCATAGATTTCTATTGGCCTACATTGGAAAATGTTTTCTGATATGATATCTAAAAATATTTACAAGTAGAATTTGTAATTAAAGATATCTGCAATTGATTTTGTATTAGGTAGAATTCCAATTCAATATAGCTCTAATTGTATTCTTCCTAAGAACCTTAATCGGGCCTGTAGGGGGGGTTCGGGTAGTTTGAACGGTAGTTACTGCCATAGGTCCAGAATAAAAGTAATTTTTTTTGTATTCATTAACATCATCGTTTACAGGAGAAAGATGCGCAGAAAATGACGTTATGCACTCGTAGCAAAATCTGCGAGCTCCGTAAAGTTAGTTTAACGTTCGACATTCTGTTTAACATATGTAAGGGACCGTCTGAAAACTCCACTCACAACGCTAAAACATAGGAGATGTCCACTCATTCATTCAATTCACGTGCAAGTTATACATGATAACAAAAAAAACTGTAAAATACATTGTCATATTCAGAATGCTCTTATAACTTCCCAGAGAAAAGACAGACATACCACAGGTTGATATTATGATCAATTATATAATTATATTAATTAACTACTTCAGGAAAATATTCACAAATTTCCCCAAAACTATGTTTTATACATATATATATTTTTCATGTATATATGTATAACTTGCACGTGAATTAAATGAATGAGTTGACATCTCCTATGTTTTAGCGTAGTGAGTGGAGTTTTCAGACGGTCCCTTACATCTGCAAAACCGAATGTCGAACGTCAAACTTTACCGCGCTAAATCAGTGAGGCCAACGGCATCCAGCTGGATAGTGAGTATGGGGCGAAAAGAGCAGGAGAGACGAAAGAGAAGGCAGGCAGCAGCGTCATTGTAGCAGAATATTGAACATATGTTCAAAAAGACTGTCAAACAGGGTACGGTTGTTATACTTAGTAAATATTTTCTGTTCATCAAAAAAGCGTGCTTGTTAAGATACCAGCAGACAAGCTAATCCAGCACAAATTAGTGCATAAAAAGTCACCAAAATGAAGTATTTGAACCTCATAATTAAATACAAAATGGGGAAAACTGCAAAAGGTCCTTTTTTTGAAAAAAAAAAAGAACCTCCCTTCCACTAGGCTGACTATGGGCCTGTTAATAAATAAGCAATAAAATATATCTCTAATTTAATTATTGCAAGGGAAAATTGTAGTTCGAGATATCTTTAATTTATTTTGACTAGTCATAATTCAAATTTCAGATATCTCTTACTCCTTATCTTTAAAGATATCCTAAATGCATGTGTGATATCTGAAACTAAGATGATACTAGTCAAAATACAGTTGTAGATATCTTGAATTGTATTTATGATAGTCAATATTTAATAAAATATATTTTTAATTTGAATTATTACTAGTCAAAAATAAATTAAAGATAAATATGTTAATCTAAATGTATTTAAGGATATCTATATTTGATAACTGAGCAGGAAGATCTTTCTTTAGAGATATCTGCAATTAGCATACTGACTGAGAAGGATTCTTACTTGTGAAAATTCCTTTACAGACATAAAAAAAAAAAATGTGTTTGCAAATTGCCACTTTGCTTTGCCCCATCTTAATTTTATTTTTAAACCAACAGGGTCAAGTGACAAATGTATGCCCACTCAGAAATGTCAAATGACCCAATTTGCAATTCATCCAGCCACCATCACAGTATATTTAATGTGATTTTAATTTTTCTGTTGATTATAAATTAATGAGTTTAGTATTTAAAAAATAAAATTACATATATGGTGGAGACCCCTTGTGAAAAAGAAGTGTACTTAAGTGTATAAATGTGTACTTGGCATATAGTTGAAATACAAAAAGTAAATATTTTTTAAAGTATACTTACAGGTAATATCATTTAAATGAATTAAATACTGATACTTAGGTGTACTTTTGGGGAATATACTTTTATGAATTTAGGATACAAAGCCTCCAATACTTAAGCACAATTTTTTTTAAAAGTGCACTTTGTTAAAGGTTAACTTTAGAGTATTATTTTGAAAGTACATTTTAAATCATTACATTTTAATACTCTTTAATTGTTCCTTAAAGAAAATGATTTGGATTTATTTATTAACATACTAAAGAATATTTAAACAAAAGTATAATTGATTGTCATTTTAACTTTAGTATGTTACTTGAAATAACATTTTAAATGAACACATTTTACAATGTTCTCTAGCATACTTTTAATAAATACACTTCTGGGACAGTATCTTATAATGCAACGAATAAAAATAATGCAGTAAATATAATCTTCAAAACTGGTTCCATTTAGCTTTGTGGTTCTAATGGAAGACTCTAAAATCTTGCTCTCTCCTCTCATTTGCTGACAGGCCATATTTCTGTCCACTTTATCCAACTTTTCCTTGTGGATGTGGCATATTACAACATCTTTTGAAGTGGTTTTGCCCCATCATGCTTCTCAGCCATGTCTTCAGCCTTTAGAGCACTGAAACTTTGCTCTGCTTCTGTTGAGGATGCTGGGACCACTAACAGAAGTCTAATCAAAACTTCTACATGACAGAGAAGTTGACAGACTTCAAACAGCTGTGTTCTGATTATTGTGGCAGCCTCATTTCTTGTGCTGTATTCATACTGGATCTTGAACATGGACAGCTGTACTTCAGGGGAACTAACTAATTCAGGATACTGATCCACAGTTTTCCATTGTTCTGGACAAAGCGTTCTTTAAGTTGGACATCTATAGAGTCTAAGATCGTGTATTATTTTGCCCTGTATGTTCTGCCCTGTAATGTTTCTCTGCGGATATTGGTTTCACAGGAGCAGCATTTCCTACATACTTCTTTGGTGGGTGTCTTATGTGCGGTATTGAAATGCTCTCAATGATGACTTTCTCAATGAACTCTGTGGCTTTTGTGTGCACTTCATGCAATCTCTTTTCTAATTGCTTTGACAGAATGGTGGTTCTTACTCATTCCATTACTGCCATGTTACTTTTAAATCTCTGATTTTAAAGAGCAGTTGAAGCACTCCAGCTCTTCAGTAATCTCCCTAGCTAAACAAAAATCCCTAATTAAATATGCAGGCACAATATAGTGGCAATAACACATACGAAAACATGAATTCTTGTTATATCCCAGGACACGTGTGTGTGTGTGTGTGTGTGTGTGTGTGTGTGTGTGTGTGTGTGTGTGTGTGTGTGTTCGAGAGTTGAAACATTTTCAACTTTGGGTAAAACGCATTACTCGTCACTGTCACTTTTTACCCAGCTGTGCAATCACAGTGGAGGAGGGGCAGGAGAAATATTACACCAACCAACATTCACATCCTATTTGTACATCAACAATGGAGAAGTTTGCTGGTCTGAGTATTCATGCCTGTATCAGATGACATTCCTGGACTACCACAAATATATATATATATATATATATATATATATATATATATATATATACACTCACCTAAAGGATTATTAGGAACACCATACTAATACTGTGTTTGACCCCCTTTCGCCTTCAGAACTGCCTTAATTCTATGTGGCATTGATTCAACAAGGTGCTGAAAGCATTCTTTAGAAATGTTGGCCCATATTGATAGGATAGCATCTTGCAGTTGATGGAGATTTGTGGGATGCACATCCAGGGCACGAAGCTCCCGTTCCACCACATCCCAAAGATGCTCTATTGGGTTGAGATCTGGTGACTGTGGGGGCCATTTTAGTACAGTGAACTCATTGTCATGTTCAAGAAACCAATTTGAAATGATTCGAGCTTTGTGACATGATGCATTATCCTGCTGGAAGTAGCCATCAGAGGATGGGTACATGGTGGCCATAAAGGGATGGACATGGTCAGAAACAATGCTCAGGTAGGCCGTGGCATTTAAACAATGCCCAATTGGCACTAAGGGGCCTAAAGTGTGCCAAGAAAACATCCCCCACACCATTACACCACCACCACCTGCCTGCACAGTGGTAACAAGGCATGATGGATCCATGTTCTCATTCTGTTTACGCCAAATTCTGACTCTACCATCTGAATGTCTCAACAGAAATCGAGACTCATCAGACCTCAACTGTCCAATTTTGGTGAGCTCTTGCAAATTGTAGCCTCTTTTTCCAATTTTTAGTGGAGATGAGTGGTACCCGGTGGGGTCTTCTGCTGTTGTAGCCCATCCGCCTCAAGGTTGTGCGTGTTGAGGCTTCACAAATGCTTTGCTGCATACCTTGGTTGTAACGAGTGGTTATTTCAGTCAAAGTTGCTCTTCTATCAGCTTGAATCAGTTGGCCCATTCTCCTCTGACCTCTAGCATCAACAAGGCATTTTTGCCCACAGGACTGCCGCATACTGGATGTTTTTCCCTTTTCACACCATTCTTTGTAAACCCTAGAAATGGTTGTGCGTGAAAATCCCAGTAACTGAGCAGATTGTGAAATACTCAGACCGGCCCGTCTGGCACCAACAACCATGCCACGCTCAAAATTGCTTAAATCACCTTTCTTTCCCATTCTGACATTCAGTTTGGAGTTCAGGAGATTGTCTTGACCAGGACCACACCCCTAAATGCACTGAAGCAACTGCCATGTGATTGGTGGATTAGATAATTGCATTAATGAGAAATTGAACAGGTGTTCCTAATAATCCTTTAGGTGAGTGTATATGTATATATATATATATATATATATATATATATATATATATATATATATGACAAATATTGCTTGGAGGAACATTACGTGCTTCAGCCTTCCCTTCATCCAGAGCAAAGGCCAGGGCAAGTACTCTACCATTTTTACATTCAGTATTTGTTGATAACACAAACTTTCTGCGAAATTAGGTACTTTTGAAACATTAATTAAGTGGATATTCTGTATCATAGCAACCAAAGCATCTCAGCTGAAAAAATACTTCGCCACCACAGCGCTCCAAGCTGGGCATTTTCAGAGGAGCACCTGGCATTTTCAGTTGGCAAAAAAACGCTTTGGTAGACATGGCCCAAGTATGTTGTTTGAAAGTATCTTATTTTCAGAAGTAAGCTTAAAGTGCACTTTTTTCACAAGGGATATCAAAACGAACATAACAGTAGGAATCAAATATTTTGGAAACTTACCAAAAATGTTTTTGGAGCTCACAGCACATAGCGTCAAGAGTCTTGGTGCCACTTTGCCTTTCTCGTTGAGTGACTTTATGGGCTTAGTTTTATTAGTACTATTACGGTAATTGATTGGCTGATTAAGTTCGGTGACTGCCTATGCTGATGTCATAATGAGTTTATAATCTGGAGCCCAGTGTCACACCATCAGGACATTTGGAATAAAGGGAAGTAGAACATATCTCTTATCACATAACGGTGGAACATCTGTAGATTTACAGCTACACAGAGTCTTGTTCCCTCCTTTCAGGGAAACAAGGTTACGTAAGCAACCAAGGTTTTCCTTTTCAAGAAGGTAATTTTGATGCTAAATCAGAAGCTGATGTTCAGTGCCTACTAGCTATTACAGGGTAGAGAAAAGCATTGCTGTAGCGACCCCTTCATATTGAGAAATAGTGAGGAAAGTGGGAACAATAAACCAACAGGGTAGTGGAGAAATGCTTCAACACATATTCCAGGTTAGCATGAAGGAGAGGAGCAGAGTGATCACCTGGCCAAGGGATTTGGCACAATGACACTGTCCAGCAAGGGTAGTAAAACATTGGGTTTTGGCACACTGACACAAACAAAAAGGGCTGTGAAATGTTGCACATAAGCTCTCACTCACACCAGTAAGAATAATCAGACTAAGTATTTGTTCCAAGTATTTGTAGTTATCTCTTGGAATTTCTGAAGGCAAACAAAGCCAATTACTTTTCCTACAAACAAAGAGCATTTGATTTTAGACAAAAGGAAAATGGTATAATTATGAAAATTGACCATAGTTCTCCTTAAAGGGTCATGATTTTTTATTTTATTTTTTATGATCCACTTGGGTCCACTGATGTTTTTTTTGCACCAAATATAAAAATACAGTAATATCTGATAATTTTCCACCCTGTTTCTGGCCCTTTGTCTGAAATGCTCATTTTGACCTCCTTAGAACTTTAACGTAAAAGCCCACTGTTATGATTCGATAACAGTCAAATCAAATCACTTTATTGTCACACGACCATATACACAAGTGGAACAGTGGGTGAAAGTCTTGTGTGCAGTTCCGAGCAACATAGCAGTCATGACAGTGATGAGACTTATACCAATTTACAATAAACAACATATTTGTATTATTTTACATATCAAATGTACACATAATTACACAACACAATAATAATATACAATGTACAGTAAACAATACACACAATATAGAATGCACATTCAATAAAAATAAAAAATAAAAAGTATATAAAAAATATATATATATATATACAGTAGTTGTATTGTGGAGAATATAATTATGACAGTCCAGTGTGAGATAATAGATTAATAAAGTGCAGTGCTGATTGTTGATCGCGAGAGATCAAGTGTTTAAAAGTCATTGCTTGGGGGAAGAAGCTGTCATGTAGTCGGCTGGTGCGGGTCCTGAAGCTGCGATACTGCCTGCCTGATGGTAGCAGTTAGAGCAGCCCATGGCTCAGGTGGCTGGAGTCTCTGATGATCCTCTGAGCTTTTTTCACACACCACCTGGTATAGATGTCCTGGAGGGAGGGAAGCTCACCTCTGATGATGTGTCTGGCAGTTCGCACCACCTTTTGCAGGGCTTTGCGTTTGTGGGCGGTGCTATTGTGTACCAGGCGGTGATGCAGCCAGTCAGTCACCGTGTGAGGATGTGGTGGTTCATTCCAAACTTCCTCAGCTGTCTCGGGAAGAAGAGGCGCTGGTGAGCCTTCTTCACAACGGCCTCAGTGTGGATGGACCATGTGAGTTCCTCAGTGATGTGAACACAGAGGAACTTGAAGCTACTGACTCGCTCCACCGGTGCTCCATTAATGGTGATGGGGCTGTGTTCTCTGTCTTTTCTCCTGAAGTCCACTACAAGCTCCTTGGTCTTACTGACATTGAGGGAGAGGTTGTGCTCCTGACAACAGCCTGTCAGAGTGTGCACCTCCTGTCTGTAGGCTGTTTCATCATTGTCAGTGATCAGACCTACCACCGTCATATCGTCAGCAAACTTAATGATGGCATTGGAGCTATGTGTTGCCACACAGTCATATGTGTGTATAGGGAATACAGGAGTGGGCTGAGAACGCAGCCCAGGATCCAGCTGCACTGCAAGCTGTTTAAGCCCAGAGCCTGGAGTTTCACATCAAGCTTGGAGGGCACTATGGTGTTGAATGCTGAGCTGTAGTCTACAAATAGCATTCTCACATATGTGTTCCTTTTATCCAGGTGGGAGAGAGAGTGTGTATTGTAGATGCAATGGCATCATCAGTGGAGCGGTTGTTGTGGTAGGCAAACTGCAATGATCCAGTTAGGTGGGCAGCACAGAGCAGATGTGATCCCTGATTAGCCTCTCAAAGCATTTGCTGATGTAAGCCCGTTTATCAGTCCAATGGCGGTCTCCAATAATATGGGTGAAGGTCTCTGCGCGTTTTATGTCTTTCTTTTACGCAACACAAGATTAAATAAAATACATTTTCTCTTATGTATTACCTCGTTATTTCATCTGACTCCATAAATGAAAAAGGTTTTAATGATATCTGAGCATCATTAAAAGTGAGCGAATGTTTGATTATTCTTTTTAACTCCTTTAATTATATTTTACCCGTTCAGATTAGGAAAATATGTCGCTTTGAGGTCCTCGCATGTTTTTCTCTACACTGCGGGCCTCACGATCACAAGCGGCCAGTATTGGATCATCAAACAGAGGTAATTGCTATATACCTGAGATTGGTCACATTCACCTATACACAATCAAAGATACTTCAGTATAGCCCCCATGGAATTGCATACACTTGAATTTAACTTAACGTTTTCTTCAGTAGTGGTCACGGCCACTATTACAGATGTAAGTTGACCAACATAACTTCTCTTATAATAGCTTTGGATTGGCCATGCGTGGTTTCCCGCGTACACTTATCTTAAGAAGCATCAAATCCAATCAGAGGTAAGACACACCTGAATTTAGATTGGTCAAGCAGAATTTAGCTGTTCTAAACGGAAATACACTTTCTGTCTTTGCAAACCAAGTACACTTGAACTGATGCCAAATATTAGTCGTCACTAATTTGACACAGACTTGCGGTAACGTACGAATCGCTTAATCTGTTTGGGAAAACAATTTCAGAGTCAGTCAGAATAAAATCAAATGTTTACAGTTTATTGACCAGGTAATATAACAATAATTCAAAATCCAATTCATAATGCAAAATCATCGCCCAATCAATATAATCACAACAATTCGGAAATTTGTAGACATATTACCTGGCAACGAAAAACTACACACAGTGATCATGTGGGAAGTCTACCTACAGACTCCATGAACGATGTGCCACATCTCCTTAAATACCCAAATAATTCAATAAGCTAACCAAATGTTTACCAGGTGCACTCTGAGACACTTTAAATGATACCAAACATGTTATAGTTACCTTTTGTACACACTTCATATTGCATAGGTTTTTAGTGAGCTTTAAGTGAGGAGGAGAAGGGGGGAGTTGATGAGACTGTAGAAGGGAGGTGTTAGCTGCACTGTTTGCTGTGTCTCGGTTGTTGCTGTTACATGTGCAAGAGATAGTTAAAATGTTAATTCTCATGAGAGCCTTTTGTCTTGTCGAGGAATAGCCCAGACTCGCTGGTACCAGCCTTACACTGATGATGGGGTCAGAGCAACAGGACGCCAGTCATTTAAACAAATTATTTTTGATTGCTTTTGTACAGGCACAATGGTGGACGTTTTGAAGCATGTAGGGACTACAGACAAGGAGAGGGATAGGTTGAAAATGTCAGTAAAAACACCAGCCAGTTGGTTCGCGCACGCTCTGGTGACACGGCCCGGAATGCCGTTTGGACCTGCGGCTTTACGGATGTTCCCCCTTTCGGAAGGATCGGGTTACATCCGCAACAAAGATGGAGAGTGAACCATCCTCTGTAGCGTCAGTCGCGATTGCTCTCTCCATGAGTGCAGTGTTATTTTCCTCAAAACGAGCATAAAATGTATTGAGCTCATCCGGGAGAAAGGCAGCGGTGTTCACGGTGGAGTTTTTATACCCTTTGTAGTCTGTGATGATGTTAATTCCCTGCCACATACTTCTAGATTTGGTGGTGTTGAACTGTCCTTCAATTTTGTGCCTGTACTGGTGCTCTGATAGTTTTACAGAGGGCATAACTGGTTTGTTTATGCTCCTCCACGTTCCCAGTGGAAGTCTGCACATTAAGTGCCACGCGAACATCACTGTTAACCCATGGTTTCTGGTTGGGGTAGATCTGTATTTTTTGGTCAGATCAATGTCCTCTACGCACTTCCTGATGGAACACGTTACGCTATCAGCATAAACCTTGATGTCATCATCAGACGCGGACCGGAACATCTCCCAGTCCGCGTGATCAAAACAGTCATGTAGCATAGAGTCTGATTGGTCTGACCAGCACTGGGTCGGTCTGAGGGTGGGTGCTTCCTGTTTCAGTTTCTGCCTGTAAGCAGGCAGAAGCAGAACAGAAGAGTGGTCTGATTTGCCAAATGATGGGCGGGGGAGAGATTTGTAGCCATCCCAGAAAGGAGAATAGCAATGGTCCAAAACCCGGTCCCCTTGTGTGTTGAAGCTGATTTGTTGGTGGTATTTTTGAACGCGGCCTCAGGGTGCATGGCTTCCTGCTCATTTATACTCCCCTACAGTTCCTTGAGTGCCCGGTCTGTGACGACTTGTGGGGGGGATGTACACAGCTGTGATAATGACCGCTGTGAGTTCCCTCAGTAACCAGAATGCTCGACATAGAAGCATGAGAAATTTCAGATCAAGAGAGCAGAAAGACTTGATAAAATGTACATTCCTCTGATCACACCATGATTTGTTGATCATAAAACATACACCACCTCCTCTGCTTTTACCTGAGAGGTCTTTTGCTCTGTCCACTCAGTGCACGGAGAACAACGAGGCAGAGCAGCTGAGTTGCAACTTGAAAGGTCTTTTAAAAGCAGCACGAGATATGTATCAAGAGGTCAAAGATGTCTTGTCTAGTGCATGAATACATACAAAAATAATCCCAAATAGTCTAGATGGGTCCCCTTTGGTGTTCAAGAATAGCGAGGCCACAGTAGGCATATGTCCTGCTGTCCCTCTGAGTATGAACTGAATTCTTTGAATTAATACTTTCATTTACTTTTAGACAAATTAAGCAATCTGTTGGCATTGGCAGTATGGTTCTTTTCAGAAAAAACTTCCCACCTATCCAGAGCTGAGAGTGTAGTGAAATGAAAGCCCCTTTTAACCGTGCCTACACAAGTGTCTGGCGAAGGTGTTATAACAACTAGCCTAGTCGAATCACAAGTGAAAATATAAATAAAAAATAACAAACATTCCAACAACCCAGTTAGCATAAGACAGTAAAGTCAAAGCTAAAGATGCGATCTTGACGTATATTAACTGTTAATGTAATAAAAGCTGTACTATTATGAATATGGAACAGTATCTTGGCATTTTCTAGTGTACAGTTATAATTTTATCTAGATAAATGCCCTGATACAAACCTTATTTCACCAAAATTCCCTCTATTCTATTCTATTCCCTCCTAAAGAAAAATCCATAGCACAACAGGTACCTCTGCAGCTGGGTTGGTGCATCAGAAAGACCAACTATAAATTTCAGCATCCAGTAATTCCAATTGTAAATGACAGACTGGGGAGTTTCTGCACAATGAAATTACCTTTCCATTGGAAAATGGGTACACATACCATTAGTTTCTCATCAGAATTGGAGCACTATACATTTCAAATGAAAATTGCACAATTTTAATAGAGTAGCTTTTCTGGTAGTAAGCTAGTTTTAATATAAATTGCAGTTTAGCACAACCAAAAGTTACTACGTTTGAAAAAGTTAAAAAGTTAATTATTTGGCAAATTATTTCTATTATTGGTAAATTGTAATGTAAAAAATATAATCTAGTACTAAACTATGGTAGTTTGACTGTAGTTGAAATACTTTTAAGTTATATACATTATATATTATACACATACCTATTAGCCACAACATTAAAACCACCTGGATAATATTGTGTAGGTCCCCTCGTGCTGCTAAAACGGCACCAACCCTCATCTCAGAATAGCATACTGAGATTATATGTTTCTCACCACAATTGGACAGAGTGATTATCTGAGTCACCATATACTTTGTCAGTTTCCATCTGCAGAACTTCACTTAACTGGATTTTTTTGTTTTTGGCACAATTCTAAGTAAAATGTAGAGACTGTTGTGTGTGAAAATCCCAAGAGATCAGCAGTAACAGAAATACTCAAACCAGCCTGTCTGAAACCAACAGTCATCCATGCAATTGTTTTAATCAGCAAATTGTGTGGCTGCAGTGCATAAAATCATGCAGATATGGGCCAGGAACTTCAGTTAATGTTCACATCAGCCATCAGAATGGGGAAAATATGCTCAGTGATTTGGACTGTGTCATGATTGTTGGTGCCAGATGGGCTGGTTTGAGTATTTCTGTCACTGCTGATCTCCTTTTCTCTAGAATTTACCCCAAATCGTGCCAAAAACACCACAAGTTGAATCAGCGGCCAAAGGGCTAGGGAGGAAGAGCATCCAGGGAGCGAGAGCTTGCTGGCTCTCCTGGGAAAGAAGGTGCACTGTATCAGCTTGGTGAAGGGCACAAGGTGCAAGCGGAACACCTGGTAGTTTGTTCCGTATTACCGAGTTCTACCGGCTCGGACCTGTAAAAACACGGGACGAGACCGACTCAACCCTGAGGTTGTAGAACCTTGCAAAGGTGTTGGGTGTTGCCAACGAAGGGAGGTCTCTGAAGGCCTGAGAGGACAACTGAGAGATCCCAGGAGGGAAACAGACTTGGACGGGAAAGGTTCAACTTCGGGGCACCTTTAAGGAACCTGATAATCAAATCGTGCTTACCAAGGGACTTGCCGTCTACTGCGTCATGGTGGGCTGCGATAGCAGCGACATACACCTTCAAGGTGGAGGGGGACAGCCTCCCCTCCAGCCTCTCCTGCAGGAATGAAAGCACTGACTAAACTGCGCATCTCTGTGGGTCTTCAGATCTGGAAGAACAGCAATTTGCGAACAAACGCCACTTGAGGGCGTAAAGCTGCCTGGAAGAGGGAGCTCTGGCTTGGTTGATCGTGTCTATGACTGCAGGTGGTAGACCGCTTAAATCTTCCGCGTCCCATCCAGGGGCCAGATATGGAGATTCCAGAGGTCTGGGCACGGATGCCAGAAGATGGCCTATCCCTGAGATAGAAGGTCCTTCCTCAGGGGAATATGCCAGGGAGGTGCTGTCGCGAGGAGCGTGAGATCCGAGAACCAGGTCCGGGTGGGCGAATAAAGACCCACCAAGGTGACCTTTTCCTCGTCCTCCCTGACCTTGCACAGCATCAGTGCAAGAAGGCTCACTGGGGGAAATGCGTACTTGTGCAGCCCCCAGGGCCAACTGTGTGCCAGCACGTCTGTGCCGAGGGTGGCTTCCGTGAGGGAGTACCAGAGCGGGCAGTGGGAATTGTCTTGGGAGGGAAAGAGATCTATCCGTGCCCTGCCGAAGCAGCCCAAATCAACTGGACCACCTGGGGGTGGAGCCTCCACTCTCCGCTGGGCGCAACCTGCCGTGACAGCATGTACACCTTCATGTTGTGGTCGCCCGGGATGTCAGTGGCGAGCAGTGACCTAAGTCGCGGCTAACTCCAAAGGAGGAGATGGCGGGCGAATTGTGATGTGACGGGAGTGTACGCTGCCGTGGCGATTTAAGGATCTACCGTGGCGGTGCTGTCTGAACGGGCTTGCCCCGAATCAGCAGGAGTAACCTTCCGCAGGGCCAATGCAGGCAGGGCCCTGTCCAGGAGACCGCGGCTGCGTTCCTGTAGCACACGGCACCCCAACCCAGCTTTTTAGCTTTTTTCCCAGTTGACCTGAAGCCCTAAGTGGCTGAGGTGCGCAAGCATCTGGTCCCTGTGGGCACATAGTAACTCTCGAGAGTGCGTTAGGATGAGCCATTTGTCGAGGTAGTTGAGTATGTGGATGCCCACTTCCTGTAGCGGGGCAAGGGCTGCTTCTGTGACCTTGGTGAAATGTGAGGGGACAGGGACAGGCCAAATGGGAGGATCTTGTACTGATATGCCTGGCCGTCGAACACGAACCATAAAAAGGGTCGGTGTCGAGGCAGAATCAAGACGTGGAAGTACGCGTCCTTCAGGTCTATCGCCGCGAACCAATCTTGATGCCGAACACAGGTTAGAATTCACCTCTTGGTGAGCATTTTGAACGGGTCTGTGTAAAGTCCGGTTGAGAACTCGCAAGTCCAAGATTGGCCGCAACCCACCGCCTTTTTTGGGTACGATGAAGGGCTGTAGAAACCCTTCATCATCTCAGCTGGAGGGACAGGCTCTATCGCTTCCTTGAGTAACAGAGTGGCAATCGAATACTGTGGAGCGAATACTGCTGAAACGATGCGTGAGCCTGGCGAATTGAATCGCGTAGCCCAGTCAGATGGGCCTGGCCAGCCAATACGATGGGCTGGGAAGTGCAAGCCATGCGTCTAAGCTCTGTGTGAGGGGCACTAACGGGACGATCGTTGTGGACGTACCGCGTGGGGCCTCGCGGCGGGGGGGAGCAGGTAATTGTGCGTCGGGAGGCAAAGGTGCGTCCCGAGGCTTGAGTGCTGAGAAAAATCTCAAAGCACTTACCTTGCTCCGCCGTGAGCTGCAGGGCGAAGTCGTGGATGGTGTCGCCGAAGAGACCGAACTGGGAGACGGGGCGTTGAGAAAGCATTTTAAAGTACAAACGCAACATATCAAGCAGAATTATCCATTATTTTAGTGGATTACGTACTAAAGGAGCTTCAGGTGTTCATAGCTGTGTTGCTATCAAATACACTTTTAAAGATCTGTGATGTTCTTGTCATTGTATATTGTAACGGCCACCTAATGGTAAGTACTGTTATGACATGAATGTTGATGTGCCTTTAAGATGACATCTCCAATGGTGTATGCTGTTGTTATGAGAGAGCGTGCACGCATGGAGAGGAGAGTAGTATTGCTTGTGTGTAGAGAGAGATGGCCGCTCTAATGCTGAGGGCTGTTACTATATGCTAATGCGCTCACCTCTACTTTTATTTGTAGCATTTAACAGAGTATTACTTTTCCCTGTTTACACTCGCTCTTTGACATGTATGAGAAGAGTGTGTTTGTGTCAACCATCTAAGGAGTATATAAGGAGTTTTCCTTATTGCATTTGACTATTTTTCCTGATTCATCTGAGCAGGCTCCAAAATCCTCTGGCAGTTGTTACAATATGTATCCGATTTTTAAAAAAATTAAGATTGGACGGTTATTTCCTTTTAAAGCCGCTCATAAACAGCAATCTTTAAACTCTTGTTTTAGCGCAGTGGTTGATTGACAGGTGAGGGGTGGCACTTCACAGCTGCCAAGACACATACAGGACGGATTAGCGTTTACATCTCAAATGCGATGTTGACATGTGTTTTTGACCACATTCGTATGTGGTTTCTGTAATCCCATCACAAAACTTTTTACACCCTGTTTATACCTGTATTTAGGGCTGACCACATGCGATCGGATCACCCGATACACATCTTAATACCAGGTGGAAATGGGGTCATAGTGCTTTTTGTCACATTGTAGTGTTTGCACTGAATGTAAGTAGAAATGGTCCCTCACCTGATTTCCTCAACCTTTCTTCATGTGTGCATTTTAGTCGGGTCATAATCTCAAGGATCATGTGATCTACAGTCAATGTTTAATCCATATTTCATTTCGGATGACAGCACCAGGGTTCGACCAATTATCAGCCTGGCTGATGATCTGAAATTCATAATTTTTTTTTAATTATCTGAATCGTTATTTTGGCTGAACTTATTGCCAATAAATTTTTAAATGCACTCAGTTGGCTCTGATGCCACCGCCTCTCTCTGAATGTTTACTGCTTGTAGTCTGGCTCAATGTCCAGCCCACAATATTATCGGAATGGTTATATGTCATGAGTAAATGTCAAATCAACACTGTACTCTATATTTGTGTGTGGGGGGGTGGGAAAAAGGTAAGCAGTGAGAGAAAGATGCATTGAGAGGACAAGCTGTTTCCAAATGGAAAGAATGAAGATACTGAAGTTACAATTAACAACACAATACTCTATCCCAGAGGTCACCAATTAACAGGCTGTGGTTCAGATGGAAATAAATCAGGGGCCCGGATCGCGGCCTGCTAATTGAGACATTATGACAAAGGTTGACCCGTCTCAGCATTTCTGCACTTTAGATTAGCAGCGTGACAAAACAACTGAGCTGTGAACACCGCAAGTGCTCCAGGGTGTAAATAGAACTGAGCTTTCAGCGCTATATCCTTGAAAATATTTATTTAGCACAGAACACACTTTATTAAAAGCCTTTTCATGCTTGCACGCGTTGCCTCTCTCCACCGGCCTACAACATGAGGCACCACATAGTAGAGCTGCAGATGTGGTTATTTTAACAACAGTAGACCGTAGCGGAGAAATAAAGTGAGCAGCAATATAAATGGATACTGGCATCTTTCGCTAAAATACACTGTAGAAAATGAAAATGATCCAGAAACAATCTTCATGTATCTGATATGACTCAGAAGCAAGGTTTGTGTCAGGAAAATGTATAGTGGTTCCAGAGTTTCAAATTAGCTTTATTAATCAAATTTGTTTTTTATTTTTTGATAATAAACAGATATTTTTGTTTACATTTTGTGAACATTATTAATCAGAGATAACATCATCTCTGACATGGATGGCAAGAGAGACAACACTTTTAAATTATGAGTTCACTGCTTATGATGAAAAACATTTCCATTATTTTGATATTCAGACCATTTATACATAACAATATTTTTAAACTGCACTATTAAATGTACATTGTTTGTTTTTGGTAGATTTGCATTTTAAGGAAAATGGTTAATTAATCATTTTACGTACATGTTCTCTCCGGGGTTACACCTGAACCCCCATTCAGTCTCTATCCTGTGTATATAGAAATGGTAGAAGATCTCCCATAGTCCACTACTTTGGTTGTCTTTGGGCCACAATGTCCTCATTCTTGCCCAGTTCTTAAGAGACTTTTTGACTGTTGATTTAAATTGTTATTTTTACTGCAAATGCATATCGTCCCCAAATATCGGTTATCTGTCTCCTTGATTACTAATAATAGTTATCGGTATTGGCCCTGAAAAAACATTTCAGTTGACCCCTAGGCTGTACACAGTTTCATCCGAGTTCACTCGAATAACTATAATTTCCTTAAACTGCTCTCCGCACCGATTAAAACCAACGAGGTGTAGAAGCCCAGTTAGATAAAACAAATTTGCTCTCTCACTGATGTTTGTGATTGTCTTCCTTTTATTTATTTCACATATTTTGATTCCACAATATGCAGTATATGGAAGCCCAGGAGTGCCTTTAAAAAAGAATGAAGGAATACATTCTCAATCTAATAATTTAAAATGTGAAAAAATAAATGGACAAATAAATAGACATATTATAAACAGACAAAAAAATTATGTTTTAAAATTTACTTATATTTAGCAATAAAACAGCACATTAATAAGACATTTTTAAATGCACCTTTTGAATTGTGTATTAAAAAGCATTTGCCAGTTTCTTCATACATTTGCCAATTGCTTTTCTTTATTGTTTGACTTTTCCTTTTATTTACCATTTGTCAAACCATACCTACTGAAGCCCAGGGGTGTCCATTAAAAAGAATGAAGGAATAAATGATCAATCTATTAATTTGAAATAAAATTTAAATAAAACATGTTAAATGCACAAATAAAAAGACATATTTAAAAGTGTTTATTAATTTCATGTTTAAAAATGTCATATTTAACAATAACATTGTGCATTAACAAATCATATTTATTTAATGTTTTAAATGTCATTAGATATAATAATAACAATAAATTAGTACTTTAATGAGTCTTTTAAATGAACTTTTTAATGCACTTTAAAAGCACCTTTTAAAATACATTTTAAAAAGGTATTTGGAATTGCTTTTCTTAATTCATTTGCCAGTGGCTTTTCTTTTTCCTTTTTCTTTTCCTTTACTTTCTCCTGCCTCATCCCAGTTCAATATTTTATAATGGTTTATGTTCATTCAATACTCCTGTTGATATTTATTATGCCCTCTGCCAAAAAAGTTTGAAGCCAACTATAGTCTCTTACATAAATAATTAACATCAAGAGTTGATTTTGTAGATTTTTAAAAATCTTTCTATAAAGTGTGCAATAAGAGATACAAGGTTGGCTTAAGGTGTCTGAGATGCCACCTTACTTAGCTGATTGGTTCAGGATCTGTTAGTTAGAGTATCTGTCACCCAGAACAAAACCTTCCCCGGAGCAAGTTAGCTATGGAGTGCAAGTTACTATGGCAAAGAACATTGGTAAAAATCAACCTACCTTTGTGGTACCAGATATCCTGTGTTGGCACAAACTAAAATGTTCCTGGCTAGCAATCTAAAAAAGATTTATTGTATAAGCCCCAGGTTTCCTGAACACTTGAGATTGGATCACCTTTGATGTTTACACCTGGTGTAAACAGGGCCTATTATTACTTCAGTATCTTCTGAAAATGTCTTTATAATATTACGATTGACCTACAGCTGTGGGGCATACCTTCAGTACAAACTGTTTGCATAAATAACTTTATTGTCAGCCAAAATATGACAGTAGGTGTAGGACCTAATGAAAGACCTGGAGGCAATGTATCTGTGCTGCTAGTGAATTGTGTGTGTGTGTGTGTGTGTGTGTGTGTGTGTGTTGGTCTCACAACTTATTTTTATAAGGCAAAGCAGTTTAATGGCTCAGTGGAAAGTTTTTGCATGAATTTGTTTATAATAAACAGTATCTCTCCTCAAACAGGACACCAATACTCAAAAGCATGAAGAGGCTCATCCGCTGAGCAAAAAAAGCAGCATCTGTGAGACAGGAATAAGGATACTGGTGTATCAAAAGTTTATTTAAAAGTACCTGTTTCAGCACAAAGGCCAAGGACTGCTTCAAATACAGCTAATCTTCAAAGCACAGCAAATACTATACAGATGTCAGCTCATAAAAATAGCATTTTGGGTCAGGTTTGTCGCACAAGAGGTATTACTGATGAAATGGTATTAGGCTTAAATGCTAACTTTATGAAAAGCAAAACATCTAGGGCAAAGGGGAGACCAGGGCTAGTTGTCACACTTTTTACTACAGTGAATATTTCGTAGGTGTTTATTGAAAGGTCAATATATCTATAGACACATACCTTTAAAATAAAAATACAACATTAACAATTAAAACACTGGATACACTAATGCATAAAGCAAAATAATGTGATAAAAAACAACTGCTCTCATTACTACACAACATCTCAGAAGTGTCCCCCATAGTCCGTTCTCCTCGGATTTTGTGGCTTATATAGAATGATGAATACATTCAGACCATCAGGTTTGTTGTACACAGTTAGGTCTGTCATCTTAGCTGTGCTAAGAGAGGGGCTGTATTAATGTAAAATTTACAACTAATTAAAATTTCAAGGAAAAGTACATTTAAAAAAAAGGATACTTAAGTGCAGTAACAAAGTATTTGTACTAGTTACTTAACACCACTGATATTAAAACAGCAAACAACTTGAGCATGTTGCACTGGTTATTTTTGTGAAAAATAACAAAAATAACCAGTGCAAACATATGCAGATGGCACAAAAATAACCAATGCAACATGTTCAAGTTATTTGCTGTTTTAACTGAAGCTGTGTGCTCATAGCCACACAACTCGTGTGTGTGATCAAAAATCGAAATTACAAATTTAAACTGTCACAGAAAGTCAGTAAAGCAGCTTGAAAAAAATTGTGAACTGACCAGTAATCCTGATGACAGGTTGTGAAACAGTTTACATATATTTGCCCCTAGAAAATATGGGAAAATATTAAACAAGACTTTTACCTAACTCTGAGAGAGTACTTTTGAAGTTACAGCCACCAACATTATTGAGAAGCCGATGTCCGGCTTCACCAGACAGAGGTCGCTAAAGATAATGTAATGAATATACATTATGAACTTACCAAAACAATGTCATACACTGTAATATGCTCTGGCCTCCTCCCTGCTCATGCTCGTGGTAATGAGGTTTATAGTAGATTATTGCTACTAAATGGCAGGATGTCTGAGGGGTGTCTGGAGAGTAGCAAAGGGTTTATAGACAATTGCCATTTTTGGGGTATACTGACCTGCTAAAGACTCCATCCATCCAGGGAAGGTGCCGACCTCCTCTCCGGTAATTGTCTTATAGTCTTAATGGTGATAGTATTTGACTAACTGGGGCCTAGGTCAGGAAGCAGACAGACTGGCTAATCCGACCATTTGTTAGCTGCCTTGAGACATCACACAGGTTACATAAACTACAACACACAGAAACTGTATCACATAGATATCATGTAGAGACTGTGTCTAATCCCTGAACTACCAAACACAAAACCCTTATTAAGTAAAAAATCATTTATATATATATATATATATATATATATATATATATATATATATATATATATATATGATTTCAAACCTGAAAAAATGAAGATAAAGATCATGTAAAGGTAGGGCTGCTAAACATTAGATCCAATGCACTAAATGTAAATTAAATTATTCTAGATCATAGTTTGGATTTGCCCAAATTGGTTTGACTGAAAACTAGCTTAAACTGGATATATTAGTTTTAATTTGTGTACCCCACTTTATTGTTATAAACACAAGTCTTGTCTGTAGGGTCAAAGAAGAGATGTTGATACAATTTACAGTGATGATTTTGGTGTTACTAAGATGTCAGGATATAAATTTAATACTTTTGAACTGATAATGCTTAATGTGACATCGTCAGTGTAGGGACAGTATGTGAGCTAGGAATTAAATGAAACTGTCCTTATTCTACATCATTATTATGTAAGGAAATGTGTAATTAATTAGTCGCATTCGACAACCGTTATAAGAAAGATGAATCACAAATAATTAGATTATTTGTCTGAATAAAATTAAAATCATAATACAATGTCTCGCTGTATCCACTCACAATTTCTATTTTAACCTTCTGGGATCTGAGGGTATTTTGGGCCCTGGAGAAGTTTTGACATGCCTTGACATTTGTGCTTTTTTTCAGTTGCTTAAAAACATATTAATGGCTGAAGTCTGATAGCTCTGTATTCAGCACAAACTGGGCTACAATAATATGTGAGCAACATGTGTGTACATGTTTGTATTTTTGAGAAAATAACGTTTATGCATGGTTTTTGAAAAAACTAAAATTTTAAGTCACTGAAATAAGGTCATATAACACATACTAAACATCTGTCCACAAGACTTTTGAGAACTGGATCTTGTAGCCTAGAGTTTTTGCTACAAAATGATGTAAAAACCATCCTGATCACTCATTCATACAAAACAATATAGTAATTTAACTTTTGTAAGATACTTTTAGTGTTGAAAGGCAATATGCGAAGAGGCGTGAACTATCATGAATATTAAGGTGATTTACACCTGAGTACACAAAAGACGCCTCCCCTGGGCCTATCAATGAGGAATGTGACAGAAAGAGAATGAATGTGAGGAGACTTAATGATCCAAATCAAGTTTTAAGTTAAAAGAAGATATCTGACTATATATTTCCTTTACATAAAGACTTTACTTAATTTTAGACCTACACTACCGTTAAAAGAAGTCTCTTCTGCTCACCAAGACTGCATTTATTTGATCCAAAATACAGAAACAATATTGATATTCTGAACTCTTTTTTACAATTTAAAAGTACAGTTTTCTATTTAAATATATTGTAAAATGTGATCAAAGCATAATTTTCTGCATCATTATTGCAGTCTTCAGTGTCACAAGATCCTTCACAAATCATTATAAGATGGTGATTTTCTAGTATGGGCATATTTAAAGTGTATTTTACTCATTTAACCTGAACACACATTTGCAAGCACAAGCTTTGTTGATGATAATGAGGCAGCATAAACACTAGATAAAATGTAATCTAAACATTCATATTATTTTTATATCATATTACATATCATATTTATATTATACAGCATACAATTTAAATACCTTCTTTAGCCGAAACAACATTTAAATGTAACTAAAACTTGCTTATTAGGACATATTTTAAATGTCAATACTCTGAATCCTGGCTGGCAAGTCTGGAAACAGTCCCACTAGTACAATATGTACATTTATATATAAAATATCCCGTCAACTAATGAAAACTTATTGACTTACTCATCTGAAATTGTATCCTCGGCTGGATCAAGTCTCTCTTCAAAATACAAATGTTCATCGGAGTCCCGCTCTACTGAAGAGGAAAATGTGAATTCTTCCATACAATCCTGGAGCTTTCACACCTGTGTATCATTGCAAACACACAGAAAAATGAACGAAATTTGTTTACAACCTCACAGTGGGGGGCGTGTACATTTGCGCTGATCGTCTCAGCACATTAGCGTATGAATGGCGCACTCTGCTGGTGGGTGTGATCACATTACAGATAATTAGATGAACCGGTAAAAACTGAACATCACTTTGTTTCATACAGATTGCATTGCAGGAGAATATTTGTTTTAATTTGAATTGGTTTATTAAAAAGTAGACATTTTAAGCTTTCTTTAGGCATATGTTTCATGTTTGTGTGATAAGTATTTGCGGAGTTTCAGGTCATTTTTGTGATGTTTTTCTGAAATATGCTCGTGGACACAGATACTGCTGAAAGCTCACCCTTTTTATTTTCTTTATTTTACAAAAGCACAATGTTTCATTGTTATTATGAGTGTACACAAATAAAAGTAGACCCTTTATAGTCTCTAATGATGTCTTACACTTATCTGTATACCCAAAAATGACGGAGTATTTTAAGTTGTTTCTGCTGTAATGACAAAAATATCCAGCAGGACGCGCCGGCGCATCCGTCGACCCCAGAGGGTTAAGGAATTAGCTTTAATAAGGGAATTATGATTAATTCACTTATTGTTTTTTTTTTTTTTTTTTATTTACTTTTTCTCATATAAACATTACACTTCAATCAGATGTACCTCAGATACTATAGCAAGTATCCTCATATCAAACACAAAATACAGATATATACACATATACACACCATACATACATCTATTCATGAGAAATATAAACTTTTTTTTTTTTTTTTAAACAGAACAACAAAAAAGAGAGAGAGAACTATGTACATGTAGGGAGTAGATTTTCTGGGCATTCTGGATATTAACTAGAAAATAAAATCAGGTCTTTGGGATGTTGCATATGTGGTCCATTTTTCCCAGCACAACGCAAATTGTTCCAGTTTATGATTTAAAAGTGCTGTTATCTTCTCCAATTTGTAAATGTCCATTGTAATTTCTATCCATGCGTTTAGGGTAGGGCTCTCGTGTGACAACCATTTTTTGGTGAAGCTCTTCTTTACAGCCACCAGCAATATATTCATTAAATATTTATCTCTTTTTAACCATTCTTGAGGTATATATCCAAATTAATTCACTTTTTGGAGTAATATTATTTTCATGGCTTATTCAAAAAAAAAAAATCACACATATTTAGGTATATCTTTGAAGTGAAATCTTTTTAACACAGGGATGAGATTATTTATCGAAAATATACCACAGTCAAATTATCTTTGAATACAGACAAACATATACTAAACTAACTCATACAACATTGTAAAGAAGATCATTTTCATGGGCAAGGAAGAGGCGAGAAACCGGCTTGACAAATAAATAGTATTTTAATGAAGAACTTAAAACAAACACATAGGACAACAGACATGTCTGCTGATTAAGCTCTCTCTCTCGATCGCCGTCTGCGAGTGGCCTTTATCCCTCTTGACGGCTCAATTAGCCTGATACGGGACCGGGCGTGCGTAATCACGCGCCGGTCCCGCCCTCCACCGTGCCACATTCCTCCCCCGTTCTTTCAGGCTGGGGACCCCCGGCCTGACGTACATCCCCTGGGGGGGGCGCCTCCCGCGCGGTCTGCCGGCAGGTCATCCCCAACAACCTGGACGAGGGAGGGGGCAAGGGGAGGGAAACAAAAAACCAACAATTAAAAATGGGGGGGAGGGTTCCTGCACTGGGCAGTACCTCCCCTCCCACAAACACCATAATTTAAAAAAGAGGGAAAGGCCAACGCAGAGCGGTATCGAGAGAGAGAGGAGAGAGAGATTAAAGGAAAGAAAAAAAAAACGTACTCGCCGGTTCTCTGATACGCCGTAGCTCGTTCCTCTGCCACTTCTCCACCCTCTACAGGACGACAGCCGCGCCTCTCCGGGCAGATCGGAGGCAGTCCTCAGCCCCTGGCGGACAGAACGCCCCGCCGCGTTCCCGGGGTGTCGAAGGGGCCTCCCCCCGCCCCTGGCAGCGGTTCTCCCGCTCCAGGCGGTCGGCGGCGAGCCCCTCCCCGCACGCGGTCGGCAGTCTCCAACCCCGCCACGTTCCAGCGGCTAGTAGGGGACTCCCCCGCCCCTGGCAGCGGCCCTAACCGCTCCAGGCGGTCGGCCAGGAGCCCCTCCTCCCCTCGCGGTCGGCGGCCGTTCCTCCACGTCCAGGTGGCTGGGCTCCTCCGTCCCCCGGCAGATGGCTGCGGCTGCTCCATTGAGAAGTGGCGAGAACTCCGCTACGGCGTATCCCTCTTCCTTCCCGGGCTTTCGGCACCAATGTAAAGAAGATAATTTTCATGGGCAAGGAAGAGGCGAGAAACCGGCTTGTCAATATAAATAATAATTTAATGAAGAACTTAAAACAAACACATAGGACAACAGACATGTCTGCTGATTAAGCTCTCTCTCTCGATCGCCGTCTGCGAGTGGCCTTTATCCCTCTTGATGGCTCAATTAGCCTGATACGGGACCGGGCGTGCGTAATCACGCGCCGGTCCCACCCTCCACCGTGCCACAAACATGAAACAGGTTGTTGAGTAAAGTGACACAATATTAAATAAATTATCAATACAGAGAAAATTAACTTTATGGAGTCTGTAGACAATGCCTTCAGAACATTTATGCTTCTTTTAGTCTAAATCGGCAATCAGATTACTGAAATGTATTTAACTAATACGCCAGCAATTTGAGCAAAAGTCTGGAGATGTACTTGCGTGTCGTTGCGTTTCTTTGGCTCTTTGTAGAAAGTTCATTCCGATGATGTCTTGGATACTGTTATGATTGTTGATAGTTATTGTCTAGATGCCTGATGAAGTGGGCTTTGAAGCAAGGCCTTCTGCAAGGAGGACTCACGACTCCCGTTGGGTGTGTGAAAAGTAAAGTAGAGAGTGAGAAGCTTCCTCAGGACTTCAAGTCCTAAGTTTTCCTTGAATTCTACATGGCACAGAGGCTGTGGAGCTGAAGAGCAAGAGAGCTGAAGAAGAGAGGAGACCAATAGACAGTTCCAAGAGATGAGTTCTAAGAGAGAGTTCTTCCTTGGTAAAGAGATTTGAACTGAGATTGGATGCACCCTAAAGGTGTCCTGAGCCAATCAGAAGTGGCTTTTCAGAGTCACATGGTCGACTGGTCTGTCCTTTTCAAAGTTGATTTACAATCCTTTGTGTGGAGGATCTCCCACTCAAAACAGTGCATGTTTAATCATGAACCAGTATATCTTGAAAAGGGTGCAAGGGATATGACATTCGTTGTCATCAACATTCTAAAAAAGCATTAACATACACATAATATTCATGAAAGAATGTCATATTTAGTAAGTAACAAAACATAAAAATCCCTGATTACAAATCATACTGGTTAATTCATTGGTTTTACAATATGGATAAAACATTACACGTTATGAGAATCCTGATTTTCAGGGTATATTATCAGGTTAAGCCTTGAATAGATACCATTCTTAGTAGAATGAGATGAATAATACAAGATAAAAAATTATAATCAGCGATTTGTCAGTTTTAAAAGTAATTACAGGTTATATAAAACATATATTATACATAAGTTATATCTAAGGCAAATACTGGTGATTAATCGGAACGAATCATCCGATCAAGGAAATCTAACTCACGACTGGGGGTATGATTCTCGCTTGGGGTGCAAGAGGTCCTGGGTTCAAATCTCGGACAAGCCCCCAATTGTTACGGCACACTTTCCTAGGTCTAGGGGTATGGGAAGGTGGGTAACAAATGTTTTTGGAGAGATTGCAAAAGTGATCCTGTCTCCAGGTCCCAGAGTAACCACAGATCACAACAACGTGAAATATAGTAAGTATATAACAAATTTATTGAAGAAAAACAGTGGGAGAAAAGGAAAACTTCAGGAATGGAGCAGGCCAAAATAACAAACAAAATATATTCTTCCTAAAGGGGTTTAGAGTAATTTACCTATCAAAAAGGAAAAGAAAACACATCACTTCCCTAACTCCCTCTCTAAAAATAACCAAGAGAAAACAATGCTTCAAAGTAAATGGTGTCCACCTCCCTACTAAATAGTCCAACAACACAAACAACTTAAATGGGCTCCATTTTAAGATGAAACTGGGGTAATAAACTTGTAGAAGATACACACTCAACTGTAAGGCATTACCCAAAGGAATATAAACATTAAACAACTACAAATGACAAATCTTTTAATCAACTCCACTAAAAGACTAAACTGACAAGAATGTTGTCTTACTCACATTAACACACAACGATTGAAAAGCTGGGACCAAGAGATAGAATTACTAGAGCAGGAGAAAATATTCTCTGTGTGTGTGTCTCTCTCTCTCTGGTGAAGAGAGTTGTGGGCCTCTTATACTCTCCATTCCTGGGCTGAACCAATCATGGGTGATGAGCAACAGGTGGGCCTCATTATCCTGCTTAAATGGAGAGCGCAAGGGACAAAGAAATACACAGGGAGACACAACACACAATAAACCACATTAAACATATCACCATCACAATGATATATAATATACGTCCCTTAGGACGTAATGCATGTTTTCAGCCAGAGTGCAAGATGCCAAATAGCCAGATGTTGAGTGAACATTGTGCTCCGTGTGGATTATCTAATGATCTATGCATCCGATTACCTTGTGTGTGGGCTCTGTTGGAGTATATATGCAGAAGAATTGCAGTGACATGATTTGAATCTAAGAAAACCCAACCTTTGTAATCCTGAAGTTCTTTACTGTCGTAAATTAAGCGACTCAAGCTTCGAGCTTGGTCCGAAAGGCCCCTCATCGTGACCTTCTGAACTTCCACAAAGAGGTTAAAGCAGACTTTCCTTTGTAAGACTTCCAAAATTCTTTCAGATTTGCATGACTTGAATACAGACATTTTATCTTAATCCAGGAATATTTTACACCAAATCACAGTACTTTTCTGATTTAACCTTCTAAAATGTACAGAATGCATTTAAATCCATGATTTATACAATACCTTGTCTTGCTAGGTAATTCTGACAGTTGCTTTGAACTGTGTTAAATTGCATACCTGACAAATGAAGGATTATAGCCCTTTTTATAACTCATAGTATCTCTTTAAAATATGTGTAATGTTTATCCATGTTGTATAACCAAGGAACTAACCAATATGATTTTGTAACCAGAGATTTACATGTTTTATTATCTACACGTATAACATCCATAAAAACTTGTCATGTTTGATATGTAAACATTTGGTTGTGTATGAAGAAAAATCTGGTGAAAACGAATATCATGTGTCTTGTACCATTCTCGAGAAATGAAAGTTCATGTTTAAGTATGCACTATTTTTGAGCGGGAGATTTGTAAGACTGAAAAATAGGGTCACAAATCAGCTATCAGCAAGGACAGCCCAGTCGACCATGTGACTCTGAAAAGTCACTTCTGATTGGCACAGGACACCCTTGGGGAATGCGGCCAATTTCAGTTCAAATATTTCCAAACAGGAAGAACTTTCTCTCTTGGCTTGGCTCTCTTGGTTTTCCTTTTGACTCACTTCCCTCATCGCTTCACAGCTAACATCATTCATACCGAAAATAAACAACAAACTTTCGACCAAGCGTCAAGAATCTTTCCACGAACGCAAGGAAACACCAAAAAGACAAGCAAGTACATCTCCAATATTGGCTCGAAGTGCTGGTGTATTAATCAAATGATTTGGGTTATCCGATAGCAAATAGATGTAGACTCAAAGAAGGATGAAATGGTTCATAAGGCATTGTCGATAGATTCAGAAAAAATTAATCTTCACTGTACTGATCAGTTATTTCACATTCTGTCACTTTTCACCAACCTGTCTCATGTATATATGTGTTAGATTAGATTTATGTTTTGAATAGTAATAAAGTTTGTGTGTGTTCAAGGATGATTTGACTGTGGTATTTTATGATAAAATAATCTCGTCACTGTTTCTAAAAATGTTCACTTCAACGCTGTACATGTACACGTGTGATATTATTCCATGAGACTAATAATACTCCAATAGGTGAATTAATCATAATTCCCTTATTAAAGCTAATTCCTTTGAGCGGATAAAACTAGACTTATTATTTGAAATCGTTATATTACGGTTTCAATGGTGGAGATTCTTATTCAGCCAAATAATTTAGTTATTTGTCATTTATATAATTTATAATGGTTATCGAACGTGGCTAATTCCATTATATATTTCATTATATAATAATGTAGAATAAGGACAGTTTTATTTAGTTCATAGCTCACCTATTTCAAGACCCCATATTCCCTTATATATTGTGGTGAGAATGCGGACAGTAAATGTCCCTGTCTACACCTATCTCTAAATTATATATGTAATAACCTACATATTTGGTTTTTAGAATACGGGCATAACATTCTGTTACACGTCTGCCTTTATCCTTATATGTAATCCTACAGCTCATTTAAAAGATATTTGCCTCCTCTAAGTAATGGTAATTGATAATTTACTTTCTGTTTATTTTTCTTGAAGTTATAAGTTATAATGTGGCATATAAGCATCTGCTCACATGAAACATAAATGTCAAAGATATAAACTAAGCTATTACTCGCTGTATTTTTATGGTCTGTGATTAAAACAAATAGATTGGTTGTATTCTATTCCTTGAGAGCTTTCCAACAACATATTGCTACATATTGTTTTGTTTTCTTTCCTAAGATGAAAGTAAATGCATTTTGACAGGAAAAGAAGTATACAGTATATAGTGTAAAATTCCAACACTTACAAAATCTGAAATAAATACATTCGCAATAAATTATTAATCTCCAGAGCACCAATATATTGTCTATTAAACACATCGACATTCTAAATGTTCCATAGCTTGATCCAAATTTTTTCTCTAGTAAATATTTCTCAGTATAGGAGGTAGGTTTCTTTTTTTAAATCATAAATGTGTACAGCCACATCTCTGATGAAATGAGCAGCATTGCTAGTCTTCAGCTCATGTTGTGTTTTGTGTGCTTTTAGAGGGTTTTGAACTAGTTTGAATCCAGTATACATAACCACAGCTATAGAAAATTTCTTGGTTACTGTCGTAACCTACGTTCCCTGATGGAGGGAACGAGATGTTGTGTTGATGTAGTGACACTAGGGGTCTCTCTTGAGAGCCTCGGTTACCTCTTATCTTTGAGAAAAGGCCAATGAGAATTGGCGAACAGAATTTGTATGCCCCTCCCCCGGACATACGGGTACCAAAGGAGGGAAGCGTGCATCTGTTCAGACAGGTTTTTAGCTGAGGAGCCGAGAGTAAGGTCCCGGCAATTTCAGCGGCTTAGTACAGTGTTGTGGCAAGAGGGACACAACGTCTCATTCCCTCCATCAGGGAACAGAGGTTACGACAGTAACCAAGACGTTGCCCTTCTGTCACTCACTCGACGTTGTGTCAATGTAGTGACTCTAGGGGTCCATATTTAAAAATGGCACAATACTGAACCATGTTACGTGGACTGCTGATGCAGGTGCAAGCAAGCTGCTGCGTGCAAAAGTAACAGGTGCATCAGACTTCCCCAATGCCCCAAAAGACGTCATATAGTTCCCTACATCCCTGAGGGAGTGAAGCGACATATCTAGCATGGGAGCAGGCCGCGCTAGCCGCTGCCTTTTCTCTCTATATGTTTTATCTCAATAGAGTGTTAGATGTGGCTGGGGCCATCTAACGCTATAACACGCATCGGGGGAAAGCATTCTTGTCCTATCCTATTCTTTCAGGGGGAAAAGACCCCACGGAGACCACATCCTACCGAGCAGGGGAGGTTAACATGTGGAAAATACATCACATAGGCTTACCAGCCACATATGGAAGTGGCACGGTGGGTGATCCTTCCTTGACAGGGAGGAGTTCTACAAACACAGCGACCTGGGAGAGAGACGCGGGTCTGCCGACAGGGGGACCGTACAGCGAAAAATACATCACAGGTGATGATTAGAATAATCAGAACCTGTGGAGCACCTGTTCCAGTACAGGCAAATCGGTGCCTGTGGTGGGACTGGCTGTGAAATTCCTCCTCTGAATTCAGAGCCAGAGGTCTAGGGAAGAAGGATACCCAGGGTCCGTGACTTGTGGACTTGACTGGGGGAGTAGAGTGCACGTCTTCACCTCAGGGGAGGGGAAAGGCGCTATGTGCAAGCGATACACCCAGCTAGCTGTACCGTATTTCCAAATTCTACGCATTCAGACCTCAAAACACAGGACGAGACCAGCTCAACCCAGAGATTGTAAAATCTTGCGAAGGTATTGGGTGATGCCCAGCCCGCTGCTCTGCAGATGTCTGCTAGAGAGGTGCCATTAGCCAGTGCCCATGAGGATGTCACACTCCTTGTAGTGTGCGCATGAACCCGCAATGGTCGGGCATGGCCTGGGTCTGGTAGGCCAATGCAATGGCGTCCACGATCCAGTGGGCAAGCCTCTGTTTGGAGACAGCGTTCCCTTTCCGCTGTCCACCATGCAGACAAAGAACTGCTCAGAGTGCCCTGCTTGCAATTCAAATAGGTGCGCAAAGCACGCACCGGACACAGCAATGTTAAGGCTGGGTCTGCCTCCTCCCGAGACAGCGCTTGCAGGTTCACTACCTGATCCCTGACAGGGGACAGCCACCCCTCCAATCTCTCCTGCAGGAATGAGAGCACTGACTCGACTGTGCACCTCAGATGGTCTTCAGATTGGGAAGAACACCAATTTGCGAATAAGAACCACTTCAGGGCATAAAGCTGCCTGTTGCTAATTCTAAAGGAGGAGATGGCGGGAGAGTTGCAACATGCGACGAGAGCGAATGCCGCCCTGGCGAATTATATACGCTAATGTCACTGTGTTGTCTGAGGGAATCAACAAGTGCTTGCCACGGATCAACATCAGCGATCTGTGCAGGGCAAGAAATACAGCCAGCATTTCTAGGCAGTTGATGTGCCAGCCCAGCCAGGGCCCCATCCAGGAGCAAGCGACTGCGTGCCCATTGCACACGGCACCCCAGCACAACTGGGAGGCGTCTGAAGTAACTACGATGCATCTGAACACCTGATGTAGGGGGACTCCTGCCTGTAGAAAACAGAGGTCTGTCCAATGGCTGAATAAGTGATGGCAGGAAGGGTCGCACGGTATGTGCTGTGGCGCCATGCCCATCTCGGGACTTGAGTCTGAAGTCGGTGCTGAAGTCATCTCATTTTCATCAAACCGAGTGGCAGGACAATCAGTGAGGATGCCATATGCCCCAGGAGCCTCTGAAATTTTTCAGTGGAACCGCTGTGCCTGGTCTGAACGTACTCAGGTAGTTCAGCAATGACTGTACATGCTCGCTTGTGAGTATAACTCCATGCTGAGAAAAGAGATGCACTGAACCGGGGAGAGCTTGCTCTTTTTTCCAGTTGACCCGAAGCCCTAAACAGCTGAGGTGCGTGAGCACCAGGTACCTGTGTGCACAGAGCAACTGTCGAGAGTGCACTAAGATTAGCCAGTCATCGAGGTAGTTGAGTATGCAAATTAAGGGGCAAGAGCTGCCTCTGCGACTTTCGTGAAGACGTGAGGGGACAGGGTCAGACCAAAGGGAAGGACCTTGTACTGATACGCCTGGCCGTTGAAAGCAAACCGTAGAAAGGGTTTGTGATGGGGTAATATTGAGACGTGAAAGTATGCGTCCTTCAAGTCTATCGCCGCAAACCAATCTTGATGCCGGATGCATGTCAGAATAAGTTTCTGTGTCACATCTTGAACGGGAGTCTGTGTAAGGTTCCATGGCAGACATATCTCTCCCTGGGTTGCCCATCTCAAGAGTGCTTGGGAGCCTTCCGGTTCCGAGAGGTGTTTCGTGAGACGGGGGGTGTCTGCCTCCTGCTGGGAGCACTACGCTGGGGCTTAGAGCTAGGCCCACTGGGAGCGGAGCTGCCTGGGGTTTCACCGCTGCAGGGGGACACCCTCGGCAAGCAGACAGGGTGCGGGATGTTGAGCCGCGGTGGGGCAATATGCGTCTGCTTCTTCACCACCGAGAACTACTGGGCAAAGTCCTCCACGGTGTTGCTGAATAGGCCGATATGGGAGATGGGGCCGTTGAGAAAGTGAGCCTTGTCGAGGTCCCGTATCTCGACCAGATTCAGCCATCCGTGGCATTCCTGGACCACAAGGGTGGGTATCGCCTGTCCAAGTGCACGTGGTGTGACCTTTGTGGCCCTGAGGATGAGGTCGGTCGCTGATCGCAGTTCCTGCAGTACATCAGGACTACCCAAGTGCAGATCTTTTAGCGCCCTGGCCTGGTGGACTTGCAAGAGGGCCATAGCATGCAGGCCAGAGGTGGCCTGTCCAGTGGTGCTGTAGGCCTTGGTCGCCAGAGACGATGTCAACCTACAGGCCTTGGAGGGGAGTGACAGTCGATCCCGCCAGGTGTCGGTGTTTTGCGGGCATAGGTGCACCGCAACAGCCTTATCCACCTGAGGGAGTTCTGTGTATAACTTAACCTCCAGTGTGCGTTCTGTCTTTGAAATGCACCTTATTTTCATCCTAAATCCATATAAACCCTCTGAAGGCAAAATTTTCAGCTTTTGGATGAACTGATTTATTCACAATGTTAAAATGCATAGTAAATATACGTATGTAGGAATGCATTAGTACTGTTAATGAATATAATCATATTACACAGAGATAACAAAATAAAATATAACTAAATGTATATTAAAATGAAGCTAAATGACCCACGGAGTTGAAAGTTATTCAAAATAACATGTTTTTTCTACTTTTGAGGAAATGCGGTACGAGTTTCCACATCAGGGCGCTGACCCGTAAAAAATGAACAGATTTATCAAACGAAACTAGAGACTCTTCTCTTTACAACCAAATAGGTTTCAATGAAAAAATGTAGAGATTTCTTACCAGAGGCACTTTTGTTGGCACTGGAGCACTTCAAGGAAATCAACGTTATGTTGTTGTGTCACATGACTCAGTGTGGCAGAAGTTAACCCTTTAAATGACAGTCTAGGGTCTTGTGATCAGTACTCAATCGGTTTTTACTCATTTACATAATGCGTTGCGTATAGCAAGGTCAAAATACAACGTCCATGCATGTGGATGCAGGGTCACATGAGGTTAAACCACAAACAGCTGAGATTAAATGAAATTAATCAGAGTAAGCAGGTGACGCACTCTTTGTGTTCAGGCGCGGGGCTCATGGATGTGCTCAGAGCTGTTCATATGCTATAAAACAAATCTTATGCTGCGTTCCAGATGAAGTAGGAGGCGGGAATATCCAAGATGAAATTTCCCACTTCCTACCTCAGTGTGTTCCAGTCAATCACATGTCACGTTCACATGAACACATTACAAATGCATAAACACATGTACAGTCTTCCAGATGCAAGCTAGCTGGCTATTCACAATTAAAATGGGTGAAAACATTTCAATCATTAATTGATACACAAACAATTGTTCTTAACATCCTCTTGTACATTTATTGTATATTGCATATACAGCCATTTCCTGCAGTGTTTTTATGCTTCAAAAAACCCAGTTTATTCTCAGAGGGCACGCCATCTTGGAAATTACGTCAAATAACACAACACTACTTGCTGAAGTTGGGTTGATCGATCTACCCCGAGTTCACAGGTCAGATGTCTGACATCAAGTGTCATTCCAGTCATTATTTTCAAGCCGGAGGTGGGAAAATCTCGAGATCCGAGTTGTCTGAAACACACCAATTGTGCTGGTACACCCTATGCGCAAGTTGCGTATGAGTAAGGACCCCGATCCACCAGGGGCCCCCAATGCTATCAAAGATGTTAAGCAGCCAGGTAAGTTTATTTAATTTCTTATTTATATACATTCTTATTTAATCTTGTCATTATCATTAAGCTCATACTTAGGTGTCCAACTTCGTTTTTACGACAGAAATTCCATATTGACAGGAATTCCATATTAATTTGCATCAGGCGATAATCTGACATGCTGCAAGGTGATCCATGAATAACACAACGTGCAAAGGGCTGCCTGTAGAATTTCTGGTGCCGCCCTTGGATAAGATGGCATCTTTTGTTGTACTATAGTAATTCTAAAGTTTTAGAAGTACTTTCACTGAAATGATTATATATTTATTTATTTTTTTATTTATTTTTTTTTGTCTAAAGTTTTAGACATGTGCAGTTTGTTTCCTTATGTTCCTTTTCTATGCATTTTTTTTACATTTGGAAGTGTAAGAATAATAAATACAAATGTTTCTTAAAATTATCTCTCTGTTTGTTGTTTGTGTAGAGCGAAACTGCTCTGTGAGAAAGGCTTGGCTTATGGCCTGAGTGGGTGAGAAGAGGCTGTCGTTTCGGGGGTTATGAACAAGAATGATGGGGGCCCACACATGAAGCTTGGCTTAGGGCCCCCAAAAGGCTGGGACCAGAATTGACAAATCTAATCCTCAAATAACACAATAATCCCCAATAATAATTCAGTATTATAATAATAATCAACTGGGTTAAAAAATTAAATGAAGGTAAATAATGCATTGTATAACTCAATTGTATATTAGTGCTTATAAATGAAAATTATTAAATATTATTCCTATGTGGAAAAAATACTACTATGGAAAACATGTCTTGATTATAATAAACTAGATTTTTTATTTCATGCAAGAAACATTTTGAATCTACTTGTTTAGAATGTCTGTTTGGTTGAAATGATGCTGCCTCTGGTTAAAAAAGCTCACTTTTAAGTAAAATTAGAGCAAAATATATCATTATTGAATAGGCTGAAAAATATAGAGATATAGCATAATTTTTGTAGCAATATTGCCCAGCCCTACTGTTGTGCCATCAATGATTTACACTGTTGTTGTTTATTTCTGATTCAAACAGAATATTCTTGTATTATATTTTTAGCTGTTTTAGTTTGTTTAATTGACAATATGGATGATGAGGGAGAGCAATCCATGGTTGACAACATATAATCATCTTTATCTTGTTATAAATAAAGAATACAAATAATATAATTAAATATAATAATAATTGAAAAATAAGTAATTCTACGATTTATACAAGACATATTTTTATATGGAAACTATAAATGGAATAGAGTAACAATTAAAATGGGCTTTTCATTTAGTTGTGACACTCTTCCTGTTTAAGTCCTGCCCACATCTGGTTATACCAGAATACAGATAATCTTTCCATTGCAACAGATACAAATACAGATAAAGACTTCGCTGCACACCCCTACTTGGGAGCTTCCATTACGGAAAGACCTGCCCATGCAGATGTGAGGCATGGGTGGGCACCCACAGCCTGAGATATGGAAGTTGTGGGTTTGGTCCCTGAATGGGTTGCAATTTTATAATGGATTATCCTCCTGTGGTAGATACCATTATGAATACTCAGGTACAGCCTACTCTGCATCTGTATTCTCATAGGAGGTGCGTGTTTTAACCTTGGTGTGTGGCGAGGACACGGTTCACTGCCCTATTTTTTGTGTTTGGTGTTTTTACAAGAGTGTTTTACTGCATGTGCTGCTCCAGCGAGTACAAAGTTTATGTGGCTGTGATTTCGTGTCATACGCCTCTAAAAGGTCTGGTGATTGGTAGCCATCCTCTTGTTTCTCAGTTAACAAGAGGTGTGGGCAGACTGAAGCCTTTTTTACCCGTATTTGTCCCTGTGTGGGACTTTTCCATAGTGCTGGAGGGAATTTTAGGGGGCTCAGTTTGAGCCTCAGTCTCTTCAGTTTCTGCTGAAGAACTGCAAAGTATTAAAACAGCTCTATGTTTGGCCTTAGCGTCTTTAAAGTGAGTTAGGTGTTTGAATGCCTTTAGGTTTGTTCTTCATGTTTGAACTCTGTGCCAGGGTTGTCTAAGGTCATTGTAAGATTGAGACTGGGGTATTTTGTCTAAGGTGGCCTCAACTATATTTTACTTGTTGGTTATCTTGCTGCACTCTCTTTCTCCTCCACCTTTCAGTCGGCTGAGGATGAAAGATTGCATAAATTATGCCCGGTTAGGTTGTTGTGTATTTGATACATGGACTGGCAAAGGTGGCAAGAGATTCAGTAGTGCGATGCCATGGTATACGATTCCCTTAGCATCAGCTGTTGACACAGTGTCGAGTGAACCTATAAAATAGTGTAACAAATGTAACCTGATTCCCTGAATAATAGAATGAGATGCTGCATATCTTTGCCACACTTCCTCATCGCTTCCTTGTTGCTCATGTCCCTCAAAGAAATTTGAGGAGATGACAGTGCTGTGCTTCTCATCATCAGCCAATGAATTGGCATTGATTCTAAACAGGCTTCAGGTATCGTCATACCTGGGAGGTGTTCCTATAGTGTTAGCTACTTATGCATATTCTTGTTCCCTTAGGGTACCAGGTTTACATACTTAAACAAGATGTTCACTCTGTTCCTCACTCAAAGCTGTATTTTGTCTTCAGAAGACTTGGAATGCAGCACAAGTTGTTTGGAATACATTTATTATGCTTTTTTTCTCTCTCCACTTTTCTGTCCAATTTGGCATGCCCAATTACCAATGCCTAAGTCCTCGTGGTGGCATAGTGACTTGCCTCAATCCGGGTGGCAGAGGATGAATCTCAGTTGCCTCCGCGTTTGAGATGTCAATCTGCGCAACTTATCATGGTGGATTGTTGAGCACGTTACTGCGGAGACATAACACATGTGGAGGCTTCACACTATTCTCTACGGCATCCAAAAACAACTCACCACGCACCCCACCAAGAGCGAGAACCACATTATAGCGACTATGAGGAGGTTAACCAATATGACTCTACCCTCCCTAGCAACCAGGCCAATTTGGTTGCTTAGGAGACCTTGCTGGAAACACTCAGCACACCCTGGATTCAAACTCGCGACTGGAAGTGATAATAGATGGTAGTCAACATCTTTTCCCGCTGAGCTACACAGGCCCCCGTTAATATGCTTTTTGTTCTTTTATGGAAAAAAATATTGTCATTGCACTTTTGTTTGCCTGTTACATGTTTTATATTGTTGAGAAGTGGATAGGTTTAGAGATAGAGGTGGGGTTAGGTGCTCAAAAATATGCATGATTGCTGTGAAAACCAGCCTTGGTCTTCCCATAATTAAAATTGTAATTGTGAAATAATATTAATGCAAATCGATCAAAAGACACTATTCTGTTTGACTCCAGGCCTTTATGCATCCCTGTCAAAAGCAGAAATAGATGTGATTCCGTTTTGCACGTGATGTACATTTATATGTTTAATCAAAAATGGAATTTTTGAAAACAAGTGAGGCTTTCACTTTCTCTATAATTAAAATATTTTCCTGAGTGAGCATACTTCAAACACAGAGACCATATGGAACCACTGCCTGACAGCATTTGAAGAGGGATCATGATATAATAAAAGTTAAAAGGGGTCAACAGTGTCGTGCAGTGCTGTGATAAATGTCCATGTCATTTTATATCGCCTCTCTCTCACTCAGAATGTCATAAAAATGTGTTTACAGATAATATAAGAGGGAAGGAATTATTCATGAAAGGTTTTGGACTGAGATTATAAGGAGGCATTTTTTTTCTGATATGGCCGTGCTCCGTCGACATATAGAAAATGTAATAAACAAAAGCGAATTTAAATATCTGTGTTTCAACATTGTTGTGTTAAAATTCCAGTTTTATTCCAACCAGTTTTAAAAAAACTGAAATACTCTTTTTAGTTGTATTTCTCTTTGCAAGTTCCTAAATTAAAAACTGTTGTTGAATTTTTTCAATTTAATGGATAATGTTTGAGTTATTTTTCTCTTTGCTATATACTATAGGTGTTTTCACAGCAATTTGGCTATTTTTTAAATGAAAGGAATTTATTGTTTTAATAAAAGTAAGCGCAGCATAGTTCTAGCGGGAAGACTAGCAGCTGTACATCATCGCTCCATTAGCTGGGTAATTCCCAACCAATCACATGTAAGCCTGTGCTTTAACACAGCAACCTCCACCACTCCACCACCACCAGTTGAGTCCCGTTCTGCACGGGGGTAGGCTCCTTGCCCCTGCCTCCTATCTCCGGCAGGATATGATGGTTCCGAGTACAACTCCCTCGGACCACCAGACGGGGCCTATGCCAAAGACAGACATTACTTCTCTGTTTTATATTCATCAAATAAATGTCATCTTAAATTTCACTCAAGTCTGCAAGTCTTCCTGATAGAAATCATATTTACTTATATGGGTCAAAATGTATTTCTCTTTATACATTTTTTTTCTTTTTCTTTCTTTTTTAAATGTTTTATCTGTATAGCTCTAAAGGCAATGTTAAATGACCTATTTACTGTATGTTTATATTTAATAAGAAAGTAAATAAGCTTTCTTTAGTATGCTTTTATCAATGATTTGCAGTTCACAGTGGCAGGTCACCTGGAGAAATCTGTAATGCTGTAGAATATGCATCTAATTGTATCCCATTTCATCACTGATGTATGCATTATAGGAGGGAAAGTTAGCTATGCACACTAGGAATATTCTGGCCTAAAGCTCAAGCTGTTGCTATAGATTCGACTCATCTTTTGGTTTGTAAAAACAAAGGAAACATGCATGTATGTAATGCTATTACAATGCAAGTTTATGTAGAGGTCTATTAAGCACCTTTAAGTCCCTTTTAATGGTGCAAAACAACCCCAAGGATTGAGTCAGTAATGCGTAACTATGTTTATCCATGAAAAGTAGTTCCTCCTGAAACTGGCGATATACACAACTTTATAGAACAAATAATAATTAGATAAAAGAAAGAAATACACATATAACAAGAAATATTTTCTTTCCTGAAAAATAGCCCAACTTATTATTTATTTCACAAAATATAAGCTTAACTGTCAGCTTTTAAACCCTCCAGTACACTTGCTTAATAGATTTCCATTATAAGAGAAATAATGTCAGCGACTTAAAACATGCCCAATATTTATATTAGTGCTCTGTATTTCTTGTTTTTACAAAGTGAGTGATGAGTCATGATGAACATTCCTTTAAGAACATATATATATATTTTTATATATATATATATATATATATATATAAACATTTAATTAAGTTTGGTATGCATTTTAATTACAGCCTTGTGATTAGAAGAATGTTGAAGATTCTAAAAAAATTTCCTGTAAGATGTTAGAAACACATCATAAATGTTTCATAGACTGATTTAAAAAAGAAAAAGTATGGTCACTTCTATTTAAGACAAGCTTTATGGGTCTGTGCCAACAAGACTTGAGAAAACAGAATTACTGGGAACCTAATGTCCATAAACATGAATCCAAAGAGCATTCATGAATGAATCCACTGCCCCATCTGCTAGATTTCAAAAACCTCATCCAAGGTCCCCTAGGAACACAGATGAAGTATGCAAAGCATACTTTGACTTTGACACTGACTTCATACATGGGATTTTACATTCAAATCTCAGCATTACCAGAAAATTAGATGGATGTTTTAGGAAAGCTTCTCCAGGTGGGTGAGTAAACCATGGTTAAACTATTTATACTTCGGCATTACCTGTAGAAAAGCCATATTTTAAAAGCTATGTTGAGGGAACTATTTCTCTATTTCCACTTCTTGTGCAACCATTAGATGAAATATGTTTGGTTGCCAGAGTAGTTTAGCTTCAACCTCGCACATTATATGAAAACCGTGTTGTTGCTGCTGTAGGGATTTGTAATGTGAGTCTTACTGGCAGTTGCAAATTGCCAGATTGTATCCAAAATATGGGTTACTGAAATATTTAATGAACCTTAAATATCCTAATGCATGTACATTATATCATTGCAGCAGTTCATATTAAAGGAATAGTTCACCCAAAAATGATTATTGTCATTATTTACTTGCTCTTAGGTCGTTTAGGAACCTGTATGCTGTTTCTACAACAACAGGTTGAAATAGTATTCATAGATATTTGTATGTGATGTTTATGTTTATGCTTTGGTACATTTGCATAGACACTGAAACACACAATTGCAATATATTCACAGCATCTTAAAATTAAGTGCTTTTACGTCAGTTTACATACAGTTTACAATCACTAGTTGGAACAGAAATTAAGGGAACCTTTATGGGGATACCACTTTACCACTCAAACACAGTCCCATAGTGGGACTTTTAGGTTTCATTGAATTATAAAAAGCCTTTTGAAAGAAAGACCTATTTAATGGCATATTTATATAGAAATGACATCCAGGTGGGACTAATGAAAGAATTTAATTTCAACTTAAAATAATTATAAAGTAATTGAAATGCATTATAATTTATTGATATGTAGTTATAACAACATGAATAAAAATTACAACTTTCACGCAACACTTTTTTTTACAGGTTTCTAATGTTGGTAACTCCATGTGTACAGGTACATTTTCATAGGATATTAATGTTTAATAAGTGTTAATATGTATTTAAAAAATGTGAGGTACAAAATGTAAAGATTTGGCAGGTATTGTATGAAATCGACCCTTTTTTAGGTATGTTGTAATATATGTTTATCAGGGACTTCAAATGCATTTGTAAAATACATATTAGTCATTAATGAACCCCTTCATAAACCCTTAACAAAGGGAACATTAATGTGAAATGTTACTTTTTTGCACTCTACACTGTGGTTGCCAGTGCATTTAAGCTTCAGCTTAAAAGGTTAAATGCAAACTGTACTGTTGCTAGGACTTCCTTGTGTGTGGAAGACTGAATCCACATTGTGCATATCTGAACAAATACTGGACCTTAAAATCCTTATTCTTTTACATCCATGCCATTGCAAGAGTTTCTATTAAATTTAAAAAGAATGTTGGGACTACCTACTTTAGCATGTGGACCACACTATGTAAAATTAGATAAAAAATGACATAATTTACTTTGTTAATACAACTTTGTGGTTTCATTGTGTATGATTCATCCATATACTTTATTCAAAACAAATAAATTAATGTAACAAACAGACGAATAGATATTTATGCATTTTTTAAGCTTCTGTTGTAGGTGATCTTGCCAATAGTTCAATATTCAGTATTACTGCAAAAACAGCAAGCAAAGACAGATTTAAGGAAAACTACCATTCAGATTTGAGATGTTCAATAGGGTGAACTTTACCTTCACCCTTCATGTACCAGTCAAAAGGCCTCCTCAAAAGTGGGTGTCACCAGTGCTTCAGGAGGGGAGTAGAAATCCACAATCCACAGCAAACTCATATACCAATCTGACTCCAATCCAGTTAATTCCATGTCTCTTCTTACATGTTTTTCTTGAATGGAGTGGTGGTGGCGTAGTGGGCTAAAGCACATACCTGTTAATCAGAAGGTTGCTGGTTCGATCACCACAGCCACCACCATTGTGTCCTTGAGCAAGACACTTAACTCCAGGTTGCTCTGGGGGGATTATCCCTGTAATAAGTGTAAGTCACTTTGGATAAAAGCATCTGCCAAACGCATAAATGTAAATGTAAATGAATATTCTGTTTCATTCAGAAATATGTCATGTTACTGAAGGAAAATGGGTTGTGAATGTTGACTTTCAATTCTTTCACCATAAAAATGCACGTGACAAGGTTGTGGGTAGGACAAAGTCCTACTTTGGTTCCATGAAAAATCTCTTAACATCTAGTGTGAAATAAGACAAAATGGACCAGGCCATCAAATAAATCACACAAATACATCGTGTGTGGGATGTATAGTGTAAATGCACTTGAACTGCTGGTACATATTTTTTTGTACCAACAAGCTCCAGGGGGATTTGTTGTTGTTAACCCTGGAGTATAAGCTACCTCTATATTCACAAACTCACTTCCTCAGGAGCATATTCTTGCAATAACACAAGAGACGAATGAGAATGACAAAAGATTTTTCCTTGTACCCCTTAAGTCATATTGAATATGTTTTGTGTTCACGGGAAAATGGCAGCGGATTAATGTTATGCATAATTTGAAATGAATGTTCATTACAAATTACAATGAAATGTTTGAACATATTTTCACTGTCTTTAGCAACCGCTATCCACTGTTGTTTATTCTATAACACTTTTTTTTTCCTTTTAGCGGATGTTTGGTAAGCACATGGGCATTTTCTGCAGAAATAATCAATTTATCAGCTCAAAATATGTAATGTAGTATTTAAATGTTTCCATAGACCAATTATACATTCAATTGATAGATAAGTTATTTACACAGTCTAGTGCTCAAATTGAAAACTGTTTGGAGTTGTATAGTGAGTTCATTCTTGTTTTACTGTATCTTATGAACTATGTGATTCTTCAAAAATGGACTCAAAATACAAACAATTTTGCTTGTATTGCAATTTAAGGAAGTATTTATGCAAAAGGATCAACCAGGCTCAGGCCCTTCCACTTTATTAATTATAACTTGAGTGGCACACAATGGCAAAAAATAACAGGATGGAAACTAACAGAATAGAAATAAAGAGCAAAAGTAATATTGACTTGCCTTCCTTTTCTTAAAAAAAATTAAATAAAATAAAAAGCACTTACAATGGAAGTGAATGGGGGTCAATCAGTCAAGTCAAGTCAATTTTATTTGTATAGCGCCTTTCACAACACATATCGTTTCAAAGCAGCTTTACGGAAGATCAGGCATTAACAGACAATAAAACTGTAATGCCTATAATGTCGATAAATCATCATTGTGTAATTAGATAAAATATGATTGTTAATCGTGTTTAAAAATAAGTAATTAAATAATAATTGTATTAATAACCCCAGTAAGCAAGCTGAAAGCGACTGTGGCAAGGAACACAAAACTCCATAAGATGTTGGTTAATGGAGAAAAATAACCTTGGGAGAAACCAGACTCACTGTGGGGGCCAGTTACGCTCTGGCTAAAAAAAACATGAATATAATGCCAATATTACTTATGTATAGTGCAAGTCATGGTTTAAAATTATTAAACTAAGTAAGTGTTAAAACATCGATTTTGTTTGAAATGTAAGATTAATGACCAATGTCTTTGAAGTCATCTTGGATTAACTGCAGAAGTTCCCATTGATGCAATTGTCCTTGTTAATTGGCTGATGAAGGCTTTTGTTGGCAATTGATAGTCTATGTATTCCATTTCAAGATTGTAGTCCATCAATAGGCCAAGGTGATGCAGGCAGAGATCAGGGATGTGAAACGCAGTTCAACCTGCCCGGTCATTTCGGTGAGGTTCGGTGTGGTCCATTCAAGGTTCAAACAATGGCATATGAAGTGTCCCATGTCTTATGGTTGGAGTTGGCATCAGTTCATCCTCTGAAGTCCATCATAACAGACTGAAGTGATGTTTGGCTGGCATCGGCTGCATTTTGTCATCATCACACATTGACACGTAGCAGTGGAGTCCAACACGAAGCAGGAATGGTGCTGGATCTGGTGACCTCAGGATAGGAGTACCGAGGTTGAAACAGGGAAACAAATAAAATAATATAAGCATAGATGCCATTCAATTAATTGCAGAGTTATAAATCATGATCGATGTTTCTGGTTTCTGGTTCCGGCAGACCCAACAAAAGCAGCCTAATTGTGGGTTGGAGGATAAATTAGGTGTATGCCTGGCTAAATAGATGAGTCTTTATTCTAGACTTAAACTGAGGGAGTGTGTCTGCATCTCAAACAGTGTTAAGGAGACTATTCCATAGTTTAGGAGCCAAATATGAAAGGATCTTCCTCCTTTTGTGGATTTTGATATTCTAGGAACTGTTAACAGGCCAGAATTTTGCGATCGTAATGAACGTGATGGAATATAGCGTGGTAGAAGGTAACTTAAGTACTGCGGAGCTAGACCATTCAAAGCTTTGTATTAAGTTAACAGAATTTTAAAATTAATACAGAATTTAACAGGAAGCCAATGTAACAATGATAAAATGGGGCTAATATGATCATATTTCTTAGTTCTAGTCAACACTCTGGCTGCTGCATTTTGAACCAATTGAAGTTTATTTATTGATCTTGCTGGACATCCTCCCAGTAATGCATTACAATAATCTAGTCTTGAGGTCATGAACGCATGAAATAGTTTTCGGCATCAGCAATAGAGAGCAAGTGCCTTAATTTAGCAATATTTCTTAGGTGGAAGAATGCTGTTCTACAAACACTGGTAATTTGATTTTCAAAGGACAGATTGGAATCAAATATAACACCTAAGTTCTTCGCTGTTGAAGATAATGCAACAGTACATCCATCGAGAGTCAAATTATATTGTAGTGGCTTATTTTTTTGAGTTTTTTGGTCCAATAATTAGTTCCTCTGTTTTGTCAGAATTGAGTAGAAGGAAATTTCTTGCCATCCAATCTTTTATTTCATTGATACACTCTGCTAATTTCGAGAATTGTGAAATCTCATCAGGTTTTGAAGAATTATAAAGTTGTGTATCGTCGGTATAGCAGTGGAAACTTATTCCACGATTCCTGATAATATCTCCCAGGGGAAGCATATACATGGAGAAAAGCAGAGGCCCTAAAACTGGTCCCTGTGGAACTCCATATTTTACTTTTGTTTGGTTTGACAATTCCTCATTTACATAGACAAAGTGGTAGCGGTCTACTAAATATGACCTAAACCATGCTAATGCAACTCATATGCCAACATAATTCTCTAGCCTATTCAAGAGAATGTCATGATGTATCATGTCGAATGCAGCACTAAGATCGAAAAGCACTAGAATGCACCCGCGATCAGATGATACGAGCAGGTCATTTGTAACTCTGATAAGTGCAGTACTGTGATGAGGCCTAAATCCTGACTGAAATTCTTCGTATACTATTTCTCTGTAGAAATGAAACAGTGAGGATACTACCTTTCTAGTATTTCTGACATAAATGGGAGATTTGAAATTGGTCTATAATTAGCCAGTTCTCCAGGATCAAGTTGTGGTTTCTTAATAAGCGGTTTGATAACTGCCATTTTAAAGTTTCTTGGGACATGTCCTAAGCATAGCGAGGAGTTAATAATATTAAGAAGAGGTTCTGAAATTACAGGAGATACCTCTTTTAAGAGATTAGTTGGTATAGGATCTAACAAACATGTTGTGGCTTTTGATGTTTCGATAAGTTTTGTTAGCTCTTCATGACCTATGACAGAGAAGGATTGAAGTTGCACATGAGGAAAATTATTCAACACTGTTTTCTGTGGTATTATGACAGAGGATTGCATAATTGCAGTTTTATTTCTGATTATTTCTACACAGAAATTCATGAAGTTATTACTCTTGTGCTGTGATGTAATATCTGGTTCTGTTGAGGCTTTATTCCTAACAAATTTAGCCACAGTACTGAATAAACATCTAGGATTGTTGTGGTTATTTTCTATGAGTTTACTAAAATATGCTGACCTGGCAGCCACAAAATGTAAACAATATATGTTTCACCTTGTTTTTAGTGTGATAATATGGCTTGCTAACCTTTTCTGTGTAAAGCTATAGCCAATATTAAAACTTGGTTGCTTTGACAATGTAATGCCAACAAACCCTGAAACCCTAAAATAAATGTAAAAATGACAATTTAAACAACTTTACAGCTGAAATAAAACATGAGTTTTAACAGATGTATTAATGCAAGAGCTTCTATAAAATGATAAGCTTCACACTTCTGCTTTTAAACCCTCCAAAAATTGGCCCCATTCACTTCCATTGTAAGTGCCTCACTGTAACCTCGATTTTATTCTTTTTTTAAAGAAAAGGAGAGACAAAATATATTTTTTTGGTAATCAACACTATGGCAAAAATGCTGTCGATAGGCCAGAACTTCTTACAGTAAATAACGCAGAGAACTAAATCTTATTATCTCTTCTTGAAGCTTATTAATTCTTATCTGTGTTTATGGCAGAAATAAATCTGTGGAAGTGTATTTAGCTTGTTCAGAAATACAATCTAACTCTTGTTTGATGTTAGTGTCTGTGTGCGTGTGTGTGTGTGAATGTTGTAGAGTGTATGTCAGCTTCTGACACCTGCAGACCACAGATTTGTTTTTCCTATTAAATGTTTGTATAATCTCTTCCATGTCTCTGCCTGTCTTCAGTCATCGGCTCTGGTGTGGAATGCTAAAACGCTCTGGACAGATGTTCCTGAGGTAAGATCATTGTTGATTAGCAATTCCATTCCAGGTTATTGTTCACTCTGTACTCTGTATATTGTGAGATACAAAAATTGATTTATAATTAGAGTTTTACAAAACACAATTTTAAACTACCTGGAAGTTACATATAAAAAGCAAGGAAATAATTAAATGGAGATCAACTACTACATTAAGTTATTTATTCTCTGTTAATTTTCCAATTTATATTTTCTTTTCAATGTTTGCAACTCTATTGCCAAAAATTTAGTACCAGACATTTTGAAATACTGTTCAGTGCCTATCCTACCTCATTTGGCACCCAAGACGAGACTTTCCAGTCAACCGTCCACCCCCTGCCTGATAAAAAATGACTAGACAGTTATGTGTTACGTTTTACACAAAAAAAGTACAAATTAACAATTAAATACGTCACCAATAGGTATAAACTCAAACTAGCCAATTATTAATAATAACAATGTTGGGAAGAAATATGCAAGTTATGGCTTCTTAAGTGGGCATCTGTAATAATGTTCATAAAAGGAGAAAGCGGGAGCCACGTATTGTTTATTTACACTCTCAAACAAAAACAGCCTTACGGCGCACGCACACACCCGCACACACACACACATCTCCCGATCTCGCTCTCCATTCACACACTAACGCTCGACCACACCCCCATCAGCATCATAAATGGGTATCACAATATATAGAAATACACGAGGTAAAGTGCACGTAAACCAAACCAAGTGGCTGAAGATGTTCAAGAAAAAAAAAACATTATTAAAAAAAGCCATTATTGAAACAATGGACTAAAAACATATTGACACCTTTTCACATTACACAGCACAAGATGATGTTTATCAAAGTTACCTTTTTCAAAAGACTGCTGTGGAAGTATCATGGTACAGTGATGGTACAATATGGTAAAACCTTGGTATTTTTATAATACATCATGGTATTTATATGATAGGCTAATCCAAGGAACATTTCCAATAAACACATTTTGTTACTTTTTACCATTCTGTTATGTTTAAATATAATGACACCTGTAACGTTCGGGTCAAAAATGACCTGTATTGAGTTCAATAGATTTTCAGAACATTTAGAGCACCCTTATCCATAAATTATGAACTTAAAAATTGGCATAGGCTTACCTGCATGTTTTCACACTGAATAAAGTAATCTATACTAGCATTGTAACTGTAAAGGGCGCCACCTATTTGTGATGTACAATAGATGCACAGTAAATCTTGAGCTTTACTGTAAGGAAAGAAATACATCATGGTTTATATTCTGCAACATTACAACTATAGGAACATTACAAAAAAAGAAAATATATTATTGTACAGCAAATACATTGTTAGTGTTGTCAAATCAACATTGTTCAGTTGAACAACTATATATAACTAAGTGTGTGTGTGTGTGTGTGTGTCTGTCTGTGTGTGTGTGTTTTGGCAATATGTACAGGAATGTGTATAATATCTGCAAATATTAACCCTATAAGGCTGTGCATATCATATTTCATAAACAATTTTCTAAAAACTCAACATCATCAACATAATAAATATTTTTGCTGAAAGCCTGTTGTATGCAATGGGAGTCTTTTGACTCCCAGCAAAAGATTCTGTACTTATGGAAGTAATTACATGTTTTCAAATATGTCATTTTATATATTCTTTTATTTATTTATATTTATTTAGGTATCTTGCTCATTGTGAAGAAGGAAGCAGGAATCGACACAAATAAACTGCCTTTCAGCATAACCAAAACAATAACACACACACAGACCGTGTGCTCTCACATATTTAGTTGACTTTTCAGTCCAACACATGGAATACACACGTTTAGTGGCTGTGTGCACCCCTCTCTCTAACTGGCATCTCCAGCTATTCTTTATCCCTCTCCCGGCTGATTGTGGTAACTCAGCACCAGGCATCCATCGCAATGGCCCAGCCCCGCCCTCCTCGTCACATACCCCCAACACCCGATTCAGGCCGGAGTACCAACCGGCCTGACTTATTCTCCCCACTTAAATACAAAACACCCACAGTTTGCATGCTCACGCCTACAGATTGCACAAACATTCCCACCCATGCCCACTTACACTTTGAGCTGGTATGAAAATTGCACTTAGAATTAGCGCTCTCATGAAAATTGGATAAGACGTTGTGCACGGTCTTTGCTCATATCATCAATAAAATAGAGCCTCAAATACTTTATCTACATTCTTCACATATCAGCTAGCAAATAATAAGCATATTGGAGGTAATTACATAGAGAAATGAACATGGACAAATGAACAGAAGACAGTTATAATGTGTTTGTTGTGTTGAGTGTGAGAGTCTAGCGTGATGTGTGGTTGACATATGTGTATTGTTTTGCAGATGTGCCTCTTTGACTTCATGCAGTTGTTGTTATGCAGAGAACTCACTTGTTCCCAAAAGACCTCCGGTTCTTGTTACCCTGTCTAAAATGACAGAAACATTTTCAAAAGACAACAGAGCCTTGTAGTGTGCCTTTTGGGAGTCACTTCTGAGTGGGAAGACATTGTCAAGTTGAGAGAAAAGAGGGAGCTAATTTGATACACTCTGACGATTTTTGTGACGATAATTAAATGTTCACATGACCTGTCATTGCATTTCATTTGCAAAACTCTGTAGCCAAATACATAAAATGTGATTTTATTTTGAAGACACATATACTGCAACAACTTCAAAGTAATAGTTCACCCATAAATGAATATTTTCTCTTATTATTCACCCTCATGTCATGCCAAACCTGTATGACTTTCTGTCTTTCATGGAACAGATAATGTTAATATCCTGGCAAATCTTTTCCATGTAATGTAAGTGATAGAGTAAAAGTGAACATTGTCAAAGCAGAAGGAAGCAAGTTTTCTTCCAGGATAACCTTGTATGTGGCTTTATTTGTGTGTCCTTGATAAAGAAGAATGAAGCACCCCAAGATCAAGACACTGTGGCTTGTAGGCCTCTCCAGGTTTCCATCTAACCATTAGACGACCAGGTGGAGGATCAGTGATTATCTGGGTGTGCTGATCAAGACCCTGTCATAGCCAGCCCAATCTCCAGACCTGAACCCCATTGAAAACCTCTGGAATGGGATCAAGAGGAAGAAGGATGGCCACAAGCCATCAAACAAATCTTCTTTTTCTTCTCTCTTTTTACCAAATATTGATTTCTGAACTCTTCCGCAGTTCCCATTAGTATTGTGTTGTTAAAAAATGAATATGAGCTTGCTTTCTTTGCTTTATTCAAGGTCTAAAAACACTGCATTTTTTTTGTTATTTTGACCAGTTGTCATTTTCTGCAAATAAATGCTCTGAATGACAATATTTTTATTTGGAATTTGGGAGAAATTCTATCAATACTTTATAGAAAAAAACAAAAATGTGAATTTTACTCAAACACATACCTATAAATAGTAAATCCAGAGAAACCAATAATTTTGCATTGGCCTCTTAATTTTTTCCAGAGCTGTATATCATAAAAGTGGTCTGTACGACTTGTTGGTTGTGTATTGCAAGTCTTCTGAAGCCATACCATAGCTTTGTGTGAGAAACAGACCAGAATTTATGTCACTGTTGCACCCAAATTTTCCTTGGTATATTCATGAGCGTTTATGAGAGAAGTTGCAATGTCCAATTCATAAATGAAGCATTAATTTGAGTCTGATCCTTTCCTTGAATCTACTGAACCAGTTCACAAAACTGGCTTGAATGATTTGTTGATCTACTATGTACAGTAGGTAGGCTGTCCTAAAAAATCTGACCTCCTTTCTTAGGCTGACCAAGCAGTAGATAAGGCTGTCAGGCTTGTCTGATGAAATCCAAGTGTTTCCCGAGATGAGTCACCTTTAAAATTGAAACATCTGGGAGGACTACCAAACAGAAGCTAGAATGTCCTTGCTTGGTGCACAACATGGTGAGGTATAAACAATGTAAATCTGGAGAGTTGTTGGCTTATAGCTTAGCTTAATATTGAATTTTGAGGTGATATGGGGCAACATCAACCAGCAGTCTATTTGAACATTATAGTGCAGGCTACAATTATCATAGATTGTTGCTTTTGAATTTAATGGCTTCAGACCATTTCTTCCACAAATCAATGCAATGAGTGGTATAATCCATCAGCTAACTATTACTATTTTGGCAAGTGAGTGCATAGTGTTATGTTAAATGTGTCCAATCACAAAAAGTAAAGTTATCTACAGTATTATTACATTCAAGATAAAAGTGTATGTTAAGAAAGCATGTTGTACTCCTAAAATTTTGCAGTGCGTGTGAGTGGCCATAATGGGATAAGCAATAAACAAATGATGTGTCATACAGTGTTGATAAATAACAGCTGTTTAAATGTGTAGCACTGTAAACATTTCCCAAGAAATTGAGCCATCAGTGTCCCAAAGTTTAGTGGAACAAAAACCTTGCTAGTGCCCAAAATTGTGTTCACAATATATTGATTCACATCATAGGTAACTTGGGGGTGGAATGAGGCACAGCTTGATGGTAAATTAGGGTGACCACCTCTTCAAGCTTCAAAAGGTTAGGTGAGAAAAATATCAACATCTAACTTATTATGTAGTTAAAGTCTGTACTGACCATTGCTTTTGTGTGCACGTTCATGACAGTGAGCGAGAGCAGGAAATCACGCAACCCCCTCTCTTGAGATGGGGCATTCAAGCGAGAAAGCTTTGTTTTTGCTACAACTGGACCAACACAGAGATATTCACTACATAGAACACAACAAACAGCGCAAAAACCAGAGAACCGATGTATGAAGAGTTTGAATTTGATGAGGGAATGCATTTCTATGCCCAGCCTTATTTGTTTGAACCAGAGTACTTGGAAATCAAACTGAGAGAGATGGAAGTCAGATAGAGCCGGTATATCCGTCATCTTTTTTCCATTCTAAACCATGTGTTTGTGACCAGAAGTGACAGATCTTGCTTTTTTTTTTTTTTTTTTTTTTTTTTTTTACATTCTTCTACTCGTTCAACTCATTATTCAAACACAAACACGCTGACACAATATGTGGTGTCCTTGCATTATTCCACCAAATGGCAGCACCCTCAGAACATAATGGTGATACTAATCTTAACATTTTGACTTGTAGATCATAATCTAATCAAATATTATTTTGTAATGTTAATTGTTGTTGAAGAATCCCAGGGAGGAGATGGACAGAAACAGAACTATCTACATAAAGTTTACTCTGTAGGCTACAAACAAAACTATATGCTTTATAATGACAATAATGTATTAAATCACAGTAAATTTAAAAGAGAAAGTTTCAATATCCAAGGCTTTTGGACATACAATTTGTCGTCATACAAAGCATACAACGTCTTATCACCTACCCTTATCTTCTGATTGACAAACTATTTTTTATTTCTGGCTTGTTAGGTCAATTTATCTTGAATTTGAAATAGAAAGGACACACTATTACACACACGTTCATCGATAGTGCTCACCATGTACACAATCTGTCACACTGCTGGTGTGCACTAATACTAAAGTTCCCTTTGGTTTGGCACTATGTATGAGCAGATTCATTTCTGCCAAGTGTGTCTCAATGAGGGCTTGTTGCAGTACCATATTTGACCACTGTTTTCCATTGTAAAATCTGAGGGCAGCAGATGCTCTGCCCCACATTGAATAACTATGCCAAACTGTGTAACGGAGCTGTCAGTTACTTTACGACTTAGAGATAGGATCAAAACTTATACTAGGCCTGCTTTTAAATACATATGTCAGCATTTTGAACACATTTGCAGGCAAACAAATGACATTATTGACAGTTTATAGTATGAATATATGTTTTTAAGTGGATTAATATTTAGGCATGGCTCAGTTAGGACACAGTGTGATTGTGCCTCCCTCAGCCTCTTCCATCTTTCTGCTCGATTTCTGAGTAATCCAGTTTAAATAAATAAAGCTGGGCATAAATTTCTCAACTTAGTCTCATAGAATGAACGTTACTTTACAAACTCTTTTATATGCAGAATTCTAGTTTCCTGTTTTACCGGTTTCCTGGTGAAATTAACACAGAGGCACTACAGCAACTGTGTGTTTTTGTTTGTCACTTCCACACAAACCATGACTACAACCATGGATTATGACTTTATAAGCACATATCATCAACCCGAGGAAAGGAACGAGATGTTGTGTCGAATGAAGTGACACAAGGGGTCTTCCTGGGATACCAAACATACCTCTGAACCTGAGAAAAGGCCAATGTCAAGTCGGCAGACAGAATTTGCATGTCCCACCCCTGACTTACGGGTATAAAGGGAAGCGGGGCAGCGAGTGCCAGTCAGGATTTTGCACTGAGGAGCCGAAAATAAGGTACGGCCATTTTCAGTGGTAGGTCTACTATGGCCGTACCTTATTTTCGTGGCAGGAGGGACACAACGTCTCGTTCCTTCCCTTGGGGAACGGAGTTTCCAACAGTAAGCATGACATTCCCCTTCTGTCACTCACTCGACGGTGTGTCGAATGATGTGACACAAGGTGTCCCATATAAAAATGCCACACACTGAACTTGTTACGTGAACTGTCGAGACAGGTGCAAGCAGGCTACTGCGTGCTAGAGGCAACTGGGTTGTCTGCACGTAGCCCTCCCCAACACCCCCAAAGAGATTTTGCATACAGACCTTAGGTTCCCTGCACCCCTGAGGGTGGGAACAGGAGCTACATGACTAGCATGGGAGCAAGTCCGGCAGCCGTGGCCTTCTCTCTCACTATGTCTCTCACATAGGACGTGAAGCGGCTGGGGTTATGAAATGCATCAGGGAAGGCGGTCTTTCCCGGTCCTATTCTTTCATTGGGAAAAGACCCTGCGGAGGCTCAAACTCTTTCCGAGACATCAAAACTCTTTTATGAGGAGAACACTCTTTTATCAGTGAAAAGCGCTGTCGAAGCACCCAGGGGGCGTAGACTGCACAGCGTGCAGAGAGAAAGAACGCCAGCTGGAAACGCGCCGTAGATCCAACAGCAATGTTTCTCGCTGACAGAGGTGAGTGAAACAGTGGTGAACTTCAGCTTGCTGTTGCACAACCGTTCAGCTCCAAAGAAAAATTCTGACTGGCACTCGCTGCCCCGCTTCCCTTTATACCTGTATGTCTGTGGCGGGGGATGCAAATTCTGTCTGCCAACTTGACATTGGCCTTTTCTCAGGTTCAGAGGTATGTTTGGCATCCCAGGAAGACCCCTTGTGTCACTTCAATCAACACAACGTCGAGTGAGTGACAGAAGGGGAACTTTTGCACTATTACTCACACACTGCTATGTTATGATATCTAAATGCTTTTACTGTAACGCACCATTTAAAATACAGACTCAGCTACATCTACACACTTAATCTATTGTGTTTAGCTTCTGAAATAGCTCTCCACATAGAGTGATTGACTTTGGATTCGGAAGTCCGCAGTTTGAGACAAGTCAAGCACACAAGCTGACACATCAAACAAGAGTGTCATAGAAATTCTACACTACATGATGTGATAGCTTCAGAAAATGTGCTTTTGATTTCCCATTTTGTTTTTGGACACTATCATTTAGGTTTAGGCGTTGGTAAAGGGTCTAGCTCTCATTTCATTTTAGATCACTACTGGTTGAGTATAGGCTAAAGTTTTAGGTTAGGGAGGTACATTTTACTAATTAAAACATCCATCTAATTTTCGCATTAAAAACCTTGTTTGATTACGTTCCCATTTCACTTGCTTTTGGTGCCCCTCACTGGACAATTCACTGGGAAACTGCAGCCAAACATGATTTTATTTTGCAAAAATTTCGCCACGGTCACATAATTTTTATGAGACCAGGCTGAAAAATCTCCTCTTCAACTTCTAAGTCTTCAGATATGGTTTTTAATCTTGTTTCTCTGGTTTGTGTGCCACTTGTGTTATGTTGTAATTCTCTCTGTGGTGGTCCGATTGTGGCAAAAACAAAGCAAGTTCTTGCTTGAACACCCCATCTCGCAAGCCGTAGCTGTGGGAACTTCTGCACTTGTACACTTATGAATGTACACAGGAGAGCAGTGGTCCATGAAAATGTTCACTAAATAGTAAGATTTTGATTTGTTTCTCACCAAACCTTTTTATATGTCTTCAGAACAAGGCATGAGATGGAATACATTTTTATACATCTGAAATTTTATTTTACATCCTTTTGAAGCCATTGTATGAATATTTTTTCAAAATGTCTCCCTTTGTTTACTGAAAAATAATGAAAGTCATATGTATCTAGAACAACACGAGTGTGAGTAACACATTACTGAATATTTAATTTTTGGTGAACTAAACTTTTAATATTTGTATATTGTAATGAAAAAACAAAATATTATTTGGTGTTTGTAATTATTGTATGTTGTTCATCCTTTTCATTTGAAATTAGTTTTTGACCTGTTCTGTTATTCACATCTTGTAATAATCACATATTATTATTGCTGTTATTATCAGGGAAGTCAGGTTACATCAGTTCCTTAAATTAAGATAAACCACTTACAACTGTTAATAAAATATTAAATTCAGTTTGATAATTTAGTTTCAGCAAATAGTTTAATTTGAGGCCCACAGAGATGAGAATATCATTGTTGCTTAGCAATTATCATGTGATCAAACCATCCACAATGTGTTTTCTGTCATTGCATTTGAATATACTAAAGACCTCTTGAGGAGATCTGTCTGCAACAGAGAAGATCATGTTTGTGTTTAACTGATCAGTCATTCTTTCACTTCTCTTTAATGAAATGTGTCGAAAAAAGCATGGTAAACAGTTAAAGAAAAGACCTTGGAAAAACTGAAAGGACACAGCGGGGATAAAATTTGTTTTGGCGGCATGGGCAATCAAAAAACATCCAAATAACATACATAAAAAACATTATGTTTTTGATACACTACAAAATGACAAACAGTAGATCAGTATACTCGGAGTGCCCTGTGTAGCACCTGTGCTGGTCTGGCAAAAGACATCAAATCATATTATTTCTTTCAAATCATAGCTTTCTTAATACCCTGTTGAACTGACATTTAAAAAATAAGATTATCTTTACCTAAGGCATCAAATGGCATATGCAAAAATTATGCTGGTGATAATTTGCGTGCTTCAATCATTATATATACACCAATCAGCCACAACATTAAAACCACCTGCCTAATGTTATGCAGGTCCTCCTCATGTCGCCAAAACAGCACCAACTCACCACAATTGTACAGAGTGGTTATCTGAGTTACCATAGACTTTCTCAATTTGTCTAACCAGTCTGGCCATTCTCTATTGATCTATCTCATCAACAAAGTGTTTCCGTCCACAGAACTGCCGCACACTGGATGTTTTTTGTTTTTGGCACCATTCGGAGTAAATTCTAAAGACTTTTGTGCGTGATAATACCAAAAAGAATACCAGGAGATCAGCAGTCACATCAGCAGGTGCAGAATAGATGTTCTGCACCAACAATCATGCCACTGTCCAAATCATGGAGATAATTTTTTTCCCCATTCTGATGGTTGATGTGAACATTAACTGAATCTCCTGACTGAATATCTGCATGATTTTATGCACTGATTAGATAATTGCATGGATGATTGTTTGTGCCAGATGGGCTGGTTTGAGTATTTCTGTATTTCTGATCTCCTGGGATTTTCATGCACTACAGTCTCTAGAATTTACTCCGAATGGTGCAAAAAAAAAAAAAAAATCCAGTGAGTGGCAGTTCTGCAGATGGAAAAGCCTTGTTGATGAGAGAGGTCAACAGAGAATGGCCAGACTTATTCAAACAATAAATATATACTTAGTTTTATTATATGGATTTCACAATGTTTTTCAGAACAGAATCAGAACAGACATGTGTCCCACCATTGGAGAAGCAGAGCTAGTGTGTATAGACAGGTCACAATGGTATTTTGTCATATCCCATATAAAGTATCACCATAGCATTATAAGTTGATGATGCAACCAGTCATGCCCGGTGCTTGGGTCAGCTCTTATAATTAGGTCTGATAGGTTGGGAATGAGAACATGAGATTTATTGCAGGGACTTGTCAATGGAGGGTAAAAGGGTCACCACTGAAAACCCACATCTCTTATGATGAAGGTCTACATTGAGTTCAAGGCCCTCTGTGTGGCAGAGATGCCGATCAGCTTTCTCAGTGGAAAAATAACCGTCCAAGCAGGGATATTTCTCCCTTTTTCATGGTAGCTGGTGCACAAAACTCTCACAATAGAAACCGCAATCTTCTCCACCATTTTAAACAGCAAGTTTTTTTCAGCCCGGTAAGAGGTAAGCACCTTGAATTTGTGCAATTACTCTTTTGTGTCTCTCAGCTGCGATGAAGAGAAGTTGTTCGTTTAAAGCCGTTTAAAGCTATTTCCTTGCTTTAGTAGTGTAGTAGTAAAACAAGCGATCATGTAGAGCTGTTGTATGTAAACGCTGGCTGGATGCGGATTCACATCACCTAACTGACTCATATTACATACAAAAAGATATTTTGCCACCACCTGCTGGCTAAAATATGTAATGTCACAAATAAAAAACATGTAATAAAAGAGACCCATACAGTAGCTCTTAATACATCTGCACTGCTCTTACACTTTAGTTTAGAACGGCATGAACACAAATAGAGTGATACACACAGTGAAGCATCTGAGTGCTGATGGTGTGAGACTATCAGTGCTCATGGAACATCTCTCGTCCAATCAGATTCGAGAACCGGAACTAACTGTTGTATATTTGTAAATACTATCATTTTATTTTAGACAGACAGGGAAAATAAAGAGGGCCTCCTGGGAAAATGAACCGACCTGTCTTTGAAATTAATCAAATGAGTATGATGTTCTTGTCATGCAGGATAATGTAGGTCAGGCTATGCATGAAACACAATATATCCAGACAACAAAGCCATGGGGTGATCTCATTACTTTTAGTGGGTATATTCAATACATTGATGCATACATTTTTCTAACTTTGAACAGACAACAAAAGAAAAACATTTATCAGCCCATGATGGAGAAACCAAGCATTATTAGGAAACTATCGTGATCTGGCACATATAGCATGACAAATGGATCTTCAAAATGCCCATATAGAGTAAAATTGTCAAAGCATTTTCTAGACTATTAGAAAATAATAGAAAAGAATATATTCTGTCACATTATGATGTTTTATTTTTCATATTTTAAAGACATACAAAACATGGCAGAACGGGATTCATTACTTCCACACTAACATTTTATGAGATGCAACTGCCTGTCAAACACATATTGAGCCGTCATTATGGACCCTATACACTTTATGCAATTAATAAATTACTGCTTAATCTAACAACATACAACCAATTATAATCTTTAATATCTTTATTGAACACATCCCATTAAACTTTCACATTGATGTGGAACCCTTGGATTTAACAACTGGTCGATCCTCCTTTGGCAGCAATAACCTCAACCTAGCGTTTCCCCTAACGTTCAGAAGGAATGTTTAACCATTCTTCTTTACAGAACTGCTTCAGATCAACCATATTCTTAGGATGTCTGGTATGAACGGCTCTCTTGAGGTCATTCCACAGCACCTCTATAAGGTTAAGGTCTAGGCTCATACTGGGCAATTCCAAAAGGTGGAATTTCTTTTTTTTTAAACCATTCAGTGTATTTACTTCGATGTTTAGGGTCATTGTCCTGCTGCATCACCCAATTTACTGAGCTGGTTCACAGCCACCCTGACATTATGGTGTAGGATATCTTGATAAACTTGAGAATTAATTTTTCCCTTGATGATGGCAAGCGGTCCAGTTAGCAGCTTCCTTCGTGGTGCCTTGCTATAGAAACCATGGCTGATTAATGTTTTCCGTATAGTAGACTCGTGAACAGAGATGTTAACCAGGTCCAATGATTCCTTCAAGTCTTTAGCAGTCACTCTAGGGTTATATTTTTTACCTCATTGAGCATTCTGAGTCATCTTGGCTGAACAGCCACTTCTAGGGAGAGTAGCCACAGTACTAAATTGTCTCCATTTATAAACAATTTGTCTAACTGTGGACAGATTCATATCTAAACACTTCTAGATAACTTTGTAACCCTTTCCAGCTTATGCAACGCAACAATTATTGATCATAGGTCTTCTGAGATCTCTTTTTTGTGAAGCATGGTTCACTTCAGCAGATACTTCTAGTGAAAAGAAAACACAAAATTTTTGAGTGCTTTTTATAAGTCAAAGTAGCTCTAACCCACACCTCATTTCATTAATTGGATGCCAGGTTTGCCAACTCCTGACTCTAATTGCTTTCATCTGAAGCCTAGGGGTTCACATACTCTTTCCAACCTACACTGTGAATGTTTGAATGATTTATTCAATATGTACAAAAACAATACAATAATTTGTGAGTTATTAGTTAAAACTGATTGTGTTCATTATTGTAACTTAGTTGAAGATCAAATCAGATTATAAAACAAATTTATACATAAATGCAGGGAATTCCAATGGTTTCATATGCTTTTTCTTGCCACTGTACATGGCAGTTGCATTCATATACCAAGGTATTTGTACATTTAAATTGACACTGAAACATACATACGTAAATGCGTTGGCAGCATACATTTTTGAATATAGAGCTTCTGAACTGTATGTATACCTATTATTTAAGGCATGAATTTCAATGACGTTCTTGAATGAAACTGCTTGATTGAAACTATGTTTATTGTGAAAAGTGCTATTCAAATAAAATAACTTGACTTAGCTTATTCATGTAGTGCTTTAGAGACAAATAAATCATTACAAATCCTCCATCGACTGGACAAAAATGGAATTTCCGGAACCTTTGTGAACATTCCATTGCAGGTAACAGACTTCAATCTCTCATTTATCAGTAAATGAAGGAGAAGCTTTGTATGAGACAGGCCTTTATAACAGGAAATTAATTTATAATTGAAACCTAGAGAAAAGGTTTTACGTTTTAGTTTGCTCTCCATTAACTGAAAAACTAAACATACGTGTGAGTAGCCTACTAATGAGATCATGTTGGAGGTCAGGCCATCAGATCATCTGTTGTTGCCTGTCTAAGCTGTGACATACCTGGACCTCAGGGGACAGCTGGTGCACAGGCAGACCAGTCTCAGTAAAGGAGAGATGCAACAGATTTATGGTCGTAGTGACGAGGCACAACAGGCATCAGATGTTTTCTTGTTCATCACTCAGCAGTGTGCAGTGTCCTGCTGTCACGCCCCTCCTATCATCCAACCAATCTTGTCGTAAGTCAGGATTTGGTCAGTGATAGGAGGGTGGCGATTGTGATGATTCTAGGGAATGCAATAACCAATGAAAAAAATCATCAAAACGGGTACATAACTGGCTTTTGCCAATTATACGTTTTTGTGGAGCTGTCAACGACAAAGTTAACATACCACATGTCTGCCATTCATCTAAATGACCTAGTCTGAGGAAATGGGCTCCCCCAGCTAAGTCTTGGTTCCTCCCAAGGGTTCTTCCTCATCTTACCTAAACATCTTTTTTTTCCCTCTCTCTCTTCCTCTCTCTCTCTCTCTCTATCCTTTCTCTAGGGATTGTAAAGAACTCTTCTCTGTAAATCTGCTTTGGAATGATTTGTTCTGTGAAAAGCAGCATACAAAGGAATTCGATTAGAATTGAATTGAATGTAGATGCAATTTGGACACAACATGATAACAGATAGTTGATCATATATTTCTTAGGCCAATGTTTGAACAATATACAACAATAACAATGTTTGAATGTTGGCCAACAAATATAGCAATTAATTAAAGTATAATTAAAAACATGTGATAGCCTGCCCCAATAAATATACTTTGGAAAAATGTGTCCTGATGTGTCCATGTATGACAAATGCCCTTTTGCATAAAATCCAACTTCATTATATAGTTGACTCTTGCATCATATATATATATACACTGTATATACATTGGTGAGCCAAAACATTATGACCACCTGCCTAATATGTTTTGTCCTCAGCATGTCACCAAAACAGCACCGACCCACCGAAGCATGGACTCTACAAAATCCCTGAAGGTGTCCTGTGGTATCTGGCACCAAGACAGATCCTTTAAGTCCTTTAAGTTGGTGGAGTCGCCATGGATCGAACTTGTTGATCCAGCACATCCCACAGATGCTCAATCGGATTGAGATCTGGGGAATCTGGAGGCCAGGGCAACACCTTGAACTCTTCATCTTGTTCCTCAAACCATTCCCAAACAATGCATGCAGTGTGGCAGGGTGCATTATCCTGCTGAAAGACTGCCATCAGGGAATACCATTGCCATGAAGGGGTGTACCTGGTCTGCAATGATATTTAGGTAGGTGGCATGTGTCAAAGTGATTGAACGGTGAACGGCGCACACGTGCACGGCCATCCATTTGATGCTAAAGAAAACAGGACTCATTAGACCTTGCGATCTTCTTCCACTGCTTCTAAGTCCATTTCTAATGCTCACATGCCCATTGTAGGCACTTTTGACAGTTGACATGGGTCATCATGGGCACTCTGACCGGTCTGCAGCTACACAGTCCCGTATGCAGCAGGGTGCGATGCACTGTGTGTTGTTACACATTCCTCCCGTAACCATCATAAAACTTTTCTGTGACTTGTGCCACAGTAGACCTTCTGTTCGTTGCTCTTAGGTATCGATGTGCCTTGGGTGCCAAACACCCTGTCATTGGTTTGTGGTTTTTCCCTCCTCGGACCACTATCAGAATGTACTCACCAATGTAGCACCCCACAAGCCTTGCCATTTCAGAGATGCTCTGACCCAGTTGTCAAAGTCACTCAGGTCTTTACTCCTGCCCACTTCTCCTGCATTCAACTTGTTGACTACGAGAACTGATTGTTCGCTTACCATCTAATTTACCCAGACGTTCACGTGTTGCCTTGTTAGAATATGATCAACTTTATTCACTTCACCTGTGTGGTCATAATGTTTTGGCTCATTGGTGTATGTGTATATATATATATATATATATATATATATATATATATATATATATACACACTGACAGACAAACCACAGCACCAAAATCCTTCTACCAATAGAGCCTACAAGCTTAACATAAAAAAGCACAATGTGGCAGCCCCATAGACATTCTATGGCAGTACTGTCATTACACGCTAGTGGACCATTACGCTCTCTGCTATTATATCTGCGGAGGATTTTATCTCATTAAATAAAAGCATCTCTGACATCGCTTCCCTGTCAGTTATAAAATTATGGAGACAGGAGCTCTAAGCACAATTTTTTTGTACAAAACAAGCCCATTAATAATGAGATTTGTGATAGATATCAAGTATTTTTCAGCCTATGTAAGGCGCATGGTGAGTTCAAAGCAGCGCTCGACGCTCTGACGTGAATCATGAATGCAGCTTCACAATTGCTGTAGGAAAGCGGACATAGTCACAGTCTATCAGCAGATTAATAATGTGGAGGATGAGAGTTTATGAGATTTAATGTATATTAAAATGAAAATGCAGCCTATGTGGTTTCTATGTTTATAATGAGTTTGAATTGAGATTATTTTATTTATTTAGGGGAGAGGGCAGAGAAAACAATGTTTTCCTTGCCTAATTTAGAAGAAATTGTGGAAGGCTTTGTTTGGAAAATGTTAATAAAGCGTTACATTGCTACATATTTTTTTGTTTTCTTTCCTAAGATGGAAATAAATACATTTTGACAAGAAAAGAAGAATATATAATGACAATTTTCAGCACTTTCTAAATCTGCAATTATCTACAATAAATATGCTATTAATCAGATTTAAAAAAAAAATGTATTGACTGACAGCACTAATATATATATATATATATATATATATATATATATATATATATTCCATTATAAGAGAAATAATGTCAGGGACATGCCCAATATTTAGATTAGTGCTCTATATTACTTGTTACTTATTACTCAAAGTGAGTGATGAGTCATGATGAACATTCCTTTAAGTATATATATATATATATATATATATATATATATATATATATATATATTAGTGCTGTCAGACAATTACATTTTTAATATCATATATTATTTTTACATAATGTACAGTATATATGGATATGGATATTATTATTATTATTAATTTGGTCAAAATGTACCTCTCCAAACCCAGCAATTTTGCATATACAGAATCCATGGCTGATGTCTTTCGATGCAGAAGTGTCAGTGCGGCAGTGCAAGGGGTTAAACGCATGAAGCACAGCCGGTGCAATTATCTGCACTATTCCAGCGACGGTCTTGGAGTTTAGCGCATGTTTAACCTAGAATGTTTGAAAAGCATTTAACCGCTCATTTATTTTTTGATACAATTTGCTCGTAAATGATCTGCATTTTTAACTCAATCGTGATTTTTTTTTTTTTTTTTATTTTTTTTTTATGAAATACAGGATGGAAAACAGATTCACATCCGAAAATTAAGAAAAATGGAAAATCTAACTATTATTTTCAGATGCTTAGAGTTCTCTTACATTAATCTGAAAAATAGAAGCGCTTTTTTGCGTAAAAACAAGTTTGGTTTAAGCCTTAATTATTCCATACGGGGAATATTTTATCCATAAAAGCTTTTGAGATGAACACCGAGTGTATTGACCCGCGTTGGGCATGTGCACTGCTGGCGATCCCCCAGAAGCCTGTTGGAGAGGAGCGCAACTTTGCTGCGTCTAGGAGATTTCCCGGTGATCCATCATCTATTCAGCGCTGGCAAGGGACCACCAGGCGCGCAGGAGGACACGGATCTCGTCGTTTTCAGAGCTCATCAGAGGGTTTTTTGGAGTTATGACGGGCTCTTCGATGTGGGGTGCGCTTGGCAGGTTGGTGTGGCTCTCTTTACTAGCGCCAAGCGTTTTGATGATTATCCCTCTTGCTCCAGCATCTCTGGCGCATCCACAACCATGTCAGATTCTGAAAAGGATCGGACATACGGTGCGAGTAGGGGCTCTGCATCTTCAACCGCGAGTTTTTAAGCAGAGTTCCTTCAGGGGTAGAGACCTGGACTGGGATGCAGGCAGAGATGAAGAGTGGGATATGACTATACAAAGTGGACCTGAACATGACTGGATGGGTATTAGGACTAAAAGCTCAGCGAATAACTCTCATAGGGCATCCAAAAGAAAAACGATACTCAAACAAGTGGATGTGGAGACTGTGTTTCTACCTAGAGACTCCGTTATTCTCGCTACGGAGACTCTCAATCGAGTGGTGGGGCTTTTACCGTATAACCTGACCCTTGAGATAGTCATGGCTGTGGAAGCAGGACTTGGAGAATTACCTGCTTTCTCCTTTTCCTCATCATCTACACCTGCCAGTGCGGATCCCGTTTCGTTCCTGCAAAGTGTTTGTCACACTGTAATTGTCCAAGGAGTTTCAGCAATCATTGCCTTCCCACAAAACAAGGACGAATTGTTAAAGTTGGAATTTATTTCGTCAATGCTTCATATTCCAGTTATAAGCGTCGTCCAGAATGAATTCAAACGCCAGAGTCAGGTGTGTATATTTTATTAAATGTATTTTTTATTTATTTATTCGTTATAGCATGCGTTGTTTTGGAGATATACCGCATGTTTTATCTTCAGCACCACGGACAGCTCCACTGTCATTATTTCACGATTTGCTTGAGAATGGGATCAACCATGCAATCAACCCAATGTGTGTAAGTCCACTGCAGTATGTTACTGAAAAACTGGATAGAGATGTGAATAAATACAGCAACATTTGTGGACTGCAATATATACAGTGTAATTATACATCAGTTAACACATGTTGAAACATTTGGATGCATTGGAAGAAATTAATGGTCAATTAGTTATTTTAACAGTGAAAAGAATAAATAAAAACACACACAATTAATATGCCTGATGTCATTCACTGATTCGTCAGACAAAGGTATTCACCTACAGTATGTTTTGGTGCAACAGCTTGATTTGCTCACAAAATGTGTGTTTTGTTTCCTTGCGTTTCAATCAAAATCTTTCAGTTCTTTATTATAAAAAAATATTTATTATATCTATGGATAAATCTAGCATTCAACTTCAATTAAAGAATGAATTCAGAATATAGTATGGTTTCAAATTGACTGTCAGCTCTTGAATCTGACGGTGTTGACAAAATAACCATATAACACAGTAAACCCAAAGCTGAGAATCCTTATAAAAGATGTAGGCCTATATTTAGAGATATATTATGTTAACATCTTCCTGCTGTCCAGACACATTAGTAATATTTATTTTAAAGATATACATAATATTATGTTTAATAAATATTTCAACATGGAATATTGAGTAAGAGAGGAAATAACATTTGTTATTATTGATCGTCTCTGTTAAATATTAAGGCATAAGCTGTGGAAGATGTTTTGTCTCATATCTCAAGAAGCAGTACATAAATATCTGGTACAGGTATATTTTGAAACCCTTTTCTGTGTGGTGTTTGAATAATTGCTTGAAGAACACACAAGCTGTTTTGATGACCATCTGAGTTGGAGTGCTGTCATTAAAGTAATGAAGATGCAAAACGTAGAGCATGTTTTATGTCATATGGAGCTTCACGTCAGCCTAAAACACTGTTTTAAAGCATTTTATTAACCACCCTGCGAGTCGAGTCATCTGCTGCTTGATCTTAAGAAGTTAGCACCATCTTCTGGTTTGGTCTTTGTTTACATGGATCATGTAAGCATTATCCCATCATATTTCACTGTCAGCACAAAGTTGGGCACTATTGTCTAACCAAAAAGCAATTAATATGTCAGTGTGGTTGTTACTGAACCTTGCTGATTTCTCTCAGAACTAGAAATAGTCCCTGTGCACAGTTCTGCTCAACACTGACTGCTGTTCAAAGATGGTAGGTAAATACAAAGCCTGTCATATAACCCACAAGTTTCTGGTTTTATTAAATGTATTAATAAAAAGTTGTATTCCCTTTTTTAAAGGAATATTTCACCCAAACATTTCTTCATATGAGGAAAGAGAAAAAAAGAAAAAAAACATCATATGGGTTTCGACCTACATGAGTGTGAGGAAATAATTACAGATTTCTATTTATTTTTGGGGGACGTATTCCTTTAAAGTTCAATTTATATATCTAGAAGTGGTCTTTATTTGCCTGCATCTTCACTCTCACAGTGTTAAACATTAAAAGTCGAACATCACATAAACAGCTTTGGGGTGCAAGATGACAAATCAAAAAGCTCTCAAGAGTTTAGATTTTTTTGCAAGATATATTAAAGAGAGGAGGAATTCAACAAAGTAACATTATGAACATCAGAATGCATTTGCTAAAAAATCAAAATGAATATTTGAATGTGAATTTCAAACATGAAAAATGAATTAAGTGTTGTTAACACATTGCATTCTTAATGATCAAGTAATTCACTGTTTGTAAAAACATCAGCAGCTAAAGTGCTCAAAGGGAAATGACTGTCAAGTTATTACAAAATACATGAGGTTCAACATTAAAAGGGCTCTTGAGATTTAAGATAATATGTATTTAAATTAGTGTACTCATTAGACAGCCAAACCAAATGTTCCCTTAAGCTGTCACAATACAGCACATTAATTTGTTCAAATTTATATACTGTTGATGCAATAATATAATTATATTCCATGAAGAATCAGTAGACATTTTCACTAAAAGGGTGAATCTCAAAGTAAAAAAATAAATAAAAATATGTCCATATTTCCCCTGAAATGTGAAGCAAATAATACATTATACTGTGCTAAAAATAATATAAATAAATATATCCTATTTTTCGGACCATTAAGATATCTATATATATATCTACAGTGATAAGCCAAAACATTATGACCACCTGCCTAATATGCTGTTGGTCCTCTGCGTGCCACCAGAACAGTGCCGACCCACCGAGGCATGAACTCTACAAGGCCCCTGAAGATTTCCTGTGGTATCTGGTACCAAGACATTAGCAGCAGATCCTTCAAGTCCTGTAAGTTGCAAGGTGGAGCCCCTTTGGATCGGACTTCTTGGTCCAGCACATCCCACGGATGCTCAGTCAGATGGAGATCTGCACAATGCGGTGGCCAAACACCTTGAAATCTTCATCATGTACCTCAAAACATTCCAGAACAATGTGTGCAGTACAGGCGCATTATCCTGCTGAAAGAGGCCACTGCCATCTGGGAATACCATTGCCATGAAGGGGTGTACCTGGTCTGCAATGATGTTTAGGTAGGTGGCACGTGTCAAATTGACGTCCACATGAATGGCCGGACTCAGGGTTTCCCAGCAGAACATTGCCCAGAGCATCACACTCCCTCCACCGGATTGATGTCTTTCCAGAGTGCATCCTGGTCACTTTCCCAGATAAACGGTGCACATGTAATGATGTAAAAGAAAACGGGATTTATTGGACAAGGCGACTTTCTTCCCCTGCTCCAAGGTCCAGTTTCTGTGCTCGCGTACCCATTGTAGGTGCTTTAAACGGTGGACAGGGGACATTATGGGCACTCTAACTGGTCTGCTACTACGCAGCCCCATACACAACAGGGTGCAATCCTCTGTGTATTGTGACACATTTTCCCATTACATCATTAACATTTTCTGTGACTTGTGCCACAGTAGACCTTCTGTCAGTTCGGACCAGACGGGATAGCCTTCGTTGCCCTTGTGCATCTATGAGCCTTGGGTGCCCAACACCCTGTCACCTGTTTGTGGTTTGTCCCTCCTCGGACCACTGTCGGCAGGTACTCACCACTGCTGACCGGGAGCACCCCACAAGCCTTGCTATTTCAGAGATGTTCTGACCCAGTCATCTGGTCATAAACTATTGGCCCTTGTCAAAGTCACTCAGGTCTTTACTCCTGCCCATTTCTCAAGCATTCAACACATTGACTATGAGAACTGATTGTTCACTTACCAACTATTCAACTCAGACCTTAAACTGTAGCCTTGTTAGGAGATGATCAATGTTATTCACTTCACCAGTGAGTGGTTATAATGATTTGGCTCATTAGTATATATATATATGATTGATTGTTATTTTTACCATGTCATCATTTAATAATCCTAAAGTACAAAACTATTATTTATTTGCTAATTTGAGCAAATTTCACTGATAAATAAAATAAGCAAACTTTTTTTATTAACTTACATTTTCGAAGATGGATTTCCCAGCATGCACTGGATAATTAATGAATAATTAATGAGTTTGCGTGGTATCACTGTTTGCAAGATCCTTCATACCATTTTATTTTTTATTTTGTTGTTACGTTTGATAACGTCTTATTTTGTGCAGTCTTTGAGAAATTTTCTTCTCAAAATGACCCATTCTTGATCAAACAAAATGATCTGTTGATTGTCACCATCATCGAGTTTTGTGCAAGTGTTGAGATCTGTGTGCACAGCCCTGGATCTCGATCCAGTCGCCAGTAATGCAGGGTGATGTTGACTCATAGATTACATAGCATGCATTACATTTCTCTGCGGGAGGTTTCCATATGCAGTAAAAACCAATTTAAGGAACATTTAAACTGTGGCATTTTTTATTTAAATTTTACTACGTTTAAGAACCATGTATATAATTTTTGTAAGTAAAAGTTGCTGAATTTACTTAAATATTTGAGTAAAGTTTTCTCAATCACTTTAGTAAGATAGTTTGCTTTACCATTAAGATTTGCAAAATAAAAATGAAGAGCAATAGTCAGCACGTTCTTGGCAGGTTTCTTGAGATTACCACCCAATTAACTACTATCTATGAAGAATGTAAATAGAAATAATTTCAACCAAAATATAGACACTTAAAAAAAAGAAATACTAAATGACAATTTATATCCTATATAAAAAATACAAATAAAATGTTTCAAATGACACATAAGAACAATATTATTTTATAGCCTTTAATGTTTCATTATTTATCATTCAGAATATGTACTAAGTGAATATTTTGAAGCATTCAAGGTTGTTATATAAAAGAGACAAACAGGAAGTCCATCAAACTACTCTTCACAGAGCTGTGAGAACTGGGGCGTATCAAATCACCAATCTTTGACCATTCATCTTCAAAGCTGCTGCAAATGCACAATAATTGTATCACCCTACAGTGCTTTTATACGACACAGCAGTACTCAGTGGCTCAAAGCTAGTTTACAAATCATTTAATAACAGGGACTTCCAAAGGAAATAACATATATGGTTGATGTAGCCAGTCAAAAACTCTCTTCTCTTCTTAACACGTTAGTGATGCTTATTGGTCTCCTGCTGGTTAGGTCAATTAGATTTCATGACAACTCTTTCTGAAAATAAGTCTTTGTTTAGACATCTTGAAGTAAATCCCTGGAGAGCTTTTCCTTAATCAGTTATGATTAGCCTGTTTTCTGTCATCACTTAAAATCAGCCCCGGGGGAAATTAAACAGCTCAGTTAAGAATTTCATCCGACAGTTTCTGTTAAAGAAAAGGCTTGTTTTTTTCTAGCAAGGCAAAGTGAGGTTATTATTGGTTATATTGTTATTATTTATTTATTTTTGTTATTATATTATTAATTGGATTGCCAGACTTCATGTAATAAATATAAAACCAGTCTTTTATTGATGAAGTTTATACTGTATCTAATGTACAAATTTTGAGAAAGCCAATTTATGTAACTTACCATTAGGATCCATGGGTATTGTTGATTTTCATCCCTGGGAACAGTGCCCGTCCATATTTTCAGCAGTCTGGGTTCTGGAAGTATTTTCTCCATTCATTTCTTCCAAAGACTTTTAACAAAATCATAAAAGAGTTGTTAGCCAAGAACCAAAACAACCCACTCAAAGGTAAATCACAGAATCACAAGCTTTGTTTTGAGGCAAAAAGAATTTGAAAATCAAACTTAAAGACAAAGGTACAAGGCTGTGTACTTACCGTCTTTCATGAGGCCACAAAGGTATCTCAGCGTGTATTGACGCTGACTAACACCCCTGGAGTCACGAGTTTGAATCCAGGGTGTGCTGAATGACTCCAGCCAGGTCTCCTAAGCAACCAAATTGGCCCAGTTGCTAGGGAGGGTAGAGTCACATGGGGTAACCTCCTCGTGGTCGGATAAGTGGTTCTCTCTTTCAATGGGGCATGTGGTAAGTTGTGCATGGATAGCGGAGAATAGCATGAGCCTCCACATGCAGTGAGTCTCTGTGGTGTCAACAGCCACATGATAAGATACGCAGATTGACTGTCTCAGAAGAGGAGGCAACTGAGAATTATCCTCCACCACCCAGATTGATGTGGGTAACCGCGCCACCACGAGGACCTACTAAGTAGTGGGAATCAGGCATTCTAAATTGGGGAGAAAGGGGGATAAAAAATAAAAAAACAATGCATGTATATTTAGTAATTATACAGTATAGATAGTAGTTGCTAAGAAGGTCATCAGCATGTCAGAGAAGGCTACATCCACAATATGCAATGTGTGATACTGCGTTTCTCTTCATAATCAAAGCACGTGCTTATCATGTTCAACTAAAATGAGAATGGCCTAATTTTTTCAACAGGATGAGATGTAATTCTGAAAACTTACTGTGATAAAGTAAAGTGGTCTTAGGTTTCATGAAATAATTATCCAAACAAAATATTAATGTTATTAACTGGATAAAATAATAAACCAAATAAAATAATAATATTACTAACTGCTTGCCAGCATTTAAAAATAATGTTTTCACTCCAGAACGGGACCTTGAAAGGGACCTTGTTCCCATTTTCAGTCACGTTCTTCAAAAAAAATCATTTATATTTTCTTTTCATTCATTGAATTGTTTCTAATCCCTGATGATTAATTTGAATGAAAATATTGTCTCAATACAAGAGGCTAAAGGGTTAATTCGCCCAAAAATTACAATAAAATTATACTCACCCTCATGCCATCCCAGATGTGTATGACTTTCTTTCTTATGCAGAACACAAACGAACATTTTTAGAAGAATATTTAAGCACTCTAGGTCCATATAATGCAAGTGAATGGTGACCAAAACTCCAAAAGCTCCAAAAAGGAGGTAAAGACAACATAATCATAACCCAGAAGACTTCAGTGGTTTAATCAATATCATCTGAAGTGATACAGTTGGTTTTGAGAACAAAATGTAATTCTGTGATTATCTTGATCATGATTTCAAGCTCAATTACACTTCCTATCTAGCACTCTGAGCATGTCTCAAGAACTAGGAAGTGTAATGGATCTTGAAATCACGATTGTGCCTGGAGACTGCAATGGCAAGATGTACCATGAAAAAGAGTTATATTTTGATCTGTTCTCACCCAAAACCAACTCAATCACTTCAGGAGATATTAATTAAACCACTGTAGTCATATGGCTTACTTTTATGCTAACTTAATCTCCTTTTTGGAGCTTCAAAGGCCTGATCACCATTCACTTAAATTGTATGGGCCTACAGAGCTGAGATTTTCTTCTAAAAATCTTTGTTTGTGTTCAGCAGAATAAAGAATGCCATACACATCTGGGGTGGCATGAGGGTGAGTAAATGATGAGAATTTTCATTTTTGGATAAGTTATTCCTTTAAATATAAGAAAAATAAAAGTACTTATTTGTTTTCTTTTGATCTTGGATTGACTTGGAAATATTTAGTGAGGTTCCCACACAAAGTGATTTTAAAGTTTTATCGCATGAACATTTCTAAGGTGTCAACACTTGTCATGCTAATTTCCATCATCACAGTCCTTTGAAAAGCATACAATTACATCAGTCTGTTCTGAGTTATCAAAACATTTCAGAAAGAAGCAAATAAGTATGGATAATTGCATGTATTTTTGTCTTTAGATGAAATGAATACCATCAAACAGTCAAATAAAATGAGATCAAAGCTAATTAAGATACTAATTAAAGGGATTTAGTAAAGGGACTATTTTCAGAAGATATTTTTCAAATATATTTTATACATTTCTATGTAAGCGACCTGTCAAAAGATTGGACACAGAGAGTTTTGTAAAGAAATTCATATGTAGGCACATATTTGTCTACAAAACACATTTCAAGCATGTAAGCATAAGCCTTTAGAATTTTTTTTTTTTTTTTTTTATGATCATGGGAAACAGAAATTCAGTCAAGTGTATCCACAGTTTGGACAGAGATGTAAGCTTTATTAAAGTAATTGTTTTCCAATGCAAAACTGCACACTTGGACATCAGGTGGAAAAACATGTATGTTTCCAGAAGAGATCTGGTTGAAATCTTGAGTGTGTAAATACAGGAGTTGCCTGCCAGATCATACTTTCTGATATCTTTTGAACCCAAAGCCTGCACTCTGTTTGGCAGACAGCAAAACACTCATCCCTCTGTAATGATTTCTTCTTTAATTTCATCCCAACAGAACTCCCTCCATTTCCAGATGGCCATGCAAAATCCTCAAACTTCTCAAGAGGATCTCATCTTCTCCCTGCTGTCAATGAACAACTGGTACGACATCAGTCTAGTCATGTGTCAACAGATGAACATTTCAGACTTTGTTTTCTTGTTCCACAACAACTCAAAATTTAATCTGGGTACAGTTCTCAAGATATCCACCAACAGCAGCTCGAAAAGCGACTTTCAAACTTCTCTGCTAGGTCAACTGGAGTCCATCAAAGACACAACATCTACCATAGTGACCTTTGGATGTGACATCAGGGATATAAGGAGGATCTTTGCCACTATTGCAAAGTTTGGTCTGATTCTTCCTGATTATCATTGGATTATAGGTGACTCTCAAAATGTGGAAGAATTGCGGACAGAGGGTCTACCAATGGGTCTTCTTGCACATGGTCGTATGGGTGAGCCCTCACTGGATCAATACGTCCAGGATGCATTGGAGCTTTTGGCACGGGCAGTGGGATCGGCTGCCACTGTGTCTCCAGAGCTGGCACTGATTCCTGGCATCACAAACTGTCTGGCAATTGAAACTAAAAATCTCACATCAGGAACCTTTCTATCCAGGTACACGTGCTACTATCTGGTACAAGCTGCAAAAATAATTTTCCTACCCAGTATTTTTGTATTATTTTCCAGTTAAAATGTCTAAATTACCTTAAAGCAATATACATTTACTTGTATAATATATTAAAGCTTAATTCAAGATATATCTTCTAAAAACCAAACTGGTCAAACTGGTTTTCTGGTTTAAGCATAAAATCAATGAGTTTTGGTTTTACTGGAAAAATGTATTTACTGATTAAGAAAATTATTTTTGTAGTGTAAAAGCAGTGTTTACTTTAGAATCACATTACTTTCCCATGAATAAATCACTTTGAAATAAAAATAATTTAATCTCAGATTTAGGTTTAAGAAAGGTTACATGTTAAAAAACAACAGTAAATGTATCACCACAATGCTGGGGTGTTGTGGTTGATTGCCACGGTGTGGTTGCCAGGGCATTGCTATGCTGTTCTGAGTGTTTTTTAGCCTGTTGCTAGGTGGTAGGTGGGGTGTTCTGGGTGCCTGCACTGAAGATATTCTTATCCCTAGATATAGAATACCAGGAAAATGCTGCCTCCGGAGGTTGTATATGGAGGTAGGAAGAGATCAAGGCACATCCGAATCCAATGTTCGAGTCACAGCCTGTCTACTGAGATAACTTCATCTGATCGAATTTTTGAAGGCAGCATAGATGTATCCTTCAATGCCTATGAAATCCCGCAATCCTGTGCGTACAGATCCACAGCAGTTGAGCTGAAGAAAAAAAAATGGTGGCCGAAGAGGCATTTCCAGCAAGACAGTAGTATTGTAGTTATTAAATATACACTTGGTTATTGCCAAAACTCTCTTGATTTTGTTCTAGATTATTAAACCATTAGACTGAGTGAAGCAGACATTTTACCTTTAGTGGACACCAGATGGCGATTATCAGTGGCTGGTATACTTTCAACGATGTGACATTATGCTGCCTCTGTAGCCTGTCCAAAACCACTTTCTGGAGGTACCTTTGTACGCAAATGCTGTTTGTTGCGGCATCTGATAGGGCATTGGGGCAGCGAGACAGCTACCTTTGGTTTCGGACGCAGCCATAATTTAGGTCCTTTCTTCAACTTAAGTCTGTGGGCTCTCAAAAAGAGAGCTTAACATGTCACATGTAATTGAGATGATTTGCAAACAGATAACAAGTTAAAGGAACCTATCAGCTTGTACCACAGTTTACTGCCTGAACCTCAATCATCTATTTAATTTAGTAGGCTACTGTAAAGTATTAAACAAATAGTTAAAATATCATTAAAATAGGCTATTTTACCCACGTTGTGTGTGTGCTATGTATTTTAATTATTATTATTATTATTAGTGTATCATAGTATTAGCTTAGCAACATGCTAACGGTAAACACTATATAAAACAATTGAGCTATTTAAAGGAGAATTAGGGTGTTAGTGTGATTAAAAAAATGAGGAAAAGTCCCTTTTAAGGTGTGGGGCTCAAGCGAATCAGTCAATAATTTTTTTGAACTAGTTAATTTACATGCACTGTCCAAAATAACTGACTCACTAAAATTAATCGGTGTACCCAATGCTAAATGGGTAAGGGACTCTTTATTTTAACTGGTTCATTTAAATGAACTGTGCGAAAGAACCGATTCACTTACAGTACAAGATTAGATTTTTCTACTGCCACGTGAGAGAGAGAGGACAGTTTAAATGTACGTGTTTGTTTACCCCCTCGGATCCATAGATCTTGTTAACAGAAGCACCATAGTAGATTTCTAATGAGAATGAAAACGAGGTTGAAGGATAGACTGACAGTCTCTTAAATGGCATTCACTGTATAAAGTACTACTGAAATATCTTGGAAATGCATTTTTATCATTGGTTCCTCAGCATAACGATCCAAACATTTAAACAACAGTACAACCCATTGAAGACACTGTATGTCTATCCCTAACAGCCTTGTTGTCATTCCCATAAAAATAAAGATGGCTCTTCTGTAAATAAATCCATTGCTGCGCTCACACTACAATGTGACAAATGCACTGTATTGCAATTCAAGCAACATTTGTTGATTGCTTGGTTTCTATTCCTGGTGCATTGCAATGGATAGTGCCACTAACTGTGAAGTCTCATTGGTCCAAAGTCCTGCTCCTCGTAACTGTACATTAAAAAATATATTTGATTGTGTCACATTGCACTGCTGTTTCGTATTCAGTATGGACCAGTCGATCGCAAGACAACCACTAATCGATCTCATTAACTGGTCAAAAGAGAAAAATAGTAGAGAAACAACAGAGATAATGAAAATCTTACGGATTTCCAAAATCCAAAGCAAGGGAATACTCATATATATTCATGAAGGTAGCTCTATCTGATTGATTGGTTGAAGTTAGATTTAGGGGTAGGGTTAGGCTTGGGTTATAGTTTCTCCGACCAATCAGGTATTTCTTTCCTGATGAATATTAACGAACTGTCCAATCATTTCTGCGCATGGTGCCCTACATAGGCTGCGTCCTCTGAGTTTAGGGAATGCACAGAATTAATTATATAAATTATTTAGACACTAAAAACTATAACTACACTGAACTAACAACTAAAAACAATTAAATAGACAAAGTGGGCATTAATAAACAATTATAATGCTTTGGTTTATATGTCAGCATTATATATAATGTTCCTGTGGGACATTGTTCACGTTTTCACCATAATAATTACTAGAAAATTTTCAAAACCTCTCTTCTTATTGACAAATTCATCCAGATCTGACAAAATCCCTTAAAGGGATAGTTTGCCCAAAAACGAAAATTCCCTCATCATTTGCTCACCCTCATGCCAGATGTGTATGACTTTCTTTCATCTGCTGAACTCAAATGAAGATTTTTAGAAGAATTTTTCAGCTCTTTTGGTTCATAAAATGCAAGTGAATGGGTGCCAACATTTTAAAGCTAAAGAAAAAATAAATCACATTGGTCAGCATAAAAGTAATCCATAAGATTCCAGTGGTTAAATCAATATCTTGTGGATTAGGGATGGGCGGATCAATACTAAAGTACTGATACTTCCGATACTGATGTGGTATCAAGAATATCGATCCTCACATAAAAATAAAGATGTTTTTTTTTAACAAGGGATCGTATTATTTAGAATACATGAATATTAATACATCTCATAAGCTTCAAAGTGGATAAAAGAATTATATGAGCGAATAAAGTTGCATGGTATCAGAACTATTTATTCTTCTGCTCATCTTGACATGCCAGAAATGCTAAAATACACTAGCTGTCAGACAGCACTCACCCTACAGTGCTTTCCTGAGGTAATGAAAGAAAAACAGCAGGAGTTATTCACACTATGTAATGACAAACCTAGACGTGACATTTATTATTATGGGCTTGTGTGACCATTTTTACAGGTTTATTTAAATTCGTTATTTATTTAAAGTTGTTAAAACATTGATAATGATCTTTAATCCTTGTTAATAAATGATACCCTTCTGAAAACGTACTATGGATTTACTGTAGTAATATCATATTAACCATGATTGTAGTAACTACGACCGTGGTCACCATGTGTTTCTTTTTCTTTTTGGCATTAACCAAGGATTTGATACAATTAACCATGGTTAACTGTACTGTAGTGCCCATATGGTTTTTGTAATAATATCCATATAATAATATCTATGGTTAATTCTGAGGTTTTATGTGTGGCTTATACTAACAAATTTTCTGTACCCTATTTGTCACTCACTCAGCGTTGTGTCGATGTAGTGACACTATGGGTCACTCTTGGGAGCCCCAAACATCTCTGATGTTTTAAGAAAAGGCCAATGAAAATTGGCGAGTCGAATTTGCATGCCACTCCCCCAGACATACGAGTATTAAAGGAGCAGGTGTGCAACCACTCATTCAGATTTTTTCTTTGGAGCCGAGAGGTGTTGATGCATTCCACTGCCAATCCATTCACCTCTGCAAGAGAAAGCAAAGAGTGATCTCTGCGGCTGCTGTAAGCACAGCGCATCACAGTGGTTTCTCCGCTCTAGCACAGATAAGTGTGGAAAACTTCCCTGGGTGCTTCGGCAGCGTGTGTTGAGCGCTAAAAGAGTATACATTATTTCTCCTTAAATAAGTGTATATTCCCTAAAAGAGTGGGCACTGATGGAAAGCTTCTTTTTAAAGATGCCTTTCCATTTTCGTGCAGTTCCTGGTTGCGGTCTTTATCTCTCCGTTTCTAACGTCACAATCGCTGTCTTATGTGTCTGAGCTCCAGAAAAGCTTAGACAGCGTTCATGGATGGTTCATGTCTGCACTGAGAGAACATTACCATGGGATCCTTTTCCTTCCGCAGAGGGAAAGCCAATCCAGCCGCTCCCCGTATTGGTTCTTCTGCCCATGGGCACAAGACCATGATGGTTAGCACTGGGGGTGATTTGGTGACTTCAATGGGAGTAACTCTGCTGGGCTCCTGGGGCATATGGCATCCACGGTGGCGGTCACGCCCCTCGGGTTGATGCATAATGAGACTGCTTCAGCACTGGCTTCAGACTCGAATCCCGAGATGGCATGGCACCGTGGCACACACCGATCTGCCACCGCTTGTTCAGCCCTTGATGGACCTGGCATTTCTACAGGCAAGGGTTTCCCTAGAGCAGGTCTCCAGGTGAGTTGTTGCCACTGCAGACACCTCCAAGTTGGTCTGGGGTGGCATTTGTAATAAGCACGCGGCCGCAAGTTCCTGGAAAGGCACTCCTCTGTGTTGGCACATCAACTGCCTCGAGTTGCTCGTGGTACTGCTAGCCCTGCGGAGGCTTCAGCCATTGATCCAGGACAAGCATGTGTTGGTCCGGGCAGACAACACAGTGACGGTAGTGTGCATAAATTGCCAAGGTGGTTTGTGCTCACCCTGCATGTCGCAACTCTTCCGCCATCTCCTCCTCTGGAGCCATCAGCGGCTCAAGTCACTGCTGGCCACTCATATCTCTGGTTAACTCAATCGCACAGCGGATGCACTGTCGCGGCAGGTGATGCTCAGAGAGTGGAGGCTCCACCCCCAGGTGGTCCGGCTGATTTGGAGTTGATTCAGCGAAGCACAGGTAGACCTGTTTGCCTCCCAGGAATCCTCCCACTGCCCTCTGTGGTATTCCCTGTCCGAGGCCCCCCCTCAGCACGGATGCACTGGCACACAGCTGGCCCCGAGGTATGCGCAAGTGTGCGTTTCCCCCAGTGAGCCTACTTGCACAGACATTGTGCAAGGTCAGGGAGGACGAGGAACAGGTCTTGTTGGTAGCAACCTACTGGCCCACCCAGACTTGGTTCTCGGAACTCACGCTCCTCGCGACAGCCCCACCCTGGCAAATTCCCCTGAGGAAGGACCTACTTTCTCAGGGATGAGGCACGCTCTGGCACCTGCAACCTCTGGAACCTCCAACGTCTGGCCCTTGGACAGGATGCAGAAGATCTGAGTGATCTACCACCCACAGAGGTAGACAATATCACTCAGGCCAGGGCCCCTTCTACCAGGTGACTGTACACCTTGAAGTGGAACTTATTTGCGAATTGATGTTCTTCCCGAGGCGAAGACCCACAGAGATCTGCAGTCGGTTTGGTGCTTTGCTTCCTACAGGAGAGGTTGGAGGGGCGGCTGTCTCCATCCACCTTAAAGTTTGTATGTAGCCACTATAGCGGCACACCACAATGTAATGGACAGTAGGTATTTGGGGAAGCACAACCTGATCATCAGGTCCCTTAGAGGCGCCAGGAGGTTGAATACTCCTAGGCCGCACCTCTTTCCCTCATGGGACCTCTCTGTGGTCCTGCTGGGCCTACAGAAAGCCCCTTTCGAGCCCTTAGAGTCAGTTGAGCTTAAAGTGCTCTGCTTGAAGACGGCCTTCCTGACTGCGCTTACCTCCATCAAGAGGGTTGCGGACCTGCAAGCATTCTCTGTCAGAAATACGTACATATAATTTGGTCCGTCATACTCTCACGTGATCCTGAGACCCCGGCCGGGCTATGTGCCTTTAAAGATAAGGTGGTGAACCTCCAAGCGCTGCCCCAGGAGGAGGCAGACCCAGCCTTGTCATTGATGTGTCCTGTACACGCTTTGCATATCTATTTGGACCACCCAGAGAGATTTAGATGCTCCAAGCAGCTCTTTGTCTGTTTCGGGGGACAGCAGAATGGGAACGCTGTCTCCAAACAGAGGATTGCCCACTGGATTGTGGATGCCATCGCATTGGCATACCAGGCCCCCTTTGGGACTACGAGTGCACTCTACCAGGAGCATAGCCTCCTCCTGTGCCTTAGCCAGTGGCTCCTCTCTAACAGACATCTGTAGAGGAGCGGGATTTTTTCCACAAGATTTTATAATCTCTGGGTTGAGCCAGTTTAATTCTGTGTGTTGGTAGGTACAAACAGGTAAGTATGCGGGCACACAAGTGCCTTTCCCCTTCCGAGGGTAAGACGTGCACTCTTTTGTCCACGTGAGTTCCCGGGAACGGTGAACCCTGGATTCCTCCCCCAGCACCTGCGGCAAGCAAATTTAGAAGAGCAATGCCAGGCCCAGTATTTGTGTCAGTATGCCCTGTTCAGGTCAGACCGTGTGCTGGAATAGGTGCTCCATACACTTTGGTTCCCTGTCTGTAACCCTGTATGACATAATCTTCCATGGTACAGTCTCCCTAACGGTAGACTCGTGTCTCCCCTTGGGCAGAGTCCCAATACAAATTCTGTAATACATGTTAAATGTGTATTATTGAGTTACTCACTACTTGAGTATTCTTTTAATTGGATACTTTCTTACTCTTACTCAAGTAATTATTTACAATATGTTAGCATTTTTATTCAACTTGTACTAGTACTTTTACTTGAGTACAGTTTTTGGCTACTCTACCCTCCTCTGGTTTTATGTTACCTTTCATTAGGCCTACTTTTTATTTCTGATACTGCTGTTAGAGTACTGTTTTCTTAATTCATTTTTTTGTTCTTATTTTATTAATAATGTCCTGAATAATTATTTGAGAACTTTAAACAATGTTTACCTAATTAACAAATTAGTTAGTATTTGTTTGGGTATCAAGGTTTGTCATAAATTCAAAATTTTTGGTACGACTACTGAAGTTTTCATGTAATTACAACACTGCTAACAATGAATATTTAAATTGCACATGGTAGATCATACTATAATAGCATTATGAAAGAGTAGATCCCATAGAAGTGTGATTACCCCTTCTGCAAGTAATGCAGAAAATAGCTCTTTCTAAACAATATTATGAAAAAAAGGGAAAGAGCCATTGGAGAAAATTGTTGAGTAGAAAAAGAGCTGCAATCACCACTATGAAAAGCAGTAAGACACTATGACACTAGCCTGGTGGCATATGTGTTCAGGGAAACAGCATATCAAGAGCATTTTCTCCAACAATATACTGTCAGGAAACAAACTGAACTGCTGCAGGTCTTACATTTCACATGCTCAGCACTCCTATCATTATTGATTTAACAGGGTTACCTTTACCTTCAACACTGCACTTTCACAAAAAAAAAAAAAAAAACTTGTAAGTGAAAAAAAGTACAAAGCTGGGTAATAATATCCCCCATATTTTGTAGTGTTCTACAGTAGCTCAGCAGTACAGCTGGCCAATCAGGCAATGGTTAATCATTGTAAATTAAACAAGACAACATGACAAGGTTTTTACAACACATTTAGCATGTGTGATGTGACACATATCCATGTGAGACAAATATTCAGTGCAAAGTAATCAATGTTGTGGAAGCTATTTAAACTGTAGCTTCTCAAGCAAGTAAATAGGGTAAATTTTGATTGTGTTGTTTTCAGAATGTCATAATTATGTATAATGGATGATCTCAGTAAAATCTTTTGACTGTTGATTTTCAGATTTATGGCCAACACATCATTTGATGGCCTCAGCGGCTACATCCATATTCAAGAGGAATCTACTATTATCTCTGAAAGCCATCACTTCATATGGAATCTACAGCATGACCCAATAGGCAAACCCATGTGGACGCGTCTTGGCAGCTGGAAGCAAGCCAAAATGGTCATGGATTATGGCGTATGGCAGAATAAGAGACAGTCTCAGCCAGGGGCGGACTGGCGGCATTCCTCACGTCTACACTTACGTGTTGTCACCCTGGTTGAACACCCGTTTGTCTTCACTCGAGATGTTGATGAGGACGGTTTGTGCCCGGCTGGCCAGTTGTGCCTTGACCCCCTAACAAATGATACAGCCTTGTTGGTAAGTCTTTTTCAGGGTCTGCAAGGCGCCAATGATACAGTGCCCATGGAGTTTAAAAAATGCTGTTATGGTTATTGCATTGATCTTCTAGAGAAGCTAGCAGAGGACATGGGGTTTCATTTTGACCTCTACATTGTGGGCGATGGAAAATATGGTGCTTATAAGAATGGCCGCTGGACAGGCCTTGTTGGGGATCTAATGAGTGGAGCAGCTCACCTCGCAGTCACTTCCTTCAGCATCAACTCAGCACGCAGTCAGGTCATTGACTTCACCAGCCCCTTCTTTTCAACAAGTCTTGGAATCTTGGTCAGGACTAGAGATACAGCCGCACCTATCGGTGCCTTCATGTGGCCCTTACACTGGAGTATGTGGCTGGGAATATTTGTGTCTTTACATGTCACAGCCGTGTTTCTAACCCTGTACGAGTGGAAAAGCCCTTTTGGGATGACCCCAAGGGGAAGGAATAGAGAAAGAGTCTTCTCTTTCTCCTCAGCACTAAATGTTTGCTACGCAATCTTGTTTGGTCGGACTGCAGCTATTAAGCCACCAAAGTGTTGGACTGGCAGATTCCTCATGAACCTCTGGGCTATATTCTGCTTGTTCTGCTTGTCGACATACACGGCTAATCTCGCTGCTGTAATGGTTGGTGAAAAAACCTATGAGCAACTCTCAGGTATTCATGATCCCAAGGTAAGAGCTTTAAAATGACAGGCAGGTGTAATTTGTGACTAGTTAGAGGTTGAAAATGTACTTCCTGGTTGATGATAATGGTTCTCTTGCTCTTCAAGCTCCACCATCCATCACAAGGTTTCCGCTTCGGGACTGTCCGGGAGAGCAGTGCTGAGGATTATGTGAAAAAAAGCTTTCCTGAGATGCATGAATACATGAGACGATATAATGTCCCTACAACCCCTGATGGTATAGATCACCTTAAGTAAGTCATAATTGTTATTGCAAAGTGGCATTGATCATAGAAGCAGCACTAATGCCCTCTGCCTTGTCCTTCAAATTCTTGCCTTTTCACCATGTCATACAAAATCATGTGGTTTCACTGTACAAGAGGAATACAGACTTTTACATTAACATGAAATTATAATTAACTTCCATCTACATAATAACAAAACCTCTTTGGAGCTCAAATATTTATACTGGAACAAATTACAAATTGGGACAAAAAACGACCTGCCAATATCAGAGATGATTTTTCCCGATAAACGTTCCAAAAAGCAACTTTCGATTATTTGGTCAAACCGAAATATCAGTCGACCTTTAATGATTTCTGTAATTTTATCGAACAGGATGGAATGTTTCAGTGTATCAAACCAGCTAACACCTCAAGACATCACACAATTCATAATTTCCAATGTGAATACTTACAAATCTTTGTACTGCTGTTTTCACTCCAAAAATGGTCAGATAATCTGGAAAAAAAGAAAGAAACACATAGAACATTTCTTAACAAATTTGCAGTTTTTCATTTGAAGTTAGTGCATTGCACCAGGGCAAAAATATCCCAAAAATATTTAAGCTTTATCCTATATTAAGACATATTTGATGGGAGCATGAAAATTTACTTCATAATAAGAATGTCTCAAGAAACGATAAATGCCAAGAGTTTCCAGACAAAATCTCTTGAGTGTGTGTCAAGCCATACACAAGTACATTTAGAATTGATTTTCTTTCTTCCACATCCTGTATGACAAGCCTGAAACTCTCCTTTTGAGTTTTCACAACCTCCAGGACATGATTTGATGTAGTCCTTAAATCAGACCACTCCAAAATATCACCAGTGTGTATAATTCCTTGAAGCAGGGCAGAATAAATAGATTTCAGTAGAGGTTGATGAAATTTGCAATATTTTCCTATGAAGGTCGGTCAGGTTTCTCCTCTCAAATCAATCTGGCACGTGTTTTTGCAAGATAACTCACTTCTTGAATTGCACAGGATATACAAGGATGAGACTGCAACTAGTAAATGTGATCTTTGGGTAAGAAGAAATGTCCAGGTCATATTTCATTTCAAAATCAAAAGAAGAATATAAGAAATTCCATATTTACGTAATGATTAGGCCCATTAAGATTTATTGCATTGAGACATTATTTTCATAGCTATTGATCCATCTTCCCCTAATTACTTTACCCTAATTAAATCTCATTCTCATTACTGTCATCTCATTACAGTGAATGTCGGCAGTTACAGATTGGTGGCCGATTGTTCAGAGCATCACTAAATATACTCTATATACTAAATATATATTTGGCATTACAGTGCCTTAATGAGACTGCCATTTTTAAAATTACAGTAATGAGATTATTTTTTTTATTCTAAAATTACAGTAATGAAAAAGGAATTTTCTTGCATTACATTAATGAAACTGACATACATGGCAATACATAGTATGTGAACCCTTTGGAATTATCTGGTTTTCTTCATTAATTGGTCATAAAATGTGAACTCATCTTCATCAAAGACAAGTAGACAAACACAATGTGAGTTTGCTAACACACAAACAATTAAACTATTTCATGTCTTTATTGAAAACCTTGAACCCTTGGATTTAATAACTGTGACATTCCAAAAGGTGGCTTTTCTTCATTTGAAGCCATTCTATAGTGGATTTGCTTATATGTTTAGGGTCATTATCCTGCTGCATCACTGAATGTCTACTGTGCTTCAGCTGGTGCACAGCCACCCTGACATTATCCTGTTGGATGTATTGATATACTTGGGAATTAATTTTTCCCTTGACAGCAAGCGATCCAGGCCCTAATGAAGCAAAGCAGCCCCAAATCATGATGCTCCCTCCACTGTACTGTGTCGTTGGGATGATGTTTTCTTGTTGGTATGTGGTGCCCTTTTTATGTAGTGCAGTGTGTTCTTCCCAAACAAATAAACCTTAGATTAATCAGTCCTCAAAACATTTTCATAGTTGTGGAGTGTCAAGGTGGTCTTTCTGGCAAACTTCAGCTATGCAGCAATAATTTAGTTGGAAAGCAGTGGCTTCCTGCCATAGACACCATTCACCAATGCATTATGTATAGTAGACTCATGAACAGAGACGTTAACCAGTTCCAATGATTCCTTCAAGTCTTTAGCTGTCACTCGAGGGTTCTTTTTTATGTGTGCCCTTTGATTCAACTTGGCTGGATCTCTAGGGAGAATAGCCACAGTATCAAATCGTCTACATTTATAGACAATTTGTCTAACTGTGGACAGATTAATATCTGAGCTCTTCAGATAACTTTGTAACCCTTTGTTAGCTTTATGCAAAACATCAATTCTTGATCGTAGATCTTCTGAGAAGTCTTTTTTGCAAGGCATGGTCCATGTCAGCAGATGCTTATTGTGAATAGCAAACTCCAAATGTTTGAGTGCCTTTTATGAGTCAAAGTAGCTCTAACCCACACCTCCAATCTTGTTTCATTAATTGGATGGCAGGTTTGCCAACTCTTGAATCGAATTAGCTTTCGTTGACCCCATTAGCTTAGGGGTTCACATACATTTTACAACCTTCACTGTGAATGTTTGAATTAGGTATTCATTATGTACAAGAACAATACAATAATTTGTGTGTTATTAGTTAAAACAGATTGTGTTTGTTCATTATTGTAACTTAGATGAAGATCAAACCAGATTTTAAGAGAATGACCATTGTTTTACTACAGTAATGAGTGACATTTTTTCACATTACAGTTATGAGACTGGAATTTTTCCCATTACAGTAATGAGTATTTTTGTTTTGCATTGCAGTAATGATTGACAATTTTTCACTTAACAGTAAAAACATTTTACTTTTACAGTATTTTGAAAAAAAAAATAATGTTTATGTATTTAATTTACTTTTAATCTTGGTATGAAATATGACCTGGACATTTGTTGACAGTTTTTATGAGATTCAAACATATTGGTTGTATCTTTACAGACAAGTGTATTTTGAGGACTTGGAGGCATTGAAGCATTTGAACGGATTCAGAGATATTTATGTCAAAAGGTCTTATTGTGACTGCATGATAATGCATATCCACTGAAAGATGTTCTGAATGCAGCAAATATGTTTCTCGTCATATAATAGCAAAGTGCCTCATGCTATTTCAGGGATGATCCACAAAAGCTTGATGCTTTTATAATGGACAAAGCTCTCTTAGACTATGAAGTGTCTATTGATGCAGACTGCAAGATGCTGACAGTAGGGAAGCCTTTTGCAATTGAAGGCAAGTACATGGGTGCTTCTTACCCACTTATTGTTTTTGTTTTCTTGTGTTGTAGATTGAATGTACTACTATATATATACTCTATTAATAACTTCCCCTTCTGTCCACAGGCTATGGTATTGGGCTCAAACAGAATTCTCGTCTGACTTCAAATATCTCTGAGTTGGTTAGTCAGTACAAATCTGATGGATTTATGGACATGCTACATGATAAGTGGTACAAGGTGGTTCCTTGTGGTAAAAGAAGCTTTGCTGTCACTGAGGTAAGTCATGCTATAAAATGAAAATCATATCTGTTTTCTCAGTAAAGCTGTTAAAGACCCCATGGCATGGTTTGACAAAAGCCATTTCTGTCCTACGTTCACATATTTCCTATTAAAACAGGGAGTTGGCAATAGCCAGTATACTTTAGTATATATGTTACAGCTAATCAAAACCATGATTTGATACTTGCTATTGCTAGTCAGATGCAGGTGAAATTAGGTGGAAGAACATTTTTAATCTAGAGGGCATTTTATTGCACAAAAATGTAAATGTCACCAAATTTATTGGGAGAGAAGGATTGTGGAACTGCACCCGCTGATATCATATTGTTTATTTTCTTACACTGTCTGCAATTTTTAGCACCCAATTCACTAAAGGAATTTTGCTAATCAGGTAAATATGCAAATAAGGCCAAAACATTTGAGCTGAACATTATTTGCAAAAAGCAAATCCCCATCTTGCGGGTTGGTTCTGAGTGCTAGGTTGTGGAAGATGCAGCAGACTAGAACACTCTGGCATAATTTACAGGAAATGTACAGCATCGCTCCAAAACTGGAGTCCAGGAATCTGAATCAGCTCTTTAAAATGCTGAAAGTGCGTTTGAATGCATGGCATGTCTGGATATATCCCTGGTTTTAATGCTTTTCTCCATCGTTAGATCTTCATTTGATGAATCGCTGTTGCCATGATCAATAGAAAAAGTACACACATTTCTCTATTAAATAAAATGTAAATATAGCCACAAGCATAAATTACCGGGGTCCAAGCAGTTTTGAAAAGAGAAGAAAATGACCAAAATTGCCAAATTTAAAAGAACAGATAAGAATAGATCTGTCAGGGGTAATTGCATTACTAAGTACCCTATTTTTAGAGCACTACATCTTTAGCGTAGCACTTTGCAATACGTGGAAAGTCAGTGGGCATGCTCCATAAAGTTTTGACTTTTTAATAAAAGCATGTGGAAAGCATGTCTTGGCACAAGTGGGTTGGCGAAATTGTGCACGCAAAGTGCTAATGGACTGTGTCAAGTGCAATTTAAATGTTACGATTTCAGTACAAGTATTGACAGCATTTGTGGCATAATGTTGATTACCACAAAAATTATTTTAGACTAATCCCTCCTTTTCTTAAAAAACAAAAAATGCAAAAATCGAGATTACAGTGAGGTCCTTACAATGGAAGTGAATGGGGCAAATGAAAGTGAATGGGGCCAATTTTTGGAGGATTTAAACTTGTGAAGCTTATAATTTTATAAAAGCACTTGCTTTAAATTTTCTGTAAAAAAACTTGTGTATTATTTGAACTGTAAATTTGTCATTTTTACAGTTGTTTTAGGCTTTGTTGACATTACATTGCCTTGGTAACAAAGTTGTAAAATTGGCTATAACTTTACTCAAAAAGGTTTGTAAGTGATTTCATCACACTAAAATCATGTTTACACACATATCCTTTATGTCTTGAAAAAAGAGAGTATTTTAACGGTAATAAATTGTCCCCCATTCACTTCCATTGACACTGCCTCAGTGAAATATTGTTTTTTGCTTTTTTTTAAAGAAAAGGAGGAAAAAGTCGAAACAATTTTTTGTGGCTATCAATATTATGTCACAAATGCTTTAGATTAAGCTAACTTGTATTGAACCGAAACATTCTTTTACAATTATTAGGTACTGAGGTAAATGCTATGGAAGGATACAACAGACTAAATTAAATAAAAAAATATATCATGAGAAATACATCAGAAAATGTTGCAATCAATAAATATAAATACTGTGAAATATGGGCATAAATAATAAATATACAAGGGATGAAATCTGTTTATTTATGGGTGTAAAATGAAAAAAATGTAATATGAAATATGACAAAATATGCCTTGAAATAAAATCAATATGATCACACGTGAAGTCAGCATGATGTTTCCGATAGTTTCAGTACCCAAGGATTGGCGACCGTGTGCCGGTGCGCTGACATGCAGCATTCTTATCAGACATGTTTGCAGGGGTTTCAATGTGTTTACATTTCCACCTGGCACAATAGGCAGTGCGATCCATCAGCTTCGTGGGAGACTAGGGTTCAAAGCCAGACAGCAACCACGACTGAATAATCAATGACGAGCATGATTCAGAGGTTTCATTTTTCCCTCTGACATTACTTTTTTACTCCACTAATGGTTAAGGTAAGTTTTGGGTTTGGGGATAGAATCTATAAATATATGCTTCTCGCTTCATTGTATAAATTCCTGTAAAGCTGAAAACAACTTGCTTCACTACTAGCTTTTGGCGACCTCTCCTGGACATAAATGGAGCTCACACGTGCCCATATCCCCTACAAAACTTACTGCTTTGGCCACTGGGGGCAGGCAGTGTTTTGAAATTTCGGTCAACGTATACCGATTTTGATGTAAAACAAAGTCGGTCTACTCTTTCCGATTTCACTGTGAGATCAGGCTGAATAAAATAGACATGAAATATGCCCTGAAATTAAATATTTTGGGTAACATTAAAATAAAATAAGTATGCCAAGAAATACTGTAATTAAATATATCATGAAATGTTAATTAGAAGTATCATGAAAAGTGAGTTCAAATAAATAAATAGGGCATGAACATTTTTTATTTATTTACTAAAATTTAAAATTTAAATAAATTAGGGTATTTGAAATATGCCTTGAAATGAAATAAGATAAGAAATACACCCACATAAAAGATAGTGTTCAACTGACTCGATCTGGATTTCATATGATGGTCGGCCAGGCCGAGTCACGTTGCCACAGGCACAACTCTGAAGAAACAAACTTCGTTGTAGAATCTCTTCGAGGTTTTCAAAAATCACTTGATCAAAATAGAAGTTGCTATTTTGTGGTTGTTATTTCTTCCCAGATCTCTTCAATTCGTTCTCCGAAGTTTGTTAAATCGACAGATGCTTTCATTTCCTCTGCAGTTACTATTGTTTGCTACGGTTTGCGGTTCGTCCAGTGGAGCAGACATAGTCTTACTACAGGAGGCATCAACAATTGATTCAAGATGACCCAGTCATCCCTCCCTCGTATCTTTCCCACAGACTCCTTCTTTTGGCTGTTATCCTAAGTAGCTTTCGATTTTTCTCGACTACAATTGGAGGAGGTGGGTCTTTGAGAACCATTCAGCCAATAAAACTCTCGCAACTTTGACAAGTGGAATAGTGGAATACGAATTTCATGCCGTTTTTCATGTCTGATTTCATTTCAAGGAGTAATTCACATGTCCTTTTTCATTTAAAAGCATATTTCCTGTCACTTTTCATTTGACAAAAATAAGTAAGAGTACAAACCATATTACACCATATTTATTTATTCATGATACTTTTAATTATTGAAAACAATTATAGATTCAACTTTTTATGATGTATTTAACAATTTCTTGACATTTATTTTATTTAACTGTGCCCATAATATTTCATTTTAGGGCATATTTCATGTTATATTTCACATAATTTTTAAATAAATTAAATACATAGATACATTTCTTCAGTTATTTATTTATTTATTTATGCCCATATTTCACAGTATTTATATTATTGGCAACATTTCTGATGTATTTAATTATTTCATAATATATTTATTTATTTAATTTAGTATGTTATATCCTTCCATAAATTGCACCGTCTGCATATATATTTCATTGCCTGTCAAGCAACTTCAACCTAAATGAAGACAGCCTATTCATATGAATTTGGTACTGTAAAGGGCTATATGCAATTCATTAGAACAATAACTATGTCCTTGCTGTGAACTCTTTCCCATTTTGTCTGGCATCGTTCCAGTGCTATGATGTTTAGATGTAAAATACAGTACTACCGAGGACAGTTGTGTTTCCTCTTGGCCCCAGAAATCCCCTGCTCTGCTCTATGACTCTAGACCACGATGTACATGTTGTATGTGTTCTCTATCGGCCACTCTGTGACAAATCATTGCTAGTATTAAAAGTGATCAATAGCTCTTTGATATCATCTGCTGGTTGAATCCCCAAATGCAGGAACTGACTTTAGACTTTGGGCCGAGTATAGATTCATTAACCACTTCATTAATCACAGTACACCTAAAGTTTGCGTGCATACACCCACAGACAGTGCAAGCACTCCCACCCAATTGCGCTTTGCGTTGGCATGAAAATTTGGCTTAGATTAGAGGTCTCAAGAAAATTGGCATAGCACACATTAGTTGCACATAGCACACAGTTGTTGCGCATAGTGCTATGCCTAGCGCGGTCAGACAGAGCCAATGATTAAATGATTTTACAAATTTCTAGACCAAAATTGTTAAACATGCTGTTGCAAATACATTAGCAGTGTGCTTATTGCTTATTATAGCGCCAACTAGGGTCGAACGGGGTGTGTAGTTTTCATTTTAGAATGAGCATCTTTTTGGTGTGCTGTCTTCTTGCATCTTTTCTAACCTCAATGTTATGTTGTTTATTCCAGACTCTACAGATGGGGATAAAGCACTTCTCAGGATTATTTGTCATGCTATGCATTGGAGTTGCCCTGTCTCTACTCACTACTCTAGGTGAACACATCCTCCATCGCTGGGTGATACCCAGGATGCAGAACTCATCACAGCATACGTACTGGCTTCACACTAGTCAAGTGAGTAGATTTGTAGTGTTGTGTGTAGTGTGCTGATTTTATTAAACAATCATATTTCATCTAGGTGACATATTGTATTAGTAGGGGAACTTTTAGCTAATTTTTTGCTTTGTACTTCTTAATCCTAATTTTCTGTAATAACACTTAATTGAATCTGTTCTGTCAGAGATTACATCGAGCGCTTAACCCAAGATTCAAAGAAGACAAATTACAGACTGTCGCAAAGCCAGAGAAAAGGTAAACTGCTCTCACAAGCATTGAATTAAATAAACAAAGTAGGGTCATTCTAAGGAAACTGTCATTTGAGTGATGCGTGTGTCCACCAGAAGTTAATACTAATATAGTTAACACACTACTGAAATTAGACACATTGTAATCCGACCCCATTATGCTGTGACATTTTCCACTTGTGCACAAAACATCGGGTTGGGAACAAATATGTTTTTACATAGAAATGTTGTTTTGCAATCATAATGTGTAGTTTATTACAAGGCACACTGAAACTGAGTAATACTACCAGAATGTACTGAGTTCTAAACTCACCAGACTCACCAGACAGATCAACAGACTGGCCAGACTGGTTTGAGTTGACAGAAAGGCTATGGAAACCCAGATAACCACTTTGTACAATTGTAGTGAGAAGTCAGAATTCACAACATGTCGAACCTTGAGGTGAATGGCTACAACAGCTGAAGACACAGTCGAGTTCCACTTCTGTCAGCCAAGAACAGAAAGCTGAGGATGCTGTGGGCACAGTCTCACCAAAACTGTACAGCTAAAGAGTGGAAAATCATAGCCTGGTCTGACGAGTCTCGATTTCTTCTAAGGTACACAGATGGTATGTCCAAGGCCCAAGGCTGACAGAAGTGGATATTGAAATTGTCTTCTGGTGTTGTAGCCCATTCACCTCAAGGATCGACGTGTACAGAGTGGTTATCTGAGTTACCATAGACTTTCTGTCAGCTCGAAACAATCTAGCTATTCTCCGTTGACCTCTCTCATTAACAAGGCGTTTATGTCCGCATAACAACCGCTCCCTGGATGTTTTTGGTTTTTGGCATAATTTTGAATAAATGCTAGAGACTGTTGTGCATGAAAATCCCAGGAGATCAGCAGTTACAGAAATACTGAAACCAGCTCATCTGGCACCAAAAATCATGCCACAGTCGAAATTACTGAGATCACATTTTTTCCCCATTTTGATGGTTGATATGAACATTAACTTAAACTCCTCACCTGTATCTGCTTGATTTTTGCATTGCACTGCTGCCACACGATTGGCTGATTAGCTAATCGCATGAATATGGAGGTACAGGTGTTGCTAATAAAGTGGTCAGTGAGTGTATATTCAGAATAAAAATATAGAAATTCCAAACTAACTATTGCGAGGTTAAAAACATGTAGCTCTTTAGGGATTGACTCATGGTTATTATAACTAAATAACTATTGGAATCTTGCATGGCTATAACATAGTATTTAGAATTGGTGGTGATTGTTTCACCCTCAACAAGAATCAGTAATTGGTAAACCTGTAATTTTAGTAGTAATCTGGTAACAATTTACAATCACAGTAGTTCAAATGACCTAACAATGAACAATCATTTTGCAGCATTTATTATTCTTGGTTAATGTTAATTTCTACATATACTAATACATTTAGTTAAAGCATTATGAACTAATATGAACTAACAATGAACAATAGTATTTCAACAAATTAACATTACCAAAGCAATGCATACATACATACTGTTAAAAGCCCTTTTTAAGTTTTAGTTCATGATACTTACGCTTTCATTAATGTTAACAAAAATAACCTTATTGTAAGTGTTACTAATAATCTTTTTAAATGAAAAATAAATAATAATAATAATACTAATTGTATACTTTTTCTTAAAATGTTCTGACACAAACTGCACTGTTTTCAAGGACGAACCACTAACTGATTTAATCAGCCAAACAGCTATTGCATGTGTACTAGATAATTAGATGTGACCAGATGTGGTTGGGATAGTCATTATTAAACTGTTTGGTTTTTCTAAGTTGGGTTTTCCAAAGCATAAACCTGTACTATACTGTATATTACTACCATAATACCAATTTTGATAGATAATTAGCTATCATACATTTAGGTGGCATACTTTGGAATATTAGTATTTACAAACGAAAAATTGTCTTGTCTTCCTTGCCCCAATTAAGCTGTAATGTTGGAAACAATCAACAAACACCATGGGACTCTTTGGGAACATCCAATTGTAATCGAAGGAAAATGTCCAATCAGGAGGGGCAACAGAATGACCTAGAATGTTCACAGTGCAAGGAACTCCTGCCCCTACAGGAGAAGAGAATGCTTCCTCTACAGACCACGTCCAATGGGAGAACAGATCTGCTGGGTCTGGCGCAGAACCCAATAGTACAGGAACTGACAGACCTGGAAACACAGATCCAGCTCATCAAAAAACAACTACAGCTCGCCATGAAGAAAAAAAAAGAGCTGGAGCAGTATCAGAAGTCAAAGACTCCGACCGAGCCCTAGAGTTTTTAAAAATCTTTCTATAGCTGGTGTTTTCTGGGTTGCAGTGTTAAAGGCTTGGAACTAAGGGTTGATTATTTCAATTGTTGTTCCTAAGGGAACAAGACTGTCTCTACACATTTTTGAAGTCCTTTTTTACTTTGATTTATATTTTGATTCCTCATCGAACTAAATTTGAAAAAGGACATAGGGAAATTAAACTAAGTCATGAGTTGGAAGTAAGCAGTGTATATTTCTGTATTCCCAGATGTTTAATTCTGTGTATACCCTGTTTTTATGGTGCAATGTGAATGACAAATTTATCTTCTTAAATGATCTTCCCTTGAGGCATTTACACACTGTCTAAGTGAAATTTATTTAAGGTGTCAAAGTGTGCTGTATGATAGCGTCTCCTGCATATTGATACACAGAACTGAGATTTTTTTTTTTTTGAAGAAAGGCAGACTTTCATCTCTTGGGTTGTAACAGAACAGTCTTCACCTTGAAAACATGCTGTTAACCTTGAAAGCATTTTGTTTCTAACAATTAAAAAATAATTTGAGATAAATTTGTGTGAGATAAATTTCAGGCTTTCAAATCTTTTTTAATTAATTTAAATGAGTTACAATATTCTTGACAAGATGATCAGATACTCAGGGATGGGAATCTTAAGCTTTGACTCCACTTAACGATTTTTATTGCTTAACTGTTCAATTAACAAATTATTTTGTGATTCTGTGGGAGAAAATGCATGCAACCATCGAAGACATCATAATATTATAAAGATTACTCTCTCTCTCTCTCTCTCTCTCTCTCTCTCTCTCTCTCTCTCTCTCTCTATATATATATATATATATATATATATATATATATATATATATATATATATATATATCTTCAAGGTCTGGGTAGATTAGATGGTAAGTGAACAATCTGTTCTCGTAGTCAACATGTTGAATGCAGGAGAAATGGGCAGGAGTAAAGACCTGAGGGACACTGACAAGGGCCAAATTTTTATGACAAGACGACTGGGTCAGAGAATCTCTGAAATGGCAAGGCTTGTGGGGTGCAGCAGCGGTGAGTACCTGCTGACAGTGGTCTGAGGAGGGAGAAACCACAAACCAGCAACAGGGTGTTGGGCACCCAAGGCTCATCGATGTGAGGGCAACGAAGGATATACTGTCTGGTCCAAAACTACAGAAAGTCTACTGTATCACAAGTCACAGAAAATTTGAATGATGGTTAGGGGAGGAATGTGTCACAACACACAGTGCATCGACCCTGATATGTATGGGGCTGAGAACAACGGTGTGCCCATGATGACCCCTGCCCACCATAAGAAGCACCTACAATGGGCACATGAGCATCAGAACTGGACCTAAGGGATTCATTTAAAATGTTTAACGTGTTAATTTTACTTAATGGCAATTAACACATTTACCCATTATCTTATTCGATTCTGACATTTTAAGCCGCTCCGTGTGAGTTTTGAAGACTGGTTGGAATAGGGCAAACCTTTGCACTGTGACATACACACTACAGCGATTCATGTGTCAATGATCAAGTCATGGAGAAAGGGCCTTTTAACCATAATTGTTTGTACAAAATAAACCCAAATAGGACTTGTGATAAGCCACATTTACATGACCCACTGGAATTTTGCATCAGCATTACCCCTGTGTCACGTTTCAGATAATTCTCTGAATGAAACAAGATATTCTGTGCAAACCCTTTTCATTTGGAATTTAAAGCAGCAAATCATGTAAAAGTGGCTTCACGATTGCTGTAGCAAAGTGGATAGTGACTAAAATATTGTGGAGGATGAGGGTTTAGGAGATTTAATGCCCATTAGAATGAAAATGCAAACTACAGGGACAAGACGTTTCAATTAGTTAACCTCCCACTTAGACTCTGGGAAACATTAAATGGTAATTGAATTTGTGCTTTTTGGTGCATTTCTATCTTTATACTGTGGAATGCTTTGTTTGGAAAATGCTAATAAAATATTATTGTTACATATTGTTTTCTTTCTAAGAAGGAAGTATATGCAATTTGACAGAAAATAAAGAAGATTAACAGCTGAATTTGAAAAAGTTCAATTTTGTGTTAATCGTGATTAATTAAGAAAAATAATGTGATTCATTGAAATTAAACATTTTAATCAACTGACAGTACTATATATAAATTATATGATGATATATGATATACAAAAATATCTGTTGTCTTTTGTACTTGCGACAGTATATAGACCACCAGGCCCATATTCAGATTGCCTTAGAGAATTTGTTTATTTTCTGTCAGATCTAGTAGTTACTGTGGATAGAGCTTTAATCATTGGTCATTCACATAGAGAAAGAAAGAAAATTATACATTAAGATTAGCATTTATCTATATTCTCAACTCAGTTGGGGTCAGACAAAATGTGAAAAGATCAACTCATTGCCATAATCATATGCTAGATTTAATTCTGTCTTATGGAATTGATGTTGATAATATTGAAATTCTGCTGCAGAGCGATGACATCTCAGATCATTACCTCATTTCTTTTATGCTGTGCTTAGCAAAGGTCACTCAATCTATGCTGCGTTATTGATCGGGTAGAACTATTCTTTCTACCACTAAAGATATCTTCACAAATAATCTTCCAGATTTGTCTGAAATACTAAGTAATGCAAAACCTTTAGAAGAACTTGATGTAGTCACAGAAAATTTAGATATAATCTTCTCTAGCACTCTTGATAATGTCACCCCCCCTTTTGATTAAAGAAAATTAAAGAGAAATACCCCACACCGTGGTACAATGATCATACTCATGTTCTCTAGTGAGCAGCTCAGAAAATGGAGAGAAAGTAGAAAAGTACAAAATTAGAGGTTTTTGTGGCACATGGAATGATAGTGTCTCTAGCTACAGAACGGCTCTAAAAGCTAGCAGGTCTGCATATTTTAGCAAACTCATAGAACATAACCACAATAACCCTAGGTGTTTATCCAGTACTGCAGATAAATTTGTAAGGAATAAGTGTCATAATTAATGACTTTATGAATTTCTTTACTGATAAAATGTCTAATCATTAGAAACAAAATTGGAATTATGCAACCATTGGAAATAGCGCCTCAGATTTGATCAATGATATCAAAGATGGATGGCTTGAAATTTCCTTCTACTCAATTCCAACAAAACAGATGTACTAATTATTGGACCAAAATCCTCTAAAAATAAGACACTAAAATATAATTTGTCTGTCAATTTAGGTGTTATATTTGATTGTAATCTGTCCTTTGAAAATCACATTTACAATGATTGTAGAACAGCATTCTTCCATCTCAGAAATATTGCTAAGTTACATGCTCTCTGTTTCTAATGTCGAAAATTTTTTGTAAAAATCCAAATAGCTTTACACATCTTTATTATAAAGGGTTTAAACAATGTTTTCCATGCTTGTTCAATGAACCATAAACAATTAATGAACATGCACCTGTGGAACGGTCGTTAAGACACTAACAGCTTACAGACGGTAGGCAATTAATGTCACAAAACAGAACACTAGAGAGACCTTTCTACTGACTCTGTAAAACACCAAAATAAAGATGCCCAGGATCTCTGCTCATCTGCGTGAATGTGCCTTAGGCATGCTGCATGGAGGCATGAGGACTGCAGATGTGGCCAGGGCAATAAATTGCATTGTATGTACTTTGAGACGCTCAGGTCTTTACTACTGTGAGATGTAAGACAGTGCTACAGGGAGACAGGAAGGATAGCTGATTGTCCTCGCAGTGGCAGACCAGGTGTAACAAAACCTGCACAGGATCAGTACTGTACATGCGAATATCACACATGTGGGACAGGTACAGGATGACAAGAATAACTGCCCAAGTAACACCAGGAATGCACAATCCCTCCATCAGTACTCAGACTGTCTGCAATAAGCTGAGAGAGGCTGGACTGAGGGCTTGTAGGCATGTTGTAAGGCAAGTCTTTACCAGACATCACAGGAAACAATGTTGTCTATGGGCACAAACCCACCTTCGCTGGACCAGACAGGACTGGCAAAAAAGTACAGTGCTCTTCACTGACAAGTCACGGTTTTGTCTCTGATGGTCGGACTCACGTTTACCGTCGAAGGAATGGGCATTACACTGAGGCCTGTACTCTGGAGCGATTCTCGATTTTGGAAGTGGAGGGTCCATCATGGTCTGGGGCGGTGTGTCAAAGCATCATTGGACTGAGTTTGTTGTCATTGCAGGCAATCAAAATGCTGCACGTTACAGGGAAGAAATCCTCCTCCCTCATGTGGTACCCTTCCTGCAGGCTCATCCTGACATGTCCCTCATAGCATGACAATGCCACCAGCCACACTGCTCTTTCTGTGCATGAGTTCTTGCAAGACAGGGATGTCAGTGTTCTGCCATGGCCAGTGAAGAGCCAAAATTAAGAGACCAGCTGTATATATATATATATATATATATATATATATATACAGCTGGTCTCTTAATTTTTTCCAGACGTGTATATACACCGATCAGCCACAACATTAAAATCACCTGTCTTATATTGTGCAGATGTCAGATGGGCAGGTTTAAATATTTCTTTAACTGCTGATTTCCTGGGATTTTCACACAACAGTCTCTAGAATTTACTCAGAATTATGCAAAATCAGAAGATCAACAGAGAATTGCCAGACTGGTTTGAACTGACAAAGTCTGCTGTAATTCAGCATTCTGAGATGTGGGTTGGCGCTGTTTCGGTGGCACAAGGGGGACCTACACAATACTAGGCTGGTAGTTTTACTGTTGTGGCTGATCGGTGTATGTAAATGGCAAGAAAAATGTATGTGAACCCTAAATTTAACTTAAAATATTGTTTGGTCATTTAAGTTACAATAATGAACAAACACAATGTTTTGACTTGAAACACACGGATCAGGGATATCCCTGAAAAGACGGTGCTGGACGTATCTGTCTGCATTCATGGTGTTCTCACAGATGTGTGAGTTACCCATGCCATGGGCACTGGCACACCCCTGGCCCATACAGATACTGGCTTTTTGACCTGATGCTAATAATAGCCTTATTATAATAACCTTTTCCTCTTCGGCCTGGATAACACGACAGCTGTGTTTTTCAAAAAACGTTTTTTGAGTATTGAAGCTGACTACCACCCATGGAGTCGCGAGTTCGAATCTAGGGTGTGCTGAGTGACTCCGGCCAGGTTGCTAGGAAGGGTAGAGTCATATGGGGTAACCTACTTGTTGTCACGATTAGTGGTTCTCGCTCTCAATGGGGCATGTGGTAAGATGTTTGGATTGATGGTCTCAGAAGCGGAGGCAACAGAGACTTGTCCTCCACCACCTGGACTGAGGTGAGCAACCAGGCCTCCACGAGGATCTACTAAGTAGTGGGAACTGGGCATTCCAAATTGGGAGAAAAAAATTATAAATAAAATAAAACTCTTCAGACCAAAAAACACAGTTCCACTGTTCTACTTTCCATCTAAGATGAGACCGAGCCCAAAGAAGTCAGCAGTGCTTCTGGACAGTGTTGATGAGGGCTTCTGCTTTGCATAGTAAATTCTTAACTTACATCTGTGGATGCAGCATCGAGTGGTGTTGCCTAACAAAGATTTACTTATCCCAAGCCCATGTTCATGATATCCATTACTAATGAATAACATTTTTTTATGACAGTGATGTCTGAGGGATCAGAGATCACGTGCATTCATTGGTGCCTTCAATATAGCAAAGAGTGAATATAAATTACATATCACTCCATTTTGTTTTTATTAGCATTTTTCATACTGTCCCAACTTTTTGGGAATTGGGGTTGTAGTTGCTTTTATACAAAACATTACTTTCACGAATGTTTTTTGGATAAGGTTAGGGATTTGACATGGCTATTTTAAAACATACTGAATCCATTTTATAGTTACTGTGTTGCTAATAATGCCTTGGCATTGCATCATTGCATCATTAAATGTTCTAGTGTCTTTTGTTTTAGATCACAGACAGTCATCGTGACATTCTGCTGCAGTATTCATTGGTCCATTAATGATTGCAAGTAAATGAAGCCCTGAAGCAGCAAAGCTACCCCACACTGTTTATTCTGTTACCAACAGCTGGTATCAGGATATGCTGTTGACATTCAGTGATTTGTTTCCTCCAAACTTTATACTGTGCAAGTCCAGTTTTTGGCTTTGAAGTTTCTCATTTGTGCAGGTCATTGAATAATGCCATGTGGTATTAAGTCACTATAGGCAGACTAAAAACACTAACACTAAAACTTCTTAATATATCAAGAAATTAAGTAGCAAGAAAAAGTATGTGAACCCTTTGGAATTAGCTGGTTTTCTGCATTAATTGGATTTTAAAATATGATCTCATCTTCATCAAAGCCACAAGTATAGACAAACACAATGTGCTTCAGTTAACAACACACAAACTTATACACTTTCATGTCTTTTTTGAACACATCACATTAAACATTCACAATTCTATGGAAAAAAACAATTTAAAAATGATTAAAAATGGATTTAATAACTGATCGATCCTCCTTTGGTGGCAATAACCTCAATCAAGCATTTCAGTTAGATGCGTATTAGACCTGCACAATGTCTGGTGTGAACAGCTCTCTTGAGGTCTTTCCACAGGGTTAAGCTCTGGGATCTGACTGGGCCACTCCAAAAGGTGAATTTTTTTAAGCCATTCTGTAGTGATGTTTAGGGTCATTGTCCTGCTGCATCACTCACCTTCTACTGAGCTTCAGCTGGCACACAGCCACCCTGACATTATCTTGTAGGATATTCTTGATAAACTGATGGCAAGCGTTCCAGGCCTCGAATCAGCAAAGCAGTCCCAAATCATAATGCTCCCTACACTGTACTTCACCATTGGGATGTTTTCATGTAGGTATGCTGAGCCCTTTTTATGCCATATGTACTGCATGTTCTTTCCAGACAATTCAACCTCAGCTTCAACAGTCCACAAAGCATTTTCCCAGTAGTGTGGTGAAGTGTCAAGGTGTATTTGTAAAAAAGCAGTGGTTTCCTTCATGGTGTCCTGCCATGGACACCTTGCCTGTTTAATTATTTCCATATAATAGACTCACAAACAGAGATGTTAACTAGGGATGTCATAAAATACTGTATAGATATATAAATTATTGATCGGCATGTTATTTTATTGATACATTTTTGAGGCATTGATATACTAAAATTAGCCTACATTTAAATTAGAAGCCCAGTTGTCATGCTTTTCAACTCACTAAGTTTGCCTGTTTAACAGTTTGGTGTAATAGCGTTAGGAGACCAAAAGAGGATATAGCATTTACCGAATCCGGTCGTGGTCATGATCACACACACACGCACGAACACGCACACACACACACACGCACACACAAAATACGAGCTGAAGCAGTGCAGATTGCAGTCGAAAGTTACAAATGTTTTTGTACTTCTTCAAGAATTAACAAAGTTATGTGCAGGTTAGTGAAACTGGAGTAACTAGCAAAGTTTATTATGCAATTACTCTGTATGTAGCCATGAAAAGGTTTTTTTATTCAAGCAGTCAAACAACAAAAATACTTTTTACTCAGAATAATTGGCTCTATGAAAGATATTTATTCACAATATATCATTCAGTTATACTTCAATAATGATCTGGGTTGACTTTAATGGAAAATATTGCTACTTGCACTCCATGGCACTTCAGAATGTTGACACTGAGCATTGGTGGTGTGTGCGTACCTTTGTAGAAAATAAATAATTGTTTTGAATTGTAGAACGCATCATGTTATCCACCAGATGTGTCAATAGATGTTTCTTGTGAATAGCAAATTCAAAATGTTTGAGTGCTTTTTATAAGTCTATAAGTAGCTCTAACCCACACCAGGCTTGCCAACTCCTGACTAATTAGCTTTTATCATTAGCCTAGGGTTTCACATACATTTCCAACCTACACTCAGAATGTCCAAATTATGTATTCAATATGTTACAAAATAATAATAATAATAAAAATGTGTTAGTTAAAACAGATAATTTTACTCAGATGGAGATCAAACCCCTTATTTGGCCAGTAGTGTCTTTTTTTCTTTTCTTTTTTAGATAAAAACATGATTAGCTAGTTTCCCAAGTTCTTGAGTTCCTAACTTTCTAAGTGAACTTTCTCATGACAGTAAAACTTTCAGAAGTATGGAATGGATTTTTCATACCTCACTCATCTATTTTAAGAAAGGGGGTTTTACCCAGCAGACAAACTATACAGTACAAAACCAGTTTTTATTGAAGCTTTCTGAAGCCTCAATGAGTTTTTGGCAGATAAATGGATTGTTCAAGCTATATAGCCACAGGTTTATTCAATTTTAAAAAATATTTAACACAAAAATGTTAATACCAAGATGGTGAATAACATGATTTTATAACATTAACATTTATATCCAGTGTCTGCAGTGATTATGGACTTTCAGGGGCGTTTCTAAGGCTGGAAGAGATAAAGGGCTTAGCCCCTAGAGAAACCATTTCCGTAATTCATTTTGAAATGTGTTCAAATGTGTCATGCATGATAATGCATTTTGAACACACAAAAAGTTATGAATCCCAGGACTCTTCAAGTCAAGTCAAGTGGTTTGTATTATCTCTTGTTGTCAGTATTTGTTTTTACCCTCTTTCTTTATTTACTTGTCTGATTTCTTTAAATTTAAGGGTGTGGTGCTAAACGGTTTTTCCTCACTATGCCTGAAATAAGATTTTGATAAATTTAAACACAGAGTAGTTCTAGCGGGAAGACTAGGAGCTGTACATCATCACACCATTAGCTAGGTAACTCCTGGCCAATCACATGTAAGACATTGCTTTATAAGTCTGCTCACAATCTATCACATTGCTGTTTCAGTGTGCAAACATGGCAACCTCCACCACCACAGGTTGAGTCCCATCCTGCACGGGGGTAGGCTCCTTGCCCCTGCTCATAAATTATCCTATATTTAACTTATTTTAAAGCTTATTAAATCTGTTCCCATCAAAAAATTTAAACATGACCCAAAGTCCCATAGAGCTATTACTTAAAAAAACCTTAGAAACACCATTAACTTCAAAAACAAATCATGCCTTCCTTTAAAAAATGAAACCCACTCATATTATTGGACTATTTATTTGACAGACTCATTTCAAATGAAATGCAAACTTTAAAGAAACACAAAATACAGTCAGGAATAACATTTTATTCAAACAATTTAGTGTATTTCATGCTGAGCACATGGCCATTTAAAGATGCCCACGGAGAATCAGATACAACGACATGTAACAATTCGACATGTTTTCTTTTTTATATCTTACACCAAAAATAGGTATACCAAAAACATTCCTGGAAAATCAGCAGGCAAATTTGATCAAAATGCTTTATACAGATAACAAAAAGAATACAAAAATGATCTCTGTCCAAAAATGTACAGGAAAGAAATCAAAATAAAATCTTTGTACAAACACCACAGAACAACATTAATGTTTCAATTACATTATATATAGACTGTATGTATGTATATATATATATATATATATATATATATATATATATATATATATATATATATATACACACTTTGTGATGTGAAACATGACAAAGAAGGCATAAATTTGGACATTGAGCAGTGTTGACGTTATGAGGGGAAGCTACAGCACTCTCTTATACAAAATGTACAAAACAGCTGCTTCTAGGTACAACTAGTTACAACATAATACTGTCTTTTTCATTTATTTTTTTTACAGTATGCCACAGTACAAAAAACTCTTTGTGCCTAGAAGTGTTGAGGTGAAGCGAACGTGACGCGGTGTTGCCCCCTTAGTCATGTGACTTCAGTCATGGATGCCGAATGGTTCTGAAACACAAATTAAATGACATTAAGACAATGATTCAGAAGATCTACAATTAACATTTGTGCCAAATGTGAGAAACGATGGTTTTGGCGAGTAAACAGCAGTCAACAATGCAAACGTGGAAAATGTCTTCACCAATGGAAGTCCATCAGGCGAAATACCCAATTATGACAGATTTCCATTGAGATGGCCGTATTTTGCCTGACTTGTGCATAAATTCTGCATTCATTAATATTCCAACCATTGAAGGTTGCGAGTTCGCCATCAGCACAGCCCAAGCCGTTACTACAAGCAATGCACACTGGCAAATTAGACTCACTGATCACATCAAGATTATTGAACCGTTCACACAGGACAAATTGTTGTGTTCAAAACAGCTTGATGGAGCGCAATAAAATGGAAAAGAATGCAGAGTTCTTGAGACGTGTTTTCCTATGTTAAACTACTTTCATCTTGGCACAGCATCTTAAAAACTGCCAATGGTGTTAGCCTGGTGCCCGTCTACATGGAATAATAATAAAAAAAAAAAAAAATAAATAAAAAAAAAACGCAAAAGGAATGCAATGGAAATGCACTGTGATCAGCCCTGAAGTTAACCTTGTTAAGTCAATTTTGTTGAATTCAACGCTATATGACCATTTGATTCATATGATTTATAAATTAATCTTTTGATATACTTTTATAATCAATTGACAGCCCTAATTTTTTTAGTCAAGTAATGCAATTGATACCTCTTTGGAAACTAAAAAAATATTAATGGTTGGTAAACAGCCTCAATTCACTTGCCATTGAATTACTGTACACATTATATAGCATTGTTTCCGATGGTGGTATGCACTTGGCTGGTCGCCTAAATGCTGATTAACTATCAGGCACATTTATCAAAAAACACAAAGCCACAGTGCAGAACATGTAATCTCAATTCCCCTTAAACAACCATTTCGATTTTTTCGCTAGTGCAAGTCCCAACCGGACACTTGGTTTTCTTTGTTTATCATCCACCTCCACATTGACTGTATGGAACAGCAAGCACTAAATTGCACCATGTTGTTACATTTGTCTTGCATGTAAAGGAGAATTCCTCTGACCCACATCAGTTCCTCAAGCACTAGAGGTATTTTGTTGCTGGCTGTAAATAGAGTCGTCTCACTGAATTGTCAGAATCTTTTTGCAGACGAAGCAGTGTATTTCCCTGTTATATAAGGAGACACAATGCAACTGTCTGGGCATCGGTTCACTCGTGTCCCAGTTTTGGGGGGAAAAATGGCAAACTGCTATAATCACTCTGTAAGGAAATTGTGAAAAATTTCAAAGCATGTTGTTGGATGTTTTGGGTTTTATATCCGGGGGCCAAATAAACTGACTACTGCAGGGACAGTTTAACATTTCAGTGAACCAAATAAACATTTAAACTAATGTTGGGAATATTATCCTTATTGAAGACATGCTCAATTACAAATCACATGAATAACTTATAGATATTGTTAATGAGAACAGTACCTAATATCCTTTAAATTCACATTTTCAACTTGCCATTATTTAGTTTCAGAACATGTCAAAATTGCCTTTTCATGTGCAGGGTCTCATATCTGTCAAATTCATGTTCTATTTGAGTTAATTGGCACAAAATGTTTAAAAAAAAAAAAGAAAATGGGGGAAAAACAAAATCATAGAAATTTTGATTTATTTTTTGTCCTAATATTTTGTGTTACCATCAACACTTAACTATCAATTAACTATACATAAATAATAATAAAAGCATTAACAAATATCATTACATTATATTCTGCTTAAATGAATAAACCATTAAAAAATTAAAACTTGATCATAATTCCTTGGGGGGGGGGTTTGCTGCTACCACGGGGGTAGGAGGGCCTACTGGTAGGTTTGGGGTTAGTATTATGGGTAGGTTCAGGGTTAGACTTAGGGTCAACTCAAAAATTATAAATGCTATTACACGCAGGTACTTTAAATGTTAGTACAATGTAACAAAAGTATGTGCACAATAAGTACATTGTAATAAATTCTGATTTTTGTTTTCCAAATGCCAATATTAGTTATCTATGTGTAAGACCAGTCATGTATGAAATAAGTAAAATGAGAAGATGTTGGTAAGCGATATTTAAAACTGTTAGATTAATGATTAAAATCGATCCCGAATTGACGCAGTGTCCATTTTATTTGGCTGATGAAGGCTATAATTGTCATTCATTTGTAATGTATTCCTTTAAGAGAGAGTAGTCCATCCTATTAGAGGGAGACTATAGTTGCTTTTTGGAACTATCGGTTATCTGCAAAAATAAGTCGATAGAGTTCAGTAAGGTGTGCCTCGCAGTTCGGCTGGAAGCTTGCAGCAGTGAGGTATCCCTTGTTGTATAGTTGGAGTTGGCAGTATTTCATCCTCTGTGAAGTCAATCATAATGATTGAAATGATGCAGACAGTGATCATCGAAGCGCCCCTTAATGTCTGGCTGGCACAGCCTGCAGTTAGTATTTATCGCTTAGCGACACACAGCTTTTGAATGCAAGTGTGCATCCTACTGTGTCAGGCTTCTTTTGTTCTCCTTCTCTCGGTAAGTGTGCCTGCACAGCTGGAGTTACGATTACTGCTCTCGGCTGACTGCTACTTGTAAAAACATGAAGTAGGTACTTCAAGCTAGAATTGCTCTGATGGTAGGAAAATACCTGATTAGGGATTTTGTGCCCGGTCAGGTGGCATGATTAAATTAGTAAATTTTTTAAATGCGTTTTTTTTTATTAATAATTAATAAAATTCATGTTTTAAATCAACAGACTTAAAGAGAATGTGTTTGTGAGGGCCAGCTCAGGGCAGGTCAGATGAATGCAAAGGATGTTACCTGTGCACTGAGGGTCTCCAAGGGGCTCTCCACACGAGGGAATGTCATCAAGGGAAGACCACGGTAATCCTCCTGCTTCTGTTTGGTGGGAGTGGAGTGGGTCCCTTTGAAGTTGTTCACTACACAGATTCCCTACAATGAGAAATGAAACATAACAAGTTGGACATTCACCTACTGACTTCAAGTCAAAGCCAAATCAAGAAAAAAAAATGGAAAAAAAGATGAATTCTGATTATCAAGTCAGAAGCTGATTCACTATCCTGGAACTTCCATTAATACTCAAAATGTGGCATTAGGGCAACAAACCCTCATCCATGAAGCAATGCAAATGGCATAATCTAAAAAAACAAAAACAATAAAAACCAATGACATATATCCATTGATTATATGTATAGAAATAACATATTGAACCATTTATTGCAAAATATTCAGATATATACAAATATGTTAGACGTTTGAGAGTGTAGGGAGACTGTCATAAACAAAGCTTCATGGGAGTACATAGTCTGTGCTGAGCTCTTTTGATTCAATGATCGTTTGACAACAGTGACTTCTCTGATTGGTGGATAACTCTTTAGGATTATGGGTAGTTTAGTTCTTCACTGGGAATTCGGCAATTGATTTTTTTTTATTTTTTATGAAGTTATATCACACAAAATTCTGTCTTCCACAGAAGATCTTTGAATTCATGTTAGGTCTGTCTTTAAAGGTTCATATTATTGTTAAAACTCAATTTCCCAATGGGATTTTTACTTCTCCCTGTGTACTTATTGGATCCTCTTAAACCCTGTAAGACCAAATGGCAACCTGCAACAGTAGCTAAGTTAGGATTGGCCAACATTTTAAGGGGAAGTGTATCTTATGACTTATGCAAAATACAATTCTGGACCCATTTTCAGTAGTAAAATTATTATGAATAACAGCAATTGTGACCAAATTTGAGATTGCTTGATGCATCGAATCACATTGTTTTAGAGCAAAAAATGTGCACCCCTACAAGGTGTAAATAGGCTATATGTAAGAAACAAATTAAAAAGAAAAAAAGAAAAAAAGAATAACAATAGGTGATAAAATAATAAAGGTAATACATTTTTAACAAAGCAATGAAACCCACCAGAAAGAGAGCTACAGAGCTTCCTAATATGAATCCAGCGATGACGTCTGAGCAGTGATTGCGGTACTCAGAGACCCGATTGAGACCAGTGAGGAAAGCAGCACACAGGATCCCCAGACAGAGCACAGGCTTTGCCAGACGACTGCTTTTAGTCTTGATAGTGCTCGTGATGTACATCTGAAGACACGCACACACACAGACAGACAGACCGACAGACAGGCAGACAGACAGACAGACATACACACATTAAGGAAGTGTTTATTTAGTGGGTATATTCTGCGTCAGGTGACTGAGGAAATCAACTTTAAATAAATAATGCATGCTCCACTTCAGGGAATTTATGGCCAATTAAGGAGAAAGCAAATGGAGTAAAACAAAACACTCTAATTCCTTCAGAGAGAGAAACCCTCAACAATTTACCATCAGAAATGTGGATTTAAAACACATTGAAGTCCTATTCACACTATAACCGAATTTAAAAACGAATACCTATCCACATTTTTTTCAAGACTGTTTTTGTTCACTTGGTTAAAAGAAAATAAACTTGACCAGTAAGGTATAAGCTTTGGGCTCTAATAACTGGATTCCACAATGAATTATGCTGTTAATATTGTTTGTCTCAGACTCAAGAGTATAAGGAATATTAGGGCTGCCACGATTATGAAATTTGGCTGATGATTTTCATATTTTTTTAAGATGCAAGTGTGCTTAATACACATCAAGTCTTTTTTACATATTTAACTTCAAACATATAAATCAAATAATAAAATGGGGATATATGATTTACTTTTTGGCTAACTATATGAATGACATGTATATAATGGTTTATACAGTATATCAACATATTTTGAAAAACTTAAATTATGTACTGTATCTCTTTTTGGTCAACTTTCGTTTTGGTCAATTTTACATTTACACTGTTGATTTTGGAACTCATTAAAAAAATAGTTTTATTATTTATATATATATATATATATATATATATAATAAAACTATTATTTTTAATGAGTTTAATGAGATATATATATTTGTACACTGCTGGCCAAAAGTTTGGAATAATGTTCAGATTTTACTCTTATGGAAAGAAATTGGTACTTTTATTCACCAAAGTGGCAATCAACTGATCACAATGTATAGTCAGGACATTAATAATGTGAAAAATGACTATTACAATTTGAAAACATTTTTCAGAACTTCTAAAACTATTTCAAAGAGTTCTCATCAAAAAATCCTCCATGTGCAGCAATGACAGCTTTCAGATCCTTGTTATTCTAACTGTCAGTTTGTCCAGATTCCCAGGTGACATTTCACACCACACTTCCTGTAGGACTTGCCATAGATGTGGCTGTCTTGTCGGACACTTCTCACGCACCTTACAGTCTAGCTGATCCCACAAAAGCTCAATGGGGTTAAGATCCATAACACTCTTTTCCAATTATCTGCTGTCCAATGTCTGTGTTTCTTTGCCCACTCAAACCTTTTCTTTTTGTTTTTCTGTTTCAAAAGTGGCTTTTTTTTTTTGCAATTTTTCCCATAAGGCCTGCACCCCTGAGTCTTCTCTTTACTGTTGTACATGAAACTGGTGTTGAGCGGGTAGAATTCAATGAAGCCGTCAGCTGAGGACATGTGAGGTGTCTATTTCTCAAACTAGAGACTCTGATGTACTTATCCTCTTGTTTAGTTGTACATCTGGACTTCCACATCTCTTTCTGTCGTCCTTCGTCTCTGAAGATTGTAGTGTACACCTTTTTTGCCAATTTCAAGCATTGTATAGCCTTCATTCCTCAAAACAATGATTGACTGATGAGTTTCAAGAGAAAGCTGGTTCTTTTTTGACATTTTTGACCTAATTTGACCTTAAGACATGCCAGTCTATTGCATACTGTGACAACTCAAAAACAAACACTAATACTAAAATTAATACATAAATACATAAATTAAGATTCATTTATAGAACCAAATGATCAATTTAGCATGATTACTCAAGGATAAGGTGTTGGAGTTATGACTGCTGGAAATGGATCTGTCTAGATTCGATCAAAAAGGATTTTTTTCAAATAGTGATGATGCTGTTTTTTTACATCAGTAATGTCCTGAATATACTTTGTGTTCAGCTGAATGCCACTATGGTGAATTGAAGTACCAATTTCCTTCCGAAACAGCAAAATCTGTACATTATTCCAAACTTTTGGCCACCAGAGTATATTATATAAAATATATGTTTTTATTATATTTATGTTATATAATATTCTTTTATATTATATTATGCAATATTAAAATATTTCTGTCTTTATTTCTTCACTTTCACAAATTATTTGAATGGTCTTTGATTAAACCCACAAGCCCTTATTTCTCATGAAGCAAATCCTTTGAGATTTCCTTTCATCATTTTATCACTCCACAGAAATAGAGTAAGTGTGTGTCTCATCCTCAGTGTCACTCTGCGTCAAAAACACTGCGTATGTGAACCTGTTATGACCAGGAACATTTGCAATTACACAATAATGGAAAAGAGCCCTTTAAGCTCTGAAGGTGTTTTTAAAGATGTCTTGTTTCAGTGAAGAAGAAAAACAAATATTTCTGGGTATAAATAAGGTGGTTCTGAAAAACTGCTTTTGTTTTGCACTCAATTATGTCAACAGTATCTGAGAAAATGTTTATGTTGATACGACAAAGCAACTCAAAGTTATAGCATTACAAATATAATTTCTCCTAGTGTCCAAAAGCCTCCCCAAACAAATAAAACATAATAATTTTACATATAAAACTAAATACACATGCAAACACAACAATGACTAAAGGTATGCATGGCATGAAGACATGATTTTAGTAATGATATTTCACAGAATGAGTGTCTTTTGACTCAATGAGTCTGCATTATTGAGTTTGTGTGATTTACTTGGCACCATCTAGTAGTGACTATGTGTAACATTGTGCTTCATGGGATTATTTAATGATCTATGCATCCGATTAGATTTTGTGTGGGCTCGTTTGAAAGATAATCACCTCCTCTAAATAATGGTAAGGGATATTTTATGTTCCGTTTATTTTTCTTGAAGTAAAAAGCAAAAATGTGGCATACAAGCAACACCAACATAATTGTCAAAGAAATATGCTTAGCTATTACTCGTTATATTTTTGGACCGGAGTAAAACAAATCGGCTGGTTGTATTTTACTCTTTATGGGCTTTACAACAACATATGACACATGGCTACATAGGTTTTAACTGATTGCAATAATATGTACAGTGCCAATTTTTAATTGTTTTTTATTTTTATAAATTATCAAAACGGAACACTTTTGATTTGTCTGCAAATTACAAAGCACTTGTTTAGTTTTGGTCATAATGCCTGCATGCATTGGAAAGAAAAGCGTCAAACGATACCTATTTTGTCTTGGTTAAATTTGAATTTAATTTAAATGCTTTTTCTTGTGGGCCAGTTTAAAGGGTTCAAGTGAAACTGGAGCGATTAGCGTTCACTACCAAAAATGTATATTTGTTCATTTATATTTTCGCGGGAGTTTGACAATAAATTGTAGAGGCCCAAATTTTGGTAGGGTGGTCGAAATCCCAGCAGCAGTCGCAAAATTGTTCTGACATTGTTCAAACTCTGAATTCACACACATATAGGAATACATCATCCACAAACCCTCTAGACAAAAAGTAATCAAAATAATTTTGATTTAAAGCCATTCAGATTTACGCTTCTTTGCTAATAAGTCAGTAACCATAAGGGCTGCAATACAGAGCATATTGCTTAAATATAATAAAATGACTATTGATTTATAATGATTCTTATTATTATTTGTAGCATTACAGTGAACATTAAATAAATGTATAGTAGATTTCTGTTGTAATTTTTTCCCTTTATTAAACTGAGCTTTTATTTTGGCTGAGTTTTTATTTTCAAGAATTTCTGTTTTGTTATGACAAAGGAGCTCTGATGTTAAAAGTTGGTCGCTTTGTGACTCAAAGTGATTATTAAACCGCAAAAGGCTGCTGTTTAATAAAATAAATAAACAGTCTGTATGTGCCTCACGCTACAAAGTGAATTTTCGCTCTGTTCACTGTCATCTGCTACAAACAGTGTGCGTGATGATGGAACGTGATGCTGTTTTCAGTGTATGAGCTAAGGAGGAGCTCTAGAAGGTATGAGCACTTTGTGTCGTTATGTCAGCACAACACCATCTGGTGCAAACTATTTATTTTTTTTATAGAGTTATTTTTGCACAGACAGTAGGGGGGGGGGGGGGGGGGGGCCGGAGGAGTAGTGTAAACAAGTGTTTTTTTTTTTTATTTTATTTTAATTTTTGTTTTCTTGTCATTCAAAAAAAAATTTAAATACTGTATATAATATAGTAAACGTGAACAAATTGGTTATGTTTGCTGTATTGTACTGTGTATTTGTTTGATTTATTTAGCTTATATATAGCTATAAAAAAACGAATGAACAAATAATATCAGCAGTCTGGTTTGCCTATTCACTGTTTGAAATCTCAGATATTGTGCGTGTGTGTGTGTGTGTGTGTGTGTGTGTGTGTGTGTGAGACAAGCACTAATAAAAATAGACGTGACTGTGTGCATCCGATAATCGCGCTCATCATGTGTTCACTGTGAGTACATGAGTTTTAAACTGTTATCCTGGTGCTTTTGTAATAGTTTGGCTGAAAACAAATGTATTATGTGCCTGAAAAGACTGTTTGAGTTGCTGTTTGTGTGAATGAAAACCGCATCTGCACCTAATAATAAGTAGACGTGGCTGCATGCATGGGAAGATCGAGTTTAGATGTGACGGCTGTGCATGTACAAGCTGTGAACTGTTATCGTGGTACTTTGGTGACAATTTGGCTGATTGTGCCATAAAATAAACATATTATATGCTTGAAAAGACTCTTTGACTAGCTGTTTGTTTGATGAATGACAACAGCTGCTAATGTAAACAAACATTTAAGCACGCATCTGAGGAAGATCACGCTTGATGTATTGACTGTGTGTATAAGAGATAGAAACTATTTATCATGGTGGTTTGGTGACGAGTTGGATGCATGCATACAAAATAAACTTATTCTGTGGTTTAAAAGACTGTATGAGTAACTGTTTGAGTGAAAATAAATTACAGATGCTTGACCAGCGCATCCAGTGTCGGCGCGAAAACCGATTTGAATCTGGCATCTACAGTATGTGTGACGCTACTCTGTGGGGACCAGTTATAAACTGTCACATATGTCACATATCTGACTTGATTCCGATACCAGTGTCATTATCGGGGTGTCCCTAGTAAAAATCATATCTTACGAACACTTATTATTTTATGTAAAAGCTTATCAAAAGCCTAGTTCTATATTGTGAGCAAAACAAGACTTTAACAACCCTTCATGTAAATAACATGAAAGTAAAATTACTTTCCAATTGAATTACCAGCACATACAGTACTAATACAACAGAAGACAATTGCAGACTATATTTCTGAGTCACAATCAAGTTTCTTACAGTGACATAGACTGCTGAGTAGACACTGAGAGAAGCATCTTTGGAAGGGAAGGATCTTCTGGCTCTCTCCACCAACACCTGGTTCCCGGTGCAGATGTTGCCATTGGCGATAAACTGGTGGTTTACATGACAGTCCATTCCCGTGTAATTTGGCTTGCAGACGTTCAGGAAATACGGCGCCAGACTGCCAGTCACTACCTGACCAGCATTGACAAAGATGTCAGTGGCAAACAGGCCAAATGCAAAGACACCTGTGGTTAGAAACAGCAAAAAACAAAATAATAATTCAGCCTGTTGCTTCCAATCAAGACACAAACACATAAGCAAATCAGACAAGGGCTTAAAGGACGCCCTTGAATACCAATGTAGTCTTAATGGAACAATCTGTTATTTTTATCTTCATCCAGAAGTAATTACAGATGCCCTCTGGAGCAAATACAATATTTGCATACGGCATTTCGCAAAAACAAAACTACTTTCCTACACTTTATATAATGCATGTAATTATGATGTCCTCTATAATTATGAGAATACTCTCAGAAGTACATTTTCCAACTCTTTGTGTGATCTTATATGCAATGATGCTAAAAGCATTATTCACCTGGAAAGTAAAAATTCTGTCATCTTTTACTCACCTTACTAGGGCTGTTAATCAGTTAAAAAGTCTAATCAAATTAACTACATGACATGCAGATTAATTAATCGAATGGCAAATGTATCTCAAATGTCATTTTGCTGAGAAAGTCCCCAAATAAAGATAATTCAATATAAAATACATGATAATTATAAATATTTTATGTATGGCTTATAATAAATAAATAATACATTATTGTGGCAGAAGAGTAGTGCACTGATTAGACATTACAAAAAGTTGCATTAGAAGTCAATATATTATGTTTTATTTCCATATCATTTAACAAGCCCACAGTTGACAGCAATCCATTTTCCAATCCAATTAATAATTTAAAAATCTTGTGTGACCGCCTCACATTCTGTGGATGTGCTGCTGGACAGGTTTACTGAGGCGCACAGACTGCCCTCTGCTGAAGCAGCTTGTAAAAACAGTTGCACTTCAAGCTTAACTTGCTCCTAGTCGTGATATCAAAAGTACCGGTCCTTCAGTACCAGATCCATATTAAAATAAAAAAGATTGAATGATTCCAGTGTTTCTGCAGTACCTGTAGTACCGAGCACCGACTCCGTTCGGTCCCCGCATGCTGTCTGACTGACAGATGGCTGCTTTCAAATACTCACATGCTTATGAGTGCGTGCCACTACTCCTTTAACACCGAAATTGACAATAAAATTAAAATAGTGATACAAATGTGATTACTAAACTGCCAATTTGATTAAATATAGTCTGCATGTGCTGCGTGCTTCAGCATGCTTATACGCTGAAAACACAGACTGATCACAACACCACATTTTATGAACATCACGCTTGTTGTAGTAGATGACAGAAAAGTGCACATTTACTGTAAGGTGAGCAGCTCCTGCAGACTATATATTTATATAATTACATTTCAGCATTTTGCACTTAAAATTTTTACTGGATCAATGTCTAAGCCAGAGGAGTGAAACAAAGGTCAAAAATGCAGAACGGAAAGGCCTTCACATCAAAATAAAAGTCTGATTCAAGCTTGACAGGAGAGTTAAAAAAATCATAAACATATAACTAATGTATAGTACAATCTATGCCGGCCCGTGGGTTTGTGGGGCCCTAGGCGAAATCATGAAAATGGGACCCGTCCCCGGTGTGAAAATTGTCAGAATTTTAAAACAACCATAGAACCACAACAAAGGTGATGAGCAGATTTATTTATTTTTTTAATAGAAAGCACTAAAAAAAAGAAGTACTATACTGGTTGATTTCAAATAACATATCCAATAGCTTTTTTGATGTTAGGTTCAAATGTACATGCATGAATAAGGGAATCTGTATTTTAGGTGCTGTGACAAGACCATTTTATCACCTTATTTTTTATCGCCTGTTAACTTTTTTTCAAGATGTACAAATAAACCAATGTCTCAACTAATATGAGGTCATGGGAACTGCAATTATGATTATTACTGGGTAACATTTTACAACAAGGTTTGCATTAGGTATCATTAACAATGAATAATAACATTTTCCAATTGTTTATTGTTTGTTCATGTTAGTTCATATTGTATTAACTATTGTATTAACTTATGTAATTTTAATGTAAAAAATGTACTTGTATAATGTACAGAATTAACATTGACCAAGATTAAGTATCGTTCATTGTAAGTTCATGTTAACTAATGTAGTTAATGTTAACAAATACAAGTGTAAGTGCTTATTATTGTATAATTAATTGTATTATTATTGTGCCATTAAAATAACACAAAATAAAAAACACTGTTTAACTCCATTTCAACCACCCACATGGTGGATTATATATTAATAAAATTACATATTTTAATAAATAGGGCTTATAAACACAACACCTTGATATACATATTTGTAAACAAATGTAAAGAATAAACACATACCTCTTAGAGAGCAGGTATTTTTGCAGATAGAATGGTTTGGTTATTTTCCAAATTAATTGCTCATATTTTCCCTCTATTGGAGTTTTTGCGCCTTTATATCATCAGTGTCTGAATTTCTTACTCGGCAGATTATTCTTGAGAAAGTGTAAAAAGCTCTAATGATATATCAAGTGCTGTTTCTGCTACCCTTTACACAAGATAAGCCTCAAAGACTCAAATAGCCACAAAGCAATATTTTTCTCAACTTATTTCCTGTGTTTCTGTGGGGTGAGCGCATTATTCAGCTAGGTGTGGGATCTGTGTCTAATAATACTGTGAAAAGAAGCTGCGCTCCAGTTCCCAGTAATGCTTTGCGTTATGAATAAATTATGCAAATGAGTGTATACTGCTTATCTTTACTTCTTGCCGATTTTAGATCCACTGCTGTTATTTTATTTGTTGTAAATTTCAGTTATTTGTCTTTTGTGATTATTCAGAGCTCATTTTATACTTAATATGATGTTTTTAGTGTTCACCATCATTGTGATTTTTAAGTTAAATTATCAGGTCCACACGTGTTAATGCTGTACTGAGTGTGTGTATGGTAGAAACTATTGGACTCCAGAGAATTTCATAATAGTCATCAATGTTTTATAATCTTTTAACTTTTTCAATTATTTTACACATGTTCGTGGGCCCCCCAGGCACGTCGGGGCCCTAAGTGGGCCGCCTGTATGGCCTGTAGGACGGGCCGGCTCTGAGTAAAATGGAGAATGTTCTGTAGTAATATTCATATTTAAAATGAATATCTCACAAGCAAGAGAGCTGTTGTACTGAATATACTGTATGTGTTTATCAATGTTTTCATTAATAATGTGATGCTCTATTGTGCAGAACTTTATATGAACAAATGTGTGTTTTGAATTATGCTGCGAGTATCTTTACTGAAGTACTTCATTAACTGAGTAAAAAAAATAAATTGATTAAAATGATTAAAATAAATGCAATGGTATGTTGAAATGTTGAATTGTTAAATTTTCAATTGATTATTAATTCATTTGATTAGACACTATTTTGATGATGAAATTGATTACATTTTAATACATGGAACAGAAAACGGAATTTATAAATAAAACTGATTTCATCATTGGAGACCTGGCTGGAGTCACTCAGCACGCCCTGGGATTCAAACTCGCGAACTCCAGGGGTGGTAGTTAGTGTCTTTACTCACTGAGCTACCCAGGCCCCAGACTTAGATATATAATCACATAAAATTAACGTTAAATTGACAGCCCCAGTTGTTACAAATATGTTTTTGAAAGTGAATGGGGTCTTACCATAATAAGCCCCATAAAAGCAATTGCATCTATACAACTTGTGTGCTATATTCCAAGTCTTCTGAAGTCATAAAATTAAATCATTTAAATAAAGTCGTTATTTGGGTCATTGACAAACAAGATAAAATGAAAAATATAAAATAAAAAAATTGAAATGTAATCTTTGAGTTCATGTCGGTTTCACAAATTTTTGAAAAACATTTATTGCATTTTCAAAAAAAAAATTTAACAATTTAATATGGTGTAACCATCAAGTAAGAGGTATTAAAACACTTTCCTTGCACCGTGAATACATGTGTACACGACTTAATCATTAATTTAAAAAAATATTTTCAAACATATTTGTCAAGGTGAAAAATATTTTTTACAAATATTATGAATTATTGAATCAAGAATATCAAAAAGTTTTACAGCAAATGACCTAAACAAAATATGCCTTTCCATAAAAATGTCAAAATATTGATAATGACGTGACACAAGAATGATTATATATATAAAAAATAAATTAATAAACTTTACAAGCGGTCTAAATAGATTCATGTTTTTATTTATTTTATGCATGAAAAGGGCTATCTATGCAGGGTTTATGCAGGCACAAATGGTCTTCGGTGATGGCTAACATACTGTATACAATCATCCACATGCTCGAGATGGTTTATTACATAAACGCAATTAATATCTAAAACAATTACATAGCTGCATTTGATGTTTACAGTGAATATGAATTTGTATTCATCATCTAAGTATCTGGAATATTTTGAATTCAAGAGAATTTTCACAATGCAAAATCAAACTAAATTAATTAACACCTTATTTTTATAGGACTAGATTTAATATTCTGACTGCATCCCTGAGTAGAGCAATTTACTGAGTTGGGACTGTGCTAGTGAACATGTTTATTACCTACTTCATAAAAGATCTTGTTTTACTTTCATCAGGCTTTTTATAATTTAATTAGTCTTTAGAAATATCTGAAGGAAAAAAAGGCCAGTTGTTTTCCTAAAATAAAACAAATTATTTAAACATTACATAGAAGTAAAACTGTTTCCATAATTTGCCCATAAGTCTTGTCGGTGCAGACTTTAAAGTTCTTCATGTTCTTGCCCTTATATATATACACAGTGTAATTCCGTTAGCATAGCTAAGACCATGAATGCTCCTCTTTCCTGTAGTAAGGGTCAATATGGCTAGTCTTTCAATAAAATCAAATAGTATTTGTTATAAAAAAATAAAAAAATAAAAAAAGTTGATTCCACTTAAAATATTATTTCATACGTGTTTCCATACTGTTGTTTTTCAATGCATCAAAACCCCTGCTATGTTGGTAGTCAAGTCATTGTCAGAAATGAACATTTCCATAACGGCACAGTAATTGCCCGGTGCATTTGAAAAATAAAAGTAATGTTATCTTTGTATTCAAATACTTCAAATTAATCAATCCGTTAACACACAAGTTCTAAACCTGAATAATTCGATTGAAAATATATTGTCCAACCTACACATGAAATTAAACCAACATAATCATATTGTATGTGGTAATGTGTTTAACTAGGCTTTGAATCAAATAATAAGAACTATAGTCAAATGTTATAAATAAAAAGAGGGGCATTTATTTTCTGCTTCCACATTTTGATTTTCTGGGGCATTTTTGACACTTTGGGTGACATTTTTGGCCAAAGCCCCCCTTAATATCTGACCTTGGATACCTGGATATTCTTCAAAAATTCCCCTTTAGTGTTTCATGGAAGGAGGTCATACGGGTTTGGAATGAATGCGGGTTACTAAATGATAAACTTGAAATTTTTGTGTGAACTATACCTTTAACTGACTTGTTTGAAATTGTGTCTTGGAGTGAACTAGATTATAATTCATGGAGCCTCTCACTGTCTGAAGGGTAGCCATGAACAATATTGGGGAAAAAAAAAAGACTAAAAAAACAAAAACAAAACAAGCAACAGACCACCACTGGAAAGAGAAAGAACAGTACAGGGCTGTCTGGTCACGATTGCTTGGTACTGTGAAAAAAACCTTAACATGGTACTGTACATCTAACTGCATTACCAAGCCCCAGTGGACACCATTACTACAGTCCACATTGCATTATGCATCAGGGCCAGTAAATCAAGTTTTCTCTATGTTTATAATTTTATTTCACATCAATGCTGGAGTGCAACACAGTGGGCAACATGGCAAATGTGTCCTAAAACCAAGATCCTGCAAATATTACAGCATTAAAGAAACCACAAGTAAATGTTTTATCATTAGGCTTTACTGATTATGTGGGCCATAATGTCTGTAGCAAACATTTAAAATGTATGTGTTTTGGAGGTAATGTTGTGTGTTTCTAATCAATAAAACAGCCAAAGCTCAACCAAGTTCAACTTTTACCTTAAAATCTGTCTGGTAATTCATTATTCTGCAACAGAATCTAAAATTTATTGGATCCTCTGGCAGCTCATTGAATTATTATTACAGTGGATAGTGCTGTTTGCTGAAGGAAGCATAATCCAAAATCCCTTACATACCAAAAGCTAAGTATTATGAAGTTCATTGAACAAATAACCACTAAGAACAACTAAAAGTTGCATGAAAACCCTTCAGAAGACCTTAACTAATGCCCTGGCAACAATCCAAAGCACCCTAGAATTCTGGTGTTGGGTAGGGTTGCTGCGGTATACCGGTTTCACGGTATGAAAAGTGACGGTTATCATACCATGTACATTTGCTTATCTACTGTATTTAGAAATAAAAATGAACCGGACTGAGAATCTCACCTGCGCATGCGTATCTCCTTTCCTCCTCGTCTTTCCTCCACACACACACACACACACACACACACACACACACACACACACACACACACACACACACACACACACACACACACACACACACACACACACACACACACACACACGCTGTCAGAGAGAAGCGAGTTTGACATATGTGAGTGTGTGTGAGTTAAACAGTGTTTCTCAACTGGTGGGTCGTAGATCTATTCGGACTGGGTCGTGGACAGCAGGGAAAGAGCAATGCCATGGTTCTCCCATTGAAGATATTTCAGCGGCCGCCCAAGTGATCGAGTATTTAGGACTGCCGAGGCAAATTTAATGATAATCTCTCAAACAGCTAAAGACTTCTCATCTGCACTTTCGCACGAGTGTAAAGGAACCAGCTCGCGATCATGATCTACTCTTCTCTCTGGCACACGCGTGCATGCAACAACCGGGCTTCCCTCGATATTGCAGAGCGCAGACCTCGAAACTGATGTGACCAATTTCAATTCGAGTGTGACTTTTCTAGTTTAAAGCGTTACGGAGGAAGTCAAGTCAAACCCATCAGCCCTGACATGCCAAACAGCACTGAGGAGGAAAAGAGAAACACTGTGCCATGCGCCAAACATTTTTTTTAATAAAACATTTTACAAAATTGTTTCTGTATTTTACATGAGTAAAAGTAACTTATATTTTGAAAAAATATTAAATAATCTAAAGATAGAATCTATAAGACCTCAAAAGTAGCAGTTGAAGTTAAAGTTTCAAGATGTGTTTCAGCAAGTATTTATTTTTTCATAAATACTATAATTTGTTGTTATTATTACTATGATTTAAGACTAGCTACACTGATCTAACCATGGCAATGAGGAGCCTTTCCTCCTGTGTAATGTATGTTCTGTTTGAATTATGTTTGAAATTAGGAAACAAACGGGATAATAATGGGCTTATTAAATATGCTCTTTAATTTTTAAAAGGGGGGAGAGAAAACTTCCTGTAGATTTTGTTGCTGAATTCAACAACAAAAATAATGTCCTTGTACTTGAACTATGCAACATAATATGAAATGCGACCTAGGATACATAAATACAGGTTACGTTTTAACTATGGTGGTTCGCCACATGATTTAAAGGTACAGACAGGAGCAGTCTGACTCTGCTGTCACACACCTACAGTATATGTTGTGAAAAAAATACTGTGAAAATCTCATACCGTTGCAACCCATTCTTCATATGCAAACAATCTAAATGTAGATATTGGGCTAGGCAAACATATATAATCGAATATCAATGATATCTGACAAATTTCCCGATGTCAATTGCAACACTCATTGACAAACGATGGTTGACAATATGGGGAAATGACAAAAGCATGGAGCTGAGATGTCGCCAAATGTATTAGCCCAAGGTATGAAATTAGCTCCCGCCACTTGCCAAATGATGCACATGTCTGATTCGCTGTTTGTTAAGAGGTTGTCTCGTGGAACAGGTGAATGTAAAGACACTTTCTTTACTCTTTCAGTCGTCTTATAGTATATACCTCTACTGTGGCCAAAAATATTGCCACCCTTGGTAAATATGAGCATAGAAGGCAGTGTAAAATTTATTTATTGTTTTTCCTTATGATCTTTTATTAAAACTATTCACAAAAAATCTGTCCTCTAATGGATATTAAACAAATGCAAACACAACATAAGTTTTATCAATAAACAAATATTTTTTGAAACACTTAATCATTCTTAATTATATTTTTTGACATTTTAGAATATTAGTAAGGTCATTAAAACTATGGAATAACAGAAATGGAACTATGGGAATTATGTTGTGACAAAATTTTGTATCATCTTCAAAGAAGAATTTGCAGACATGAACTCTTGACATTTTCTCAACCAACTTCTTGAGGCATCATCCTGGGATGCTTTTTAAACTGTTTTGAAGGAGTTCCCATCTATGTTGGGCACTTATTGGCTGCTTTTCTTTATATTTGGTCCAAGTCATCAATTTCAAAAACTTTCTTTTTTTTTTATATAAAAATGTAGTTTTATAATGAAATAAATTAATATGGTGGCACAATTATATTTTTGTCTACAAAACAAATTTCATACATTTAAGCATACGCCTTCAGATCAAAAGATTTTTAAGATCATGAGAAACATTTCAGTCAAGTGTTTCAAAACTTCTGACCGTTAGTACATGTGTGGCACAATTATTGGCACCCTTTTATTCAATACTTTGTGCTACCTCCCTTGTGCAACCAAGATAACAGCTCTGAGTCTTCTCCTATAATGCCTAATGAGGTTGGAGAACACATGGCAAGGTATCTGAGACCATTCCTCCACACAGAATCTTTCAAGAACATTCAAATTCAGAGGTCCATGTTGGTGGACACTTCCCTTCAGTTAACCCACAGTTTTTCTATGGGGTTCGGGGTCAGGGGACTGGGATGGCCATGTAATGTTAATTTTGTCACCTATTTTTAATTTAGTCTTCGTCTTAGTCTTATGCCAAATGTCCTTGTTAGTTTTAGTCATATTTAGTCATTCACATATCTTTTTTTGTTAGTCAAGTTTTAGTCGACTAAAAGTCTCGTCATTTTAGTCTAGTTTTAGTCAAATGAGAATTTAAGGTATCTTAGTCAAGTTTTAGTCAACTAAAAGTCTCGTCATTTTAGTCTAGTTTTAGTCAAAAGAAAACTCAATATATCTTAATCAAGTTTCAAAACATTTTAGTCTTTTTTTAAATAAATTATTTCTGAGATTAATTCTGAGATAACCATTTCAGTCGAATAATGTTTCACACATCTCAAATATTGGTTAAATGTCATAATTACCTGACAAAATACACTTGTTGAATGATATGTTGAATTCACTTTGTTAAACGTGTCTGGTTTTCTGATTTAAGAGACACATTCACAAATGATGAACTTGTTCTGAAGAGTATTTTATTAAGCAAATAAGTTACATAAAATATATATAACCTGCATAATGTATGTGCCACAACACCATAGCTAACTGGTTAATTTACAGCGTAGATGCCTAAAATCAGCATTAGCTTATGAGACGTATATCCCTGAATGTGTGGGTGGTTAGCCTTTAGATGTCGCTTAAGGTTGGCGGTGTTTTTCCCGGTATTGTTTATCCGCAGTGCTTCCTGTCAGTTATAATGACACATTCTGACTTTTTGTCAATATCATTGTACCTAAAATGCGACCAAATATCGAGCCTCTTCCTTCTACCTAGCATGTCGTCGGCGCTCGTCGTATGTTCGCCACTGTCTATGATTGTTGTGTTCTTGCTCCATGTAGTTTCGTGTTGCAGCCACAGGAGTATGAGACCTGTAACCGTTACTTGAGCAACAGCGCGAACTCATTCGGAATATTTTGAACGCATAACAGCTGAATATTCTATCACATGATGAAAAAGTAGAGACGATTGTATACGAAAATGAAGAGAGATTTTATCTTAGTTTTTATTTTATGCAAAACATTTTAGTCTCGTCTTTTTTCGTCAACAATAATGCATGTTAATTTAGTCTTAGTCAGCGTTTTTGGACATTGGTGCAGTCTCGTCATCGTCTCGTCTTAGTCATGGAAAAAAAGGTCGTTGACGAACATATTTAGTCTCGTCTCGTCTGACGAAATTAACACTATGGCCATGGTATAACCTTGTTTTTTGTTTGGTCAGTGAACCAATTTTGTGCTGATTTTTATGTATGTTTTGGATCATTGTCCAGCTGTAAGATCCAACCCCGGCCCATTTTAAGTTTTCTGAAAGAGGCAATCAGGTTTTGATATAGTATCTGTTGGTATTTTGATGAGTCCATGATGCCATGTATCCAAAAAATATGTCCAGGAAATATGGCAGAAATACAGCCCCACAATATTAAAGATCCACCACCATATTTAACCGTGGGCATGGGGTACTTTTCCATATGGTTACCTCTCAGTGTGTGCCAAACCCAGTGTTTGATGCCAAAAAGCTCTATTTTTGTTTTATCTGGACATAGAACCCGATCCCATTTGAAGTTACAGGGGTGTCTGTCAAGATGAAGACACTTGAATTTGTTGTTGGATGACAGCAGAGGCTTTTTACTTGAAACCCTCCCAAATAACTTGATGAAGTTGATGTCTGACTGTAGTTTTGGAGACTTTCTGACCCCAAGATCCAACATATTCTGCAATTGTCCAGCTGTGATACTTGGAGAATTTTAGCCACTCAAATTATCCTCCTCACTGCGCATGAAAACAACATAGACACATATCCTCTTCCAGGCTGATTCGTAACATCTCCAGCAGATTGGAACTTGTTAATTATTGCCCAGATGGTAGAAATTGATTTTTTCAATGCTTCAGCTATTTTCTAATAGCCACTTCCCAATTTGTGAAGCTCAACAACCTTTTGTCACACATCATAACTTTATTCTTTGGTCTTACCCATTGTGATGGATGAATTTAGGAATCTGGATTGTGTGTTACCTCATATTTATACCCCTGTGAACACGTTAACGCATATGATTCATAAAAAAAGTAAGGCTTTAAAAAAATAAATACAAATTAATCGTGATAAACACATATACAGCTAATAAAGAATAAACCAGCAATAACACTGGTTGGAAGGGTGGAACCTTTGTAATGTATCATGAGACATTACACTGACGCACAGTTCACAAAGGTGCATCCGTGTTAGTGATAAAATGGAGAAATCACCTCTTTGATGTGCTATTTGATGTACAAAACAAGCCCAGATGGAACTTGTGATAGAAATCAAGTATTTTTCAGCCTATGTAAGGCTCATTTTAATTATCAGAGTCTTAACTATCACCAAAATGCAAAATTAGATGTTTTGTCTGCAAGCATTTTTCATGTGGAGTTCAAAGTGGCGCTGGACATTGGCGTTGACACCCTGACGTGAATCATGAATGCAGCTTCATGATTGATGTAGGAAAGCGGACAGTCACAGTCTGCTGGCAGATTAATATTGTGGAGGATGAGAGTTAAAGATATTAAAAGTCTACTGCAATGAAAAAGGAGACTAGTTCTTTCAATTAGTCAAACTCCCACTTAGATCTTGAGGAAATGTTTAACGTTACCTAAATTGGTGCTATTTAGTGCATTTCTATCTTTGAACTGTGGAAGGCTTTGTTTGGAAAATGTTAATAAATATACAGTTACATATGCTTTTGTTTTCTTTCCTAAGATGGAAATGAATGCATTTTGACAGGAAAAGAAGTATATATAGTGTCAAATTTCAGCACTTTCAAATAATCTAAAAACACAGTCACCTTGAACCTTCCATTTCATTTATTTATTTATTTTATTCCAGCATTAACTATATTAACGAAACACAATACAAACTAGGGCTGGCCCCTAATAGTTGACCAAACGTTAATCGATGAGAAGAGTCTTGGTCGACCAAGTTTTGATTGGACGTTTGGTTGCAGAAAAAAAAAACTCCACAGGAAGTGCAAAGTCACGCAGTCAGTGGTGAACAGACATGATCGTTTACATGGCTGGTCCATGCTGTAATTAATTATGTTGAGCAGGAAATCCAAAGTGTGGGATTATTTAGAGAGGGTAAAGGATGACCCTAAGAAGGTGACATGCAAACTCTGCAGGCAAACGTTCGCCTATCATTCAAACATGGCTTATCATTTAAAACATCCAAGTAGCCTAACGTTAGCCACTTAGCATGGCCGCTCGCTCTAATGTTAGATAACCAAGATAAAAATGCACTATTAGGCTTATTCAAGTGTTCTTGAGGAGTGGGGAAGTTAAATTAGAACCTCACTTACTGTATGTTTAACTTAATGTGCATTTCTCTCTATAAATTAACAAAATGTTCAAACAGTATCCTTGCTGGATTTTCCAATACATTCAGAATCATTATCGCTTTTGCCGGTGTCGCTGCAGCTCACTTCATGTGTGCGCTTGTAAAATCTACATTTTAAAGTCACATTATTACGGTTTAGTATTTATCTGTAATGTAGAACAGTGTCAGCAATGTTACTAATAACATTCTCAGCCCTGCAACCCATTTTTTGATACCTCTCAAAATATATATTTAAGTAATTAAATTAATATCATAAACGTGCAACTAGTCGATTAATGGCTTAAACTAATGAGTACTAGTCGACTAAGAAAATCTTTGGTCGGGGGCAGCCCTAATACAACACAATTAATTTGGGAACACAATAGAATTTAATAGTCTTACACATATTAGGAAAACTGGTGTTTTCTATTCGCATAAGCACAGACCGAGTGAAGTAACAAACTGTTATAACCGTTTTATCAAATTAGACATTATATGGTTTGCAATGAACTTTCTAGAGGTAAAGTTTATTTCAATTATTATTATTATTATTATTTTTACATTTATAATTGTCTTTAGATCTTAATTTGTATTAGTAATTTTCCACCTGTTTTCGTAGATGGGAAGTTGGAGACTGTAAATGTTTGGATTTGGTGAGGATTATATAAGAATTTTTGTTGTTTTTTTGTTTAAATTTGAGGTACACTTAGAATTTAGAAATATATTTGGTTTAAGTTTTTCGTGTTTCAATAAACAAATGTAATTTTCAAGTCAAAATCAATAAAGCAAAAATAGCCTCAGCAGCGTGGGCAGGGTGGTTTACGATGTAATCACATATTGCAATTTCTTTGCATATTGCCCAGCCCTAGTACATACCATATTATCCAGAAATAAAGTTGCACCTTTAAATAAATCGCACAATATCAAAAGAGGAAAAAACAAACAGATAAATTGCATCTGTGTTTAATTCGCATTGATAGCCTGTCAGGGGTTGCATGTGGCAGGCATTAGGATCCAGGAGTCGCTGACTTCCCATCGGCCGTTCAGCATGTCAAGACACGCTCTGTGAAGATTAGCTCAAGATACAAAGATCATATTACATTGTATTCAGGCTCGTTTTAATCGGGAGCATCTGCTAAAAATAATCTTGTGTGACAATATTTCAGATTCTGTTTATGCTTCATTAAAAAAAATAAAATGCAACAAATACACTACATCTGTTTATAGACATATATATTTTGATGTAATGCATTGAAAGCCATCATCATAATATCACAACTGAAGCTGCAGAATTTAGAGTTTAAAATGATTTCATGATACATCCTATGAGAAAAAAATTACTATTTGGCAAGGAAAACTTTTCTGTAGACAATTTTTTGTTGTTGACCAGTGTTTGTAAGTTACTTAAAAATAGCAATCCACTACAAATTAATAATTGAAAAGTAATCACATTACTAATTACTTTACTTTCAAGCTACTTGCAAAACAATTCTATGCACAGCTAATTCATAATAATATGTATATTTCTTCCTTGTTCATGTCATACACTCAGCACCTCACATTTCTCTTTCACAATGACTCGTTACGGTGCCAAAATGTATTCTATATTAATAATATATTAGAAATAAGCATAACCCTACAATGTACTTAACAGTAATTAAAGTAATTGAAAGTCAGTAACTGTAATCTGACTACAAGAATTTAAAATAAAATGCATTACATTACTTTTTTATTAAAAGTTAACTAGATTACATTAACTAATTATTTTGCAATTGTAACGCACCCAACACTCTTGATGACGTTGTCGATAATGTAGACTTGTTTCAGCCCTAATCTATAATAACCCATTCTAAAATGCAAACCAAAAAGAACATGCTTTAAAATGGGTAGACTTTATGATGACAATCGGAATGCTTAATATATTAAATATCAGTTTTATTTATTCTAATAAATACTTATTTTCATCTTGGGAGCAAAATGTCCATCAGTTGAATCCTGCAAAAACCTTCATTTGGAAGAGCCTTTTGAAGCAATTATTTTTACAACACTTCCATGTGGAATGCCACTACTACTACTACATGGCAGTCGTGATTGTTCTCCCTTCTTATGTGCCCTACAAAGGTGTTATTTATGCCATTTAAAATGCAATGAACATTTTGAATGTGTCTTACACAGCTGATCAACTCATCAGTTAATAAGTTGAGTGCTTCAAGACCTAAAATGGGTTTGTCAGATAATGGAGACATCAAAAATGTGTTATTGGGGGCCTCCAGGAATAGGGCTGGAAAACACTGGTATAACCATTGGTATATTTTATCACCCTGCTCATGAGATTTTTGACTGAAAAATCCATATCTATTGACCAAAGAACACTGACACTGATCAAACCATAAGACTCACCGATAAACCTGATGATTCTGCGGATAAGAGGGTTTAGATAGCAGCATTCCCCCGTCACAATGGTTTTCTCCTGGACGATGAGAGCTTCTCTAGTGGACTTCATGATATACATGGTGATCTCACCAATAAATATCTACACACAGAACAAGTAATGATTAGATTCAAGCAAATGCAAGTAAAATGCGTGACTGAACTTGTTAGCACTTCTTTTTTCTTTTAAGGGACCATATCATACTCTTAGGCATTTAATTTTTTCTTTGAGGTCAACTTATAATGTTAGTCAAGGTTTCTTGCACCAAACAATTGAGTAATTTGGTTTTGCACTGTACCTTTAAAACACTGCACCTTTCAAATTTCTACATGCAAAAGTCCTCTATTGATTGGCTTCACACATGAAAATGGACATTCACACTGTTGTTCATGGTCATATAGAAGTTTTTTCAAAGAGTCAGTGAACAAGGAGGATAGACATTATTTTGAATTCTTTGAGAGGAAAACAGTGGTGTTTATTTGACAGTTATTTGGAAGGTAGACGATGAAAAATAATTGGTTTGGCGACATCAGCTAAAAAGGAGAGTTGTTTTATAAGTTATTTAATTTTCATGAAAGATTAAGTAGTGCTGTCAGTCGATTAAAATTTGTTTTCATAGTTAATCGTGATTAATTGCAAATTTTTAAATGCTTAACTTTGACTCTAAATATCCTAATTTTCATGTCAAAATGCATTTCTTTTCTTATTAAGAAGAAAACAAAACACTATGTAACAATATAATGCTTTATTAACATTTTCAAAACAAAACTTTTCACGGTATAAAGATAGAAATGCACTAAAATAGCACCAATTCAGGTAACATTAAATATTTCCCAAAGTCTAAGTGGGAGTTTGACAAATTAAAAGAACATTTTCCCCTTAGGTTGCATTGGGCATTAAATCTCCTAAACTCTCATCCTCCACAATATTAATCGGCCAGTAGAATGTGGCTATCCACTTTCCTACAGCAATCGTGAAGCTGCATTCATGATCTGCATCAGGGCAGCTATGAACTACATATGAAAAGCGCTTGCAGATAAAAATGTCTCATTCAAGGTTCTGCCCTTTCAACAAGTGTTTATGCTGGTTTATGCAGTACTAACGGTAAATGCGTTAATTGCGATTAAGAAAAAATAACATGTTCTAAACCTTTTAATTTAAATCGCATGTATTAATATATGTGTACATTTTTACAGATCTATAAAGAAAACTAATTTTTTCCATTAAAATAAAACTCACGTTAACAATAAGCTTATGAAAGCAAATGGTCAATATTGATTTGCTGTTGACTTCAAAAGGTATATGTAATTTTATGTAGATATCAACTGTCAAATTTGAGCCTGTCGAGACCAGAAAAAAATTAAATAAATTAAAACAATGTTGGCTTTCAGGCCTTCAGGTTTGTAGTATTGAAAAACAACAAGCGCAAACAGATTAGTTAGGGGCTTATTATTTCTAAAAACGAATATTGTATAAACTATTGCTCTGAAGTGGAAGGACAAATCAGCAATAAACTGCAATAGTGAAATGTAAAACTCAGAAGACATTTTATAGGTTACTTTAAAGTCAGATATTTTCAAGCCACTGACCAATTCTGAAGACACCAAATGTAAATGTGGTTTTATATTTCATTTCATTTGTCCGTCAAACAGAATAGTGGAAGACAGCTCATAAGAACATTTATGCCATATAGGGAAGGGAAAAGTTAAAGACTCTCGAGACTTTCATCACTGACTGGTACTGCAGTATTTTATTTCTCCTGAGTAAAACTCACTTCAGCCCTGTTTAAAGTTGAAACACATAATTTGATTTCTGTGCTTGGAACGATGGATTTGGATTGCAGTGTTCAACTTTTACAACAGTGCAGATGCGCACACACACACACGTGGGGTAAAAGGCCCCTAGGGGGGGTTAAAGTGATAGTGTAAATATAGGGACACTAGTTGTAGGGCAAAATTTGTCAACTTAGGCATATACATTTAAAACAACAAGATGCTTTTTTGAGTAACACTTTAAGACAATAATTGTTCAAAATAACCACTTCAGAAAAGGGTTAAAATTGTAGTTAATTTTAATCACATTTGGCATTTCAGAACATCTCAATTATTCTATAAACAAATTCATCTCCACTGTGATTGGATCCTTCAATTTAAGCCCGATTTAAATTTGTATTTTTTTTTTAATAACTAATCTATTCGCCCCACTTAAGAAAAACAATGTGTTTTATGGGACCTTTAGCTCCAGCAACAGGGGGCCTTGTTAACCAAAATACTATCCTTTCTCTAATTGGACAGTTATTAAAACACTTTTGATTCAATCACCTTGAACAAAACTGAAAATAACAAATAAGTATTTTATCTAAATATAAATGTGATCATTTCAGGGGTTCATTAGCTACACAAATTTGCAATATTTAAAAAATGATACAATATTAGATAAAATTACCTTAAAATCAGCCATAAAACATTACACGAAATGATCTCATGGATCAGGAATATTTTCACATACATCGTATCTACAACTTCATCTTTTGAATAATAAACCTTTTTACTTATTAAATCTAAATCTGTTGAAATATATACATATGAACAGATGAGCCAAAACATTATGACCAAAGATGAACAAAGCCACAGTTCAAGGTCTGAGTTGAATAGTTGGTAAGTGAACAATCAGTTTTCATAGTCAATGTGTTGAATGCTTGAGAAATGGTCAGGAGTAAAGACCTGAGTGACTTTGACATGGGCCAATTGTTTATGGCCAGATGACTGGGTCAGATCATCTCTGAAATGGCAAGGCTTGTGTGGTGCTCCCAGTCAGCAGTGGTGAGTAACTACCGACAGTGTCCGAGGAGGGACAAACCACAAACTGGCAACAGGGTGTTGGCACCCTAGGCTCATCGATGCACAAGGGCAACAAAGGCTATCCCATCTGTTCCGAACTGACAAAAAAATCTACTGTGGCACAAGTCAAAGATAATTTTAATTATGGTTACGCGAGGAATGTGTTACAACACACAGTGCATCGACCTTGCTGCATATGGGGTTGCGTAGCCGCAGACCGGTCAGAGTGCACATGATAAACCATCAAAAGCACCTACAATGGGCACATGAGTGTCAGAACTGGACCTTTGAGCAGTGGAAGAAGGTCATCTGGTCTGATGAGTCACATTTTCTTTTACATCATTTGGACGACCATTTACATGTGCAACGTTCACCTGGGGAAGTGATGGCATCAGGATGCACTGTGGAGAGACGACAAGAGGGTGGAGGGAGTGTGATGCTCTGGGCAATGTTCTGCTGGCAAAACCTGCATCCGGCCATTCATGTGGACGTCAATTTGACACGTGCCACCTACCTAAACATCATTGCAGACCAGGTACACCCCTTCATGGCAATGGGATTCCCTGATAGCAGTGGCCTCTTTCAGAAGGATAATGCACCCTGCCACACTCTAAACTTGTAAACCTGTTCGTTTGGGAATGGTTTGAGGAATATAATGAAGAGTTCAAGGTGTTGGCCTGTTCTCCAAATTCCACAGATCTCAATCCGATTGAGCATCTATGGGATGAGCTGGACAGAAAGCTCCACCTCTCAACTTACAGGACTTGAAGGATCTGCTGCTAATGTCTTGGTGCAAGATACCACAGGACACCATCAGGGGTCTTGTAGAGTCCATGCCTCGGCAGGTTGCCGCTGTTTTGGCGGCACGCATAGGACCAACAGCATATTAGGCAGGTGGTCATAATGTTTTGGCTCATCAGAGTATATGCAAAACCCTTCATCTGGTGAATATATGGACTATAAATTAATTGTAAAATAATAGAGCAAATTATAGAGCACTGTAACGGAACCAAGTCTGCATCAATGCAAAAGAAGAGTCTCCTTGTGTGTTTTGGGCTTGTTTATAGAAGTCCCATGTTATGCACCAAATCGTTTTTTTTTTTTCTGGTTATCATTTTGATTTTTTTTGCTGTGTAATAACATGCATCTGTGATTTTATTTATTTTGGATTCTTGAAGCCTCAGTGTCTATACCCTTAACAGTATGGACAGACTGCAATTCGTTTTTTAAACGATTGTCCAATTAATCGGTTATCTGCCTTTTCCACCACCTTAGTTATCGTATTGGCAAAATCCAATATTGGTCGACCCCTAGTATGGAAAAACATAACTTAAAAAAAAATAAAATATATATATATATTTTTTTTTTTTTTTTTTTGCTTTGAGATGGCATAAGGGTGAGTAAATGAGAATTTTCCTTTTTGGGTGAACTATGAATTACATTTCATTTTCATAAAAACAATGTTAAATTGGTCCTAAAAATAGGCTTGATTTTCTTTATGCAATATAGTCATAAAATTATATATATATATATTATTAATTATTATTAATTATTATTATTATTATTATTTGATTTTGGGGTAAAATGTGGCCTTTTTGTAGAAAACAATTATTGTCACATTAAGGTTCATATTATCCATTTTAATTGGTCCATATAAAATGTATAAAAGATAAATATGGACATCATTTTTGTTTGTATATCTACAGTGAATTATCACCACCTACTGTATATTTCACACAGTACAGGTACAAAATACAAGTATCTAGTATATATTTTTTCCATATTGTGTATTGCAGAGCCGAAATAGGTATCTGTACACTTTTTGAACTTTCATTAAATATCCTTGATATAATAATAATAATAATATTAATAATAATAATAATAATAATAATAATAATAGACTCAAAAAAATCCTCATGGTGTATATGATCTAATCTGAAAGATTTGTGACTTTTATAACCTCTGACTGCTTCAGAGCACTTTTCATAAAGGCAGTAAAATAGGGACCATCTTTTTATTCATAATCTTTTATAAAAAATAAGGAACTTCACTGTAATTGAATTTTAGTCGCTGATAGTTTATGGTCCATGTAGCCATAAAAAAATAAATAAAAAAACCACGGGTCATGTTACAGAATTTATTTCTGTGGGAAATTAAATCTGGTCTCTTGGGTGATTTGATTCGATTGAATTCCCCACAGAAAGCCTAAGAAAATGACTTGAAAAGGAATAGTCATCCTTGAACAAGAATATATTCTGTAGCAGCCATTTGATATGTCTCCTTGCATTTGTTGTAAATGATGTTGCAGTGCCCTCTTGTGTTCATGTCCAACACTCATAATGTGTGGAAATCTCACTGGAAACCACTCATTTTAACACACAGCTCAAGTCCTTCTACTTTAACCCTCTATTGAACAATGTTACCTCTGGCTAACAAACCCATTTTCTTCGCTTTGCAAGCATGTAATGCTTATAAGATGGCAATAAAATGGTTAATAATAAAGTGGCTTCATAATTAAAACAACAAAATGCTTCTTTTCGGTCAAAATACATCTTTGTGGTCATTTGAATATATTTTCGGGCATGGTCCACAGTGTGGTGGCTGCACTGCACTGAAGAACTGCGCTTAAGCAATTTTCATGGATTTTTAAACCATCAGAAATATCATTCTAATTTGTTAGTGAGTAAACTTTCTTTTAAAACATTTAGTCATATTTGCTATTTGTGTTTTAAAGTGTTTGTTGCCTTGAACCTACATTGTGTAACAGTGGAATGGATTTATTAGCTCACCTGTGCTGTGACGTGATCATATGTTGTTTTTATTTGATCTATTATTAAACTATCCATATCTTTTTTTTATTATTTTCTTAAAATATTATATTATGTCATATAGCAGATAGTGTAACATCTATTAAACACATTTTTAGTGAAATAAAATTGTTTAACGGCACTGCTCATTGAGGTTTAAGTTTTTTGTGTTTTTAGTATTTAGAAATCCACAAAATGTATAGTCTCTCGTTTTCATTTAAAATCTTTAAATAATAATAAGAAGAATAAAAACTTTTTTTTGATGGTCGCACAATGCTGTCTCCAACATACCTAAAATCGTTATACAGTTGTATGCAAAAGTTTAGGCATCCCTGACAATTTCCATGATTTTCATTTATAAATAATTGGGTGTTTGGATCAGCAATTGAATTTTGATCTATCAAATAACTGAAGGACACAGTAATATTTCAGTAGTGAAATGAGGTTTACTGGATGAACAGAAAATATGCAATATGCATCAAAACGAAATTAGACAGGTGCATAAATTTGGGCACCCTTTTCATTTAGTTGATTTGAATACCTGTAGCTACCTAGCACTGATTAATTGGAACACACAATTGGTTTGGTGAGCTCATTAAGCCTTGAACTTCATAGACAGGTGCATCCAATCATGAGAAAAGGTATTTAAGGTGGCCAATTGCAAGTTGTTGTTCTCTTTCACTCTCCTCTGAAGAGTGGCAACATGGGGGCCTCAAAACAACTCTCAAATGACTTGAAAACAAAGATTGTTCAACATTGTGGTTTAGGGGAAGGCTACAAAAAGCTATCGCAGAGATTTAAGCTGTCAGTGTCCACTGTGAGGAACATAGTGAGGAAATGGAAGACCACAGGCACAGTTCTTGTTAAGGCCAGAAGTGGCAGGCCAAGTAAAATAATGGAGAGGCAAAGGTGAAGGATGGTGAGAACAATTAAAAACAGCCCACAGACCACCTCCAAAGACCTACAACATCATCTTGCTGCAGATGGTGTCACTGTGCATCGTTCAACAATTCAGCGCACTTTGCACAAGGAGAAGCTGTATGGGAGAGTGATGCGGAAGAAGCCTTTTTCTGCACACACGCCACAAACAGAGTCGCTTGAGGTATGCAAACGCACATTTGGACAAGCCAACTTCATTTTGGAAGAAGGTGCTGTGGACTGATGAAACAAAGATGTTAGAGTTATTTGGTCAAAACAAGGGGCGTTATGCATGGCGGCAAAATAACACAGTGTTCCAAGACAAACACTTGCTACCTACAGTAAAATTTGGTGGAGGTTCCATCATGCTGTGGGGCTGTGTGGCCAGTGCCGGTACTGGGAATCTTTTTGAAGTTGAGGGTCACATGGATTCCACTCAAAATCAGCAGATACTTGAGAATAATGTAGAAGAATCAGTCACAAAGTTGAAATTACACCAGGGCTGGATATTTCAACAAGACAAATTTCAAAATCTACTCTGGCATTATGCAGAGGAACAAGTACAATGTTCTGGAATGGCCATCCCATTCCCCAGACTTGAATATCATTGAAAATCTGTGGGGTGATTTGAAGCGGGCTGTCCATGCTCGGCAACCATTGCACATTTTTCTGTTCATCCAATAAACCTCATTTCACTACTGAAATATTACTGTGTCCTTCAGTTATTTGATAGATCAAAATGAAATTGCTGATCCAAACACCCAATTATTTATAAATGAAAATCATGGAAATTGTCAGGGATGCCTAAACTTTTGCATACGACTGTATTACATTTAGTCATTTAGCAGACGCTTTAATCCAAAGTGACTTACACACGAGGTACATAGCGAGTAATGTTGTTATACTGCCAAGCTCTCAAGGTGGCTGGAGTAGTATGGGCAGGTTAAGTTATTATATTTCTAATTTAGTTTTTTATATTGTTAACAAGGTCTATTTTATACAACAGCATGCTTTAAAACAATGATTTCTTAACTGGTGCAATATATAGTATTCCCTTGACATCACGACATGCGTCATCACCATCTTGCCTGGTGGCACAGATGAAAAACTTCATCTGGCGGTGCAGCGGGAGAAAGAGTATAACTAAAACCACAAAGTTTAGTGTAGTATGTAAAGTTTGGTATAAACTATCACATTATATACGAGTTGCTTATATTTTTCAATGGTAACCAGTTGTATACTGCTGTAATCTGGCCAATGAAACACAAAACACATGTGGAAAACAGAGTGCTTCGTAAGAAAACATGGGATATGTAGCCAGCCCAGGATTAAAAGAAGAAGAAAAAAACTTTCAGCTGCTTGTATTCTGATCTGGGACTGTAAAGATAATCCTGTTGTTACTGGAGTAATACAGACGAGTAATGGACAGTTAAAGGCTACGGTACATTCAAATGGCACGCTGATGTTTAACTGGCTGATTCTCCCGCTTGTAAGCGTTGAATCCTGAATGTACAACTCTAGAATTCTGTACTTTTATTTACATTAATCAATCAGGACTCTGGACAGATACAATCAGCATGCAACCTTATCATATCATGTGTAGGCTCTTAGATATTAAATACACTGATATTATTACATGTTTGACCGTGAATCATTTATTATATTTATTTTCAATTAGACAATTGAAGGTAATACAAAACTTGTTTAGGTCTCATTCCTTAAGTCCAGAAACAGTCTCAATCATTGTATTGCAGCAGGTTTCAGCGAACACAGGGCTATGGATCTGCAAATAAAGAGACCCTTCTTGATTTATAAATATGATATATGCTATGAATGTGTAAAATGACAATAAACAAAAAAGTTATGATTACACATGAAGCCGGTTTAACACTTTGATATATGCTTTGAACCAGTTTATTATAGTGAGCTAAGGCAGCGAACAGTTAAACAAAATCCATAATAAAACAGTTTACAGGACCCTGGGAGGATCGTTACAGAGGAAGGATTAGATCCACCAGTTTATCTGTATATCTGTATATTAAGTTTATCTTAATATATATATTCTCATAACATCTTCGTGAAATATTACCCAATGTTTCTATATACACCAATCAGAAAACCACCTGACTAATAACGTGTAGGTCCCCCTCATGCCACCAAAACAGCTCTGGGCATGGACTCCACAAGACCTCTGAAGGTGTCCTGTTGTATCTAGTCAGGTCAAGTCATTTTTATTTGTATAGCGCTTTTCACAACACACATTGTTTCAAAGCAGATTTACAGAAAATCATCCATTAAAAGAAAATAAAACTGTAATATCTATAAAGTCATGTAGTTTGATAAAATAGCTTGATAGGTATCTGGCACCAAGACATTAGCAGCAGATCGTGTAAGTGGCAAGGTGGAGCCACTGTGGATCTGACTTGTTGGTCCAGCTCATCCCACAGATGCTCAATTGGATTGAGATCTGGGGAATTTGGAGGCCAAGCCAACACCTTGAACTCTTAGTCATGTTCCTCAAACCATTCCTGAACAATTTTTATAGTGTGTCAGGGTGCATTATCCTGCTGAAAGAGGCTACTGCCATCAGGGAATACCATTGCCATTGTACTACAACAATTTTTAGGTAGGTGGTACGTGTCAAAGTAACATCCATATGAATGCCAGGACCCAAGGTTTCCCAGCAGAACACTGCCCAGAACATCACACTGCCTCCGCCTTCTTCCCATAGTGCATCCTGCAGCCAGGTAAATGACGCACACGGACCCGGCCGTCCACATGATCTACAAAAACGTGATTCATCAGATCAGGTCATCTTCTTCCATTGCTCCATGGTCCAGTTCTGATGCTCACATGCCCATTGTAGGCACTTTCGGCGGTGGACAGGGGTCATGGCATGGGCACTCTAAACCGGTCTGCGGTTACACAGCCCTATACGCAGGAAGCTGAGATGCAACATGTGTTTCTGACACCTTTCTATCATGGCCAGCATTACGTTTTTAAGCAATTTGTGCTACAATAGCTCTTCTGTGGGATCGGACCAGACGGGCTAGCCTTCACTCCCCACGTGCATCAGTGAGCCTTGGCCATTACTGGTTCACTGTTTGTCCTTCCTTGGAACACTTTTGGTAGGTACTAATCACTGCATACCAGGAACACCTCACAAGACCTGCCATTTTGGAGATGCTCTGATCCAGATGTCTAACCATCACAATTTGGCCCCTGTCAAAGTCGCTCAGATCCTTACTCTTGCCCATTTTTCCTGCTTCCAACACATGAAATTCAAGAACTGACTGTTCATTTGCAGCCAACTATATCCCACCCCTTGATAGTTGCCATTGTAACAAGATAATCAATGTTATTTACTTCACCAGTCAGTGGTTTTAATGTTGTTGCTGAAAAGTGTATGCTTATGATATTCGCGGTCACAATGTTTAGAATTTCTTTATTTATACTGTTGGTACCGGAGAAATGCAGGGTTTTGTTTACCGGTGTTACCATCCGTCATGGTGGCGGGTGATGTTTGATGTAATCGAATACTATCAATAGAGGTTTAATGATGTATTTTATTTAATTAATTTTATGTTGGAGATTTGGGGATTACCATTAAGTGGAATAGTGGAGCTTGAGCATGGGCTGAGGATAGATACTATACAAGTTAAGAATGTGCTATAATGCTGTACTCATAGAGCAATTGCTTTGCTAGTCAAAGCATACTGTATCCCGTTAGCAATCATTCAACATGCTAGCATTCACCTTAATGGCTAGTTTATTACGAAAAGCGACTCATTTAAAGTTAATTCAACATGTCTAATTTAGGGTTTACTCAATTAAATTAGGTTTCCTCTACTTGAATGACTTGAGGTTACACAGTCATTAAAAGTCATAAAATAAGAGTTACATTTAAAGTTAAGTGCTATTTAAGTTAATGAGTTAGCTTACTCAATATTTAAAGTTAAGTAAGGAATAACTGAACATGACAGACCGTTGAAATATTGAAAAAGAATAAATATCTGAGGTTGTAATGCAGTCACAATGCTCCGCAGAGTGGCCGTTGCACCTCAGGTGTGCATTATTTTTCAATAAAGCAACGGGCCGAAGTCAATTACTCTGCTTATACAATGGTTACTACACATTAAGACATTGTTCATATCGTCAGAGCCATAGCCTAGTGGGCTGCACTCATAACATGTGGTGCTGATGCATCGTGGGTTACCAGAGTTTGAGTCCCGGCTCGTTAGGTCCTTTCACGATCCCATTCCCACTCGTCTCCCTCTCATTTACTGTCACTTCTCTACTTTCCCTATCTTGTTTAAAAGCCAAAAAGCCATAAAAAATCCAATAAAAAAAAAGACCGTTCATATCAAGACATTTTCTGGTTATGTCTGTAAAATGCTTGTGTGTGGAACTACTTTCTTCCGCCACGGATTCAGCGTATTGATTTGAAGCCTATTTGGCTAGTTCGAAGAAGTCACTTTAGAACTAGCAACAGAGGATTGCACTGCTTTACTGGAGCACTTACTGGAGTAACAAAGTAGTGTGTTTGTGTATGTGTGAGCATGAGCAAAAGCAAGAGAAAGAAAGAAAACAGAGAGAGATTGTTTGTTGAATTACCTCTGTTTGGGATCTCATCAGCAGAAACATCGATTTAAAACGCCAAGATGTAACGTATCCTCAGTGTCGCCATTCTTGTATATAGCTTTCCCGTTGCTATACAGCAGGGTCAATTGACATCAAGGCTCTGTGCCCGGCTTGCGAGTAGGTGTATCTATGTATGATGTGTGTGTGTGTGACCGAGTGTGTTAGTGTGGGTGAGAGGGGGAGGTGGTGTGCAATTGTGCATTCCACAGACATTAAAAGTTGTTTTGGATTAACTAGAAACTGTTGTATTGACAGTTTACACCAAGACTCTGTTTGTTGGTCACGACTCGAGTCTCTATGTGTGTGTGTGTGTGTGTGCGTGCGTGCGTGCTAGCGTAGGAGTATGTCAGCATGAGTGTGTGTGTGTTTGTCACTGGGTGACGAGAGCGAAAAAGAGTGCAAGGGCACTGTTCAACTGAAATAAATGTAGGATATTACATAATTTTGTTTGTAATTCTTATCTGATGTACTTAGCCAACATCTGTTGTTTTATATTTAGCTGTGGTAGCCTGTACAGCTATTTGAAAAACTGAAATAAGAAACATGCTGTGTACTGTTTCATATTGTATTTTAAGTAACAGTACGCAGTGTAGAGTATATATTATGCAGTAAGCTAGCATTCTTTTTATGAAAATAGACCTTAGACTTGAACCTGCAGCATCTGCATGAGTACCATGACTCAATGTGTCAGGAACATGTACACTAACCACAGCACCATGGCTATGACTTCCTTTTAGTCAAAAAACTGCTTAAGATATTCTGTCAGATTCCTCCACAGGAATATATCTCCACAGATATATTTGACTCTACTCACGATGGCTGTGGGTGCAGCTGCCACCACACAGTACAGGATGAGTGGAGGGATGAAGCTACTCTCTTCCGCTCCGGGGTAGGGCTTCATAAGGTCAGCATCATTACAGAAGAAGCCTTGGATATGGATCCCAAATGTGTCCGTGCATTCAAAGTAGTATGCCAGAAGCACCGTCCCAGCCATGATGACCAACTGCAGGAGAATGGGAGAAAGACATGAACTTTAAATTGGTTTATTCATGATTTTTGTCCATATATAAAACTTTTCATGAATACAGTCCTTTTTTATGGGCCATGGCTTTTTTTTTTATGAATTAGAGGCACATATCCCATGGTCTTTGTTGCAAAAACTATTGAATGTGTTAGATCAAGGGTGCAGTGCACACACTTCTATGGCATGACATATACATAATAATGCAATTAAAGTAAGATCTACCATGCATTGTATTCAACTTGAAGACTCTCGATACCAAAATTAATAATTTCTGAAACGTAGGATGGAAGGGGAGGAGTCATTCATATTCATAAGAAAAGCGATTACTGATTGGTCGGAGAAACTACAACCCAACCCTACCCCTAAACTTAACGTTATCCAATTAGGAAGAGCTTTCCTGAGATCGACCTGTCAATTGTGATCGTGTAATGAGCACCCCTGTGGTAGATAACCATTATCTAACATAAAATGAACATGGAAAATATATACAAGGAATAAACAACCGTGTAATGGCAATGTTCAGAATTTTGTTTTTGTTTTTTTCATAAACACTTTATTACCACTGCATCAGAGGAAAATACATCAGTTAGGTATGATTAAGTAGTTTATTAAGGATATATATATATATATATAAAAAAAAAAAAAAAACAAGTCATCAAACTGCTTATATGAACTTATTACAATAATAAATTTGCTAAAGAGAATATAAACAAACAACATATTTATGCATAGCTTATTAATGTATTATAATGTAGGAATGCTACTATACAAATGATCATTTAACTATTAACTAATGATTTACAAATACTTTATAACCGTGAACTTATTATAAAGTGTTACATGCTTTTGGAGCTTGGAAGTGTTGGTCCCCATTGAATTATCATTTTTGGGTGAACTATTCCTTTAACAACTACGTGATACAGCACCCTCAAACTATACTCACTATTTGTCTTATCAGAACAGAATATCAAAGCAGGTTGAATGTCCGCTTTAACTTTCACTTCTCGCACTCTGTATCAACACAGTCTAACCCCAGCAGCAATGTTCTGAGTCAGCAGCTCACTAGTATTTCATGAAGCTACACATCAGCACTCCTCATGCTTGACTTAAACTGTAATATAAAGGACTGTATATAGAGCTGAAGGGAGAATATGTCTAACCCAATTAGAGTCACTATACATGGACAGCACTTTTCTTTCCAGTATGCTAATTCAAGAAAGCAGCCTCAAACTATAGATTGATCAAAAGTTTTATTCAGGGTAAATCAAATCCTGATAGTTTACTGGAAAGGCCACCTTACAAAAAACTACTGCAGAGGTACCATAGTACAGTGTCAGGTATCAGATGGTTTCAAAATGGTTTAAAATATACCATGGTACTGAATAATTACCACATTTATATTCATAGTATCTACAAGAACACCATGGGGTTATTTCATGTCAAGATAACCACATTTTCAGAAACTTCCCCCAATTAAGTTTTTGATTTTGTTAATACTTTTTTTTTTTTTGGATAAACACTGAGTTTCAACATCATTTGTAATTAAGACCATAGTATTTTAACCATTAAATAACTTGGTACAATTGAACAGATGGAGCCACATTGAGAGCCCCATATAGCTGGGATTTAACCATATAGGGTTAAGAATTAAATTACAAAAATGAAAGTTTGTTCTGAACCAGTATTTAATATACTTCAACATATTAATCACTACAGTCTTGACCAACACAAAATAGGTATCGTTTGAAAGCTCTGAATCTTTAACAGGTGTTTTGAAATCAGAAGTATTCAGTTTCTCGAAATTAAATTTAAAAAAGTTGCACAGTAATGCAGTCAGTTAATACATCAAACTGATCAAATAGTAATGTGTCATATGTTGTTGGAAAGCCCTCAAAGAGTAGAATACAACTCTTTTGTTTCACTCACTGATAAAAATATAGCGAGCAATAGCCAAGTATATATCTTTGACAATTATGTTGGTGTTGCTTATATGCCCGTTTTCGCTCATAACTTCATGAAAAATAAACATATACAATTACTTAGAAGAGGTGATTACTCTTCAAACGCGCCCACACACAAGGTAATCAGATGCATAGATCATTAGATAATCCACACAAAGCACAATGGCCACCAGGAGACTTAATGACGCCCCAAAAGGCACAGAATGAAACTCATTCTGTGAAATCTCATTAATAAAATCATGTCTCCTCACTATGCAAACCTTTAGTCAATGTTATGTTTGCATGTGTAATTCGTTTTTATGTTCAATTATTATGTTTTATTTCTTTGGGGAGGCTTTTGGACACATTGAGATGTGGTTAACATCAGTTAAGATGGCATTCCAGGGACCAGTTTATGGCAGGGCCCCTCTCTAACTGCCAGTGTGGAAGAAGATATGCCACACTGTGATGTTCAGCAACATCATGATAAGATGCAAAGACAACTGCTAGATACTTCTTACAGGGAAAGAAGGGGGGGCCTTCTGCACCCACCACCACCAAGGAGAAGACTTCTCATTGGATTACAGCTTGACTTTAACTCAAACTCATTGCTAAGGTTTAGGCAAGAACTGCCATAAGAATTCCTTCAGGACCTCCCAGATACAGCAGCAGTGGAGGGCTACAGAGATCTATTCATACCCATGTTTGGAGGCCTTTGAAGTTTTAGTTTTTAAATTTAATTTAGGTTTTATTACCAGAAGAACGTTTAATGGATATGAGAACTGAAAAGTGCATATACTATAGCACTAAGAAAGTGAAATAACCATATAAAATTCACTTAAGCTTTATTAAGTAAAGCATTTTTTAAATAATTTACAATAGCACAAGCAATAATTAACACAATTCAAAATGCAATAGATATGAGTTCTGACAACAAATCCACATGTTTGTAATAATAAGCTAAAAGTTAATTAGAATTAATATTATTTATTAAAAATTATAAACATTAAATCATTTAACATTAACTATAAGTTAACATATCCATAAGTAAGATGAATAAACGAAGTAAAAAAAAAAAAGCCCTATGAAAAAACTGTTAGCACTGATACAAAAGCATTTTGTTGCCACTGGTCTGACTAAAGGTATGCTCTCTCTCTAAAGCATTCAGGCATGAGTAACGAAATCTCATTCTGTTCCATTCTGTGTATTTTGAGCATTTGAGCCATCGTTGACTCTGTGTCATGTGCTTGGCGCCAACTCCTGGTGGCCATATGTAATTACAGTGAACGATCCTCTCTGCCCATATCTGGATGAATTCCACCTCTGGTTGCAACGATCTGAAACCTAATGCCATTGGTTTCGCATTTCTTGACACTGGACAACGTACTACATCATTTCCAATTAAGTCCTCTGATCCAGGAAAGCTAACATGTTTCTAGCCAGATAGCACATTATTTGCTGTGTGCACATATGTGCTTTGTGTGGATTATCTAATGATCTAGGGATCAGATTACCTTGTGTTTGGGCTAGCTTGAAAGATAATCACCGCCTCCAAGTAATGGAATGAATGGATATTTTATGTTCTGTTTATTTTGCGTGAAGTAATAAGCAAAAAGTTATAAGCAACACCTGTTTACATGTAACGTGTATCTCAAATCATGTACAATTACTTGCTAAATTCGGGTCTGTGGGTAAACCAAATAGGCTGCTTGTATTCTACTATTTGAGAGCTGTCCAATTACATATCATGCATGGCTACCTAATCTCTTTGATGTTTTTAATGATTACAATAATATGTATAGTGCAAAATTATGAAACAATAATCAAAATGGAACACTTCTGATTTGTGTTCATTTCAAAGCACTTGTTCAGTTTTGGACATAATGCCTACATGCATTGTTAAGTACAGCTTCTAAGCTTTAAACGATATATATTTTGTTTTGGTCAAGACTGTAGTCTTTTTTTTTTTTTTTTTTTTTTTTTAAGTATTACATTCTCAAATTGTATTAAATGTGGTATGGGAGAATGCATTGAAGTAGAAGGTTAAATGTGTGATTAGCGGCAACAAACTATTTTTAAGCAATTTTTTATATTTTGAAATTAAATTTCTGAGAGGTTGTTACATTTCCATTTATACGTTGGTGGTTTAAAAAAATTGCATCAGTAATCCTTTAGAAACCCTGTATATTACCACTTTCAGTAAAATGTTTTTATTACAAAAGTGCCATTAATATGCCTTTTAGTGTCTCATGTCAGCACATCTCATGTTTAATGCATAAAGAGTTGATGATGAGATCAAAATTGTTCTGCTGCAGATGTGATTTTATGGAGGATAATTACAGTTCAGTTCTTTGGATCTCATTATCTCCCAACCCACATTTCAATAATCATCCAGGCACAACACATGCTGCCTCTGCTCTCTTACAGGGGGCAGTATGGCACTACAAACAAGAACAATTTGGCAGAATATAATTCAAGCAGTGTGTGAAAAGAGATACCGAATGAGAAAGGGAGAAAGAAAGAGTAAGCGCAGAGGAGGGCTAGAGGGCAAAGGCAAACATAGAGGGACAATTTGTCTGAGACAGACACAGAAATTCACTCTGGCTCGGTTCTAACCACTAGTGAGCTGCCTTCCTGTCTACTGCCTACATAGGCAGATCCCTTTTAAGGCAGCATCCCAACTGAAAGGATTGGGGTTAGGTTGTAGGGTTAGGTTAGGGTTATTCATAGACAGCAACTCTGTGCGTCACATAAATAGCTCTCATCACACAAAGCACACAGGAGCCTCGACTTACCATTGATTTCAATGAGTTCGGTGATGCAATCTTGTAATATTCTAATAAGCATAACATACACAGCAACAAAAAATCTGGGGACAATCTAAGGACCAGAATATCATAGAGACTTTGGGGTGGGCTCTTTTGACTTGGGCCAATAATAATATAAACAAAATATCTTGCGTCCACCTAGAATACCCTAGCAACTATCTAGAAATGTCATGGCAACCAAGTAGAATTTGGTTCCATATACTCCCTTAAAGGGCTAGTACTAGGATATAACATTTAGGCTGGGCAGTATGTTCCTATGTGTCTGACCAGGGGCCTCCCCCTGGTCATTTCCACCAAGGCTCCCCAAGCCCCCCATTAGACCCGGCTATGATCCCTTATAGATAAGCAAGCACATTCCATCAGCTTCACTTGACATCCACCCAGAGAGAACAAACAAAACTAAACAGAAGCTGCGCTACAGCTGTTACAACCAGAATCAATCATAACAGGCAGTCTGTGTCATAAACTCGACTAGTCAGCCAATTTACAGTACCGGTGGTTCACTGGGACACGGCCTTAAAGCACACATGATGAACGACTTCAGAGAACACAGATTCATCATTCTGATCAGCACTGAATCAAACCAACTAAAATACTGTACATACACGGTTTACTATTTTTGGACACTGTGCGGTAAAAATGGTTTAAACAGTAGCACAGTGTGCTATGTCACTTTATAATAAATCGAGAATTAAGTAAGGTAAATTTTGAGGTCATCCGATTATGTAGACTTAATTAGGGCTGGGTGATATTAAATATTCAAAATATATTTAATATATATTAATATTCGCTTAATATATATTAATATTCGCTCAAAAGACGCTTTACTCATTTTAACCTCAGAAGTAGAACATGCAATCAAAACAGCTAAGCCAGGCAAAGCGTGCGGGCCCGATACAATCCATGTCGAATTGCTCAAGTTATTAGACAGCAATAACATGCGACAACTGACTAATTGGTACAATGAAATATACAACGGCAACAAAATTCCATCCGACTGGCTACAATCCATCTTTGTGGCCATACCAAAGAAAGCAACAAGCCGGAAATGTGAAGACTATAGACTGATAAGCTTGATGAGCCACGTGCTGAAAGTCTTCCTAAAAGTGATCCAACAGCGCATACGCTCTACATGCGAGGGTGCACTGAGGAACACACAGTTTGGCTTCTGCAAAGGACTAGGCACAAGAGAAGCAATCTTCTGTTTACAGATACTACTACAGCGATGCTACGAACATCAGAAAGAAGTGTACATCTGCTTCATAGATTACGAGAAAGCCTTTGACTCAGTAGACCACGACCGACTAGCAGCTCTATTAAAACAACTGGGACTAGATAAAAACGACTCCAATTTCATCATTGCTCTTTATTGGAAGCAAACAGCCCAACTCCGATATAACAATGAACTGACAGACCCAATACCAATACAAAAAGGTGTACGACAAGGCTGTCCACTGTCACCGATTCTTTTCAACATCTACTCGGAGCAGATTTTTGATCGAACACTAGCAGACAAAAACATTGGTATCAAAGTCAATGGACAATACATCAATAACATCAGATATGCTGACGACACTGCACTGCTAGCCGATTCGGAACAAGATCTACAACAAATCTTGGATGAAGTTGCCGCAGAAAGTAAAATATGGGGTCTACGAATTAACAAAAAGAAAACAAAGGTTATGAAGGTCAGCCGAACTTTAAGTGAAACAACAATCAAGCTGGGCACTGAAAAATTGGAACAAGTACACCGATTCAAATACCTTGGCGTAATTATTGACGATCAGCTGAACCATGAAGTCGAAATCAAGAGCAGAATTGAACAAGCAAGGCAAGCATTTATTAAATGGAAAACACTCCTTGCAGACCGCAATTTGAGTACACCACTGAAACTGCGCACACTGAAATGTTACATCTGGTCAATTTTGCTGTACGGAGTAGAGACGTGGACATTAACAACAACAGCAACAAAAAGGCTCGAAGCTTTCGAAATGTGGCTGTATCGAAGAATGCTGAAAATCCCATGGGCAGCCAAAATCACCAATACACAAGTTCTGCGAGACATGGGCACTGACAGGCAACTGCTGAAGACCATCATTAGCAGGAAGTGTCACTACTTAGGCCACATTGCCCGAAACGACCACAGATACCAGCTATTAAAGCAAATCCTGCAAGGAAAAATTGAAGGGAAAAAACGACCAGGACGGCCAAAAACGACATGGCTCAGTAACATCAAAACATGGCTACAATTAACAACAGCACAAACTCTACACGCCGTGCTAGACCGAGACCAATATCATCGTGAAGTCGCAAACGCCGTTAGGCAGCACTAAAGAAGAAGAATATTCGCTTAATCGCATTCCGTGTATCATTTGTTTCTTAATGCTTTCAGAACAACAAGTGATGTAATAAGGAAAACACCACTATTAATCCCCGTTGTTCAACTTTTTGTAAGATGGTTTTACAACAGTTGCAAGCATCTCTCTGACAAAGAACCTGCTTCATCCGAGCATTCCTTAAATTAGGAAAAACCGAGTAAGGTCATAAAAACGCATTTGTGCATGGAACTACTTTATTACGCTACGGATCAAAATCTTCCGTTGCTGGTTCAAAACAATGCGTCCAAACCTCCGTTAGTAATTGAGAAAGTTCACTTCAGAAATAGTATAACGGCTTGTGCTGTTGCTAACAAGTTATTGCATAAACAAGGATGGATTGATGGGTGTGTGCGTGACTATGTGTCTTTGTGTGTTAGAGAGAGAGAGAGAGAGAGAGAGAGAGAGAGAGAGAGAGAGAGAGAGGCCTAAAAATCAGTTCTACAGGTAATTTTGCTTTGGCTGTGAATGAACTCAAAGAGAAAGCACAAAGGGCATTTTATGCCATTAAAAAATCCATTAAAATTGATATTCCGATCAGGATCTGGCTCAAAATATTCAAATCAGTCAATCGAACCAATCGCATTATATGGCAGTGAAGTGTGGGGTCCACCTGTAAAATTTGACTATTTAAATTGGGAAAAACATCCCATTGAAACTCTGCATCTGGAATTTTGTAAAAGAATAATTTATGTCCAAAGAAAAGCCCCAAATAATGGATGCAGGGCAGAATTAGGCCAATACCCTCTCCTTTTGAACATTCAGAAAAGAGCCATCAAATTCTGGAAGCATCTAAAGACAAGTGACCCCAACACATACCATTATAAAGCCCTAAAACACCAAGAGCTGAGCTCAGTGAAGAGTCCCCTATGCCAGCTTGTCCTGAGACTGACTGAAGTCACACCTGAGGAGATCGGCCAGTCTCAGGATAACGGCACACTCACAAACATTCGGCCTAACCAAATTATACACAAAGAAAAGGAAAAATACCTCACGCATTGGACAAACACCATTAAAACTCAACACAAACTGGAATGTTATTCGGCACTAAATCGAGAGTACACGGTGGCAAACTATCTGACCACAGTGACTGACAGAAAATTAAGAAAAGCACTGACGATGTACAGACTCGGCGAGCACAGTCTGGCCGTAGAGACGGGCCGCCGCCGACAGACATGGCTGCCCCGCGAGGACAGACTGTGCTCCCAATGCATCCTGGGAGTGATTGAGACAGAACTGCACTTCCTCACAGAATGCCCAAAATACCAACCAATTAGAAACAAATATTACCCCAAAATTAACAACATATGTCCAGATTTCAATGCATGTACCCCGACACAAAAAATGTGTTTTATTCTGGGTGAAAAAGAGGAATGTGCAAATATAGCTACAAGATTTGTAATATCCTGTAGAAACCTGCGGGACAACCAGAACTCAAATCAATAACACATGATGTATTGATGACCCCTGACACCAATCCCCTACCCCTGTTACTGACCCTATATAATGTTGCATGTTATTTCTTTATAGTTATTATTGTTGTCATGTCTTAGTTTAGTTCCTGTTCTGTTTTTCTATGTAATTGCTTTGGCAATATAAAATGTCTTTGTCATGCCAATAAAGCTCGTTAAATTGAAATTGAAATTGAATTGAGAGAGAGAGAGAGAGAGAGAGAGAGAGAGAGAGACGGAAAGAGTGCGATCACCTGTTGCCATTCCCAAGCAGATATGCTGTCAGCGTTCTGAAGGTCAGCTTTCTCAGTGGAAAAATAGCATCCAAGCAGGGTATTTCTCCCTATTTTGTGGTAGGAGTCGATCACTATAGAAACAGCGATGTCCTCCACCATTTTTAAACAGTGTGTATCCAATGTGGAAACTCGGCAAGCGACTCGAGTTCTGTAATCAAACAGTCCTTCGTGTCTCTCAGCTGCAATGAGCCTTAATCCTGAAATTGTTCATTTAAAGCCATTTAAAACAATGTCCTAGCTGAAGTAATGTAGTGGTAATACGAGCGTTCACAGAGCGCTGTTCTATGTTAAATAGTGACTAACGGATTCACTTAACGTGGCTCATATTACACACAAAAATGATCTTTTGCCACCACCTGCTGGCTAACATATGTAATTTAAAAAATAAAGGCAGATATAACCTGCTCTTACGCCTTAGTTTAGAATGGCACGAACACAAGCGGAGTGATACACACAGTGAAGCATCCGAGTGCTGATCCTGTCAGACCATCAGTGCTCATGTAACATCTCTCGTCAAATCAGATTTTAGGACTGGAACTGACTGACTGACTGTCTGTCATACACACACACACACACACACACACACAATAAACGTGCAACTAGTTCTAGTAGTCGTTTATTTAAGCCATTAGTCGACTAGTTGCACGTTTATGATATTAGTTTAAATTTTTTTTTTTTTTTTCTTTAGTCGGGGGCAGCCCTACTTCAGAGAGACATAGTTAAAGTCTTTAGAAGTCATAATCACTTTGAGAGCACTTGGATTTCGTCACGAGTCTGTATATTTTATACTACTTGCACGTGTTAAAAAAAGTTTTGTGACTGCAAATCTGCCTGTTATGTTTTTATATTGCAAACAAATGGTTATGGTATACTGTTGACTGTTAAACAGGTTAAGAAAACTTACGCATATTTAGAGGCAATTTCGGGTCATTTCAAACTTGTCGCGCTACAAAATATGAGATTAATCGTGAATCATTTTAATTTACTGACAACCCTCAAATATTTGAACAGTAATTTTACATATTAATCTTTCTGGATAATGAAATAACAAAATTATTTACTTGCCCTTTCTTGGGTTTTTGAAATGTCAGATGAAATTCGAGGTTGTGGTGGTTGTATCGGATATATTTGCATTGCATATTTTCATACTTTTTTTATTCACATGGTCCAATTCGAAATCTTTATATCCGAGGAGATTATTTTGGGAACTTGACAATCATCTGTCATTTTGGCGCATTGTGAGCTCAGCGTGAACAGTGCAGATGCAGATCAGCGGTGCTGGCAGACTTAAATTTGTGCATTTGAATTTATTGATGTCGCAATATCTTTTTAAACGCATTTCATTACGGTTTATGAAAAGTTATTGAAAATAATAATAAACATTCAAGTCATCGTCTAGTCATGCAGTTCAAGTCAAATTCAAGTCTTGAATCACTTGTTCTCAAGTCAAAGCCAAGTCATTTTCTTCATTTAGTCAAGCAAGTCACAAGTCTTTAAATTTGCGACTCGAGTCAAGTCATGTAACTCGATTTGCCCACCTCTGCCGATTCAGCTGATGAAAACATGAGGAAGGATTACATCAAGATGTAGATTGAATGCAGGTGCAGAAAACTTCATACAAGTAAAATAGCCTGAGCCACTCTCACTGTTGATTGCGTTCTAGTAATTACAATTTGTGTGATTTCGAAAATGTAGTATGACATAATATAAGAAATATTTAAGATTGCACAAAATTTCATGATCAGTAATCAAATAAGCAAATTTGTATAGCCTCATTTAGTAGCCTATAAAAGTAAACAAAATAAATGAATAAATTAGAAAAATGCTAAATATAAACTTTTCACAAGTGGACTCAAGCTTCGGAAAATCACATGCACATATATACAGCTCTCTTAAAAAATTAAAGAGACCACTCCAAATGCTTCTTAAATCAGTATCTCTGCACAGGGGCGGACTGTCCCATAGGGAAAACTGGAACTTGTCCTGGTGGGCCGGCTGAAAAACTGGGCCTAACGGGCCGCAGTAAGCTGAATGGGTCATGACAGGCTGAAGAGGACCGCAAGTGTCCAGTGTCTGATGAATTCCTGCTTAAATCTTCATCAATCAGCAATGTGAAAGACTGGTAGAAAGAGTGCAAAGACACATGAAAGCTGGGATTGAAAATCAGGGTTACCAAATATTGATATCTGAACTCTTCCCAAGTTAAAACATTTGTATTGTGTTGTTTAAAAATGAACATTATTGTTACATGCTGTTTATCGCCTCATTTTGGTTTAATGCATTATTGCAGCTGTTTAAAGTTCATTATCCTCTCTCTGTTAGTGATGTTACTGTAAACTCTCATATAAATGGGCACCATACAATTTATGCAAGTATATTCTATAGAATGTGATATTCAAATCAGCATACAGTGCATCCGGAAAGTATTCACAGCGCTTCACTTTTTCCACATTTTGTTACGTTATACCAAAATTGATTAAATTCTACAAACAATACCCCATAAAGACAACACGAAAGACGTTTGTTTGAAATCTTTGCAAATTAATTAAAGAAAAAAATAAAAAATAAAAATCACATGTACATAAGTATTCACAGCCTTTACCATGACACTCAAAATTGAGCTCAGGTGCATCCTGTTTCCACTGATCATCCTTGAGATGGAGTCCACCTGTGGTAAATTCAGTTGATTGGACATGATTTGGAAAGGCACACACCTGTCTATATGAGGTCCTACAGTTAACAGTGTATGTCAGAGCACAAACCAAGCCATGAAGTCCAAGAAATTGTCTGTAGACCTCCGAGACAGGAGGTCCAGTGATTCTCTGTGGAGAGAGGAGAAACTTCCAGAAGAACAACCATCTCTGCAGCATTCCACCAGTCAGGCATGTATGGTAGAGTGGCCAGACGGAAGCCACTCCGCAGTAAAAAGAACATGACAGCCCGTCTGGAGTTTGCCAAAAGGCACCTGAAGGACTCTCAGAACATGAGAAACAAAATTCTCTGGTTTGATGAAACAAAGATTGAACTCTTTGGCCTGAATGTCAAGTGTCATGTCTGGAGGAAACCAGGCACCACTCATCACCTGGCCAATACCATCCCTACAGTGAAGCATGGTGGTGGCAGCATCATGCTGTGGGGATGTTTTTCAGCAGCAGGAACTGAGAGGCTTGTCAGGATCGAGGGAAAGACAAATGCAGCAATGTAAAGAGATATCCTTGATGAAAACCTGCTCCAGAGCACTCTGGACCTCAGACTGGGGCAAAGGTTCATCTTCCAACAGGACAACGACCCTAATCACACAGCCAAGATAACATGTGAATGTTCTTGAGTGGCTCAGCCAGAGCCCAGACCTGAAAACGATTGAACATCTCTGGAGAGATCTAAAAATGTCTGTGCACCGACGCTCCCCATCCAACCTGATGGAGCTTAGCTTGTCACACCTATTATTGGGCAGTTTCTCTCATTCTTCTTTGCAAGTCCTGCAAAGAAGAATGGGAGAAACTGTCCAAAAATAGTTGTGCCAAGCTTGTAGCATCATACACAAAAAGACTTGAGGCTGTAATTGTTGCCAAAGGTGCTTCAACAAAGTATTGAGCAAAGACTGTGAATACTTATGTACATGTGATTTTTTTCTCTCTTTTTTTTCTAATAAATTTGCAAAGATTTCAAACAAACTTATTTCACATTTTCATTATGGGGTATTGTTTGTAGAATTTCGAGGAAAATATTAAATTTAATAAATTTTGGAATAAGGCTGTAACATAACAAAATGTGGAAAAAGTGAAGCGCTGTGAATACTTTCCGCATGCATTGTACATCATTTCTGGTTTAATGCTACATCCGCCAAACCTTAAATAGCCGAAAGTCCAAATTCCAAGCTTTTAAATTGCATGTTTTAAATTAGAAGATTTTTATTTATTTTTTTACATTAAAATTATTTTTATTATTTCTTTACATACAGATGTTCAAGCATGGGGGCATATAAGCCCTTGTGACTGAGGAATGATACTGTATGGGGGGGTTCAGGGGTATCTCCAGAGAGAAACTATTTTTTATTTTCATAAAAGTGAGAAAGACTTGGCTACAAACTAGTAATTGTTTTGTCTTTCATCCTTGTCAGAGATGATGAAATCTGAATAATTTCACAAAATTAGAGCAGAAATCTATTTGTTTATTATTAAAGGCTTGGAACATGCTGCTTAATAAAACTAAATTTAGAAAGAAAAAACTTTATGGTCTAAAGGCACTCTGGAAACACAACTCATGTTTACTCACATTTGGGGAAAGAGGAAGCGGGTGCGGACCGGGCATCAGTGAAGCGTGTTTCATTGCTAGAGAAACATATTCGAGAATACAGTGCAGAAAGATCAGATATGATGTAACCGGCACTGTTGTTTTGTCGCGCTGCTCAGTAGAGACGATGAGAGGGTGTAATCGTCGTCATGATGTCTTGCAGTCAAGATGCAATCAATCTGTGATCCGGAACACGGTGACCTGCATAGCGGGGGGCAATAGCAACTTCAAAAAGTCTGAGGCTGCGTTTCCACCGACGCGGAAGAAATCCGCACAAAGCCACTCCCAATGCTTAGGAACCACTTGCCCCATGCTGCTGTCAATTTTACAATCAACCTTGCAAGCTTGACGCTCGGCTTCCATAGGAAGGAATTGAAAGCGCTCGCTCACATACACTCACTACGCGCCAGTGGAAACATATGATAAGAAAGCCAAACTGCTAGCGTTTTTAGCAACATGCATGTCTAGATGTAGAACACAGGCTAAATATCGAAAATTACTCAAAAGCTTATCATCGATATCATGGAGTTTTTTTTATTGCGATAAACATTGATATCGTTTTATCGCCCAGGCCTAGTATCGGCCCAGAAATTCCATATCGGTGCACCCCTAGATTATGCGCTTTAAGGCTACACTATGTATGTATTTTTTATTTTTTTTAAAAGGCTGTTTATTAAAGGCCGACTGCAGACGGTGGTGCGATTAGAGAGAATTTACAGGCAGCTGCCCCATGTGTGTCTTTTTATTTAATTAAATGTTTTTTATATTGTCAAGCCGGTTCTCGCCTCCTCCTTTCCATTGAAGTGCTTTACACTGGTGCCGAAAGGAGGAGTGATATGCTGTAGAGCAGTTCTCGCCAATACCATCCACCCCAATGGAGCAGCCGTGGGCATCTGCCGGGGGACGGAGGAACCCGGCTGCCTGGAAGTGGTGGAATGGCCGCTGACCGCGAGGGGAGAAGGGGCTCGTAACCGACCGCCTGGAAGGGTCAGGACCACTGCCAAGGGCAAAGGAGTCCACTATCAGCCTCTGAAACACGGCAGGGTCTGAGACCACCAACCGCGAGCGGGGAGGGGCTCACTGCCGACCACCTGGAGCAGGAGAATCGCTGCCAGGGGCGGGGGAGACACCTTCTGTTCCTCGAGAACGCGGCAGGGCATTCCGTCCGCCAGGGGCTGGAGGACTGCCTCCGATCCGCCCGGGGAGGTGCTGCTGTCGTCCGTTAGAGGGAGGAGGAGTGCCCGAGGACCAAGCTACGGCATATCGGAGAAACGGTGAGTGGTTTTTTTTTTTTTTATCTCTCTCTCTCCCTCTCTCTCTCTCTCTCTCACTGCCGCTCCGCGTTGGCCTTTTCCCTCTTTTTTAAATGTTTTATTGGGGGTTACTGGACTGTTACAGGGAGTACCGGGGGTGGGTGGTGCCCGGCCTGAGAGAACAAGGGAGCAATGTGACAGGGTGGAGGGCGGGGCCGGGTCCTGATTCTACACACCCGGCCTCTTATCAGGCTAATCAAGCCTCCGAGAGGGATAAAGGCCGACTGCGGACAGTGGTGCGATTGAGAGAGAGCGTTTTATGGGCAGCTGCCCCATATGTGTTTGTGTGTCTCTTTTTATTTAATTAAACGTTGTTTATATCGTCAAGCCGGTTCTCGCCTCCTCCTTTCCATTGAACTGCTTTACAACAGAGTACACCAAAAATCTGTCTTCCAAACAGTGTTTTTGCCTTACCCCGATTCACTTCAGTAAGCCTACAATTATGATTTATATTTTAGAGCTGTCGGGACGAATTTCCCAGGAAATTACATATTTCCATCATTTGTCCGTGAGTGTTTAAGTCATGTCCGTAAATAAAAAAAAGAAGGTTGGGCTACTAAAGCATTTATATGGTGTGGTGGAAGGTGTGGTAGTAGCTTGAAGCTGAAAGCTTGTAGCCACAACAAATCAGCAACACTAACCATGGATCATTCAAAAAAGGTAACCCATTTTAAAAATAAAGAAACCTCGAACAGTCTGCAAGCAAAAAGGGAAAGCGACAGAGCCCATAATAAAACACAAATCAACATCGGTTTTGAGAGGTGGCATTTAACAATTTAGTTGACACCGTGTTTAAATCTTGCCAGTTTGCTAAATGTTTAGTTTGCATAGCATGACATCTACAGTGCATTGTATAGCTTCCCAAAACAATGTTCCTTGGTTTATTTGCCAAGAATAGTCAGCTAGCCAAGTTATAATAGTTTCCACTGTTTTAGCTTATCTGACATGACTAGCAATCGTCTAAGTCAAAACAACAGCGGTAGACATGCTAATTACCTGCTCATAAGACATATTTTTTGGATATCCACGAGTTTTGATTTGGGTAGTGACATTCGCTCAGATAAGATGATCACCTTTACAAAAATCAAATATCTGCTAAAATATAACTTTTGAGGAGTACACCAGCTGACAGATTTAATGTAAACAGGCATATATTAAAAGTCACAAAACTCCAATTTTGATTTCATCTGCTCTTTTATAGCTATTAACATTTTATTTAGGTTACTCATGTTCCGTAAAAAATGGCCTTGTCCGACAGCAGATTAAAAGAAACGCATTTGCATAATGATTAGCTCTGATCCGTTGCAAACATGAAAAGAAGAACCCAAACAATATATTATTCAAAAAAACATGATATACTATCTAGGCCTAACTAGCAAGATATCAATTCAGAGTACAAGAACTCTTGATTTACTTGATTTGAGTTTATAATTAAGCCATTGATTTGTTCCAAACCTGAAACTGGACATTTTGTGTTCTTCAGAAGGAAGCGTGCTGTTACACAGTCAAATTTTATTCAGCTCATGCATTTTTATGTTTATTTTATCTTCTCAAAAATATTCATGAGTGGGTCTGCACTAAAGTATCATAGTGTTAATTAGATCATTTAGAGCATTTGCTGTCTATTCAGTGTTTTGTTGAACACTCTTGGCAGTGGGAACAGCTGTGAGTTGTGTGTGTGTCAACCATTTTTGCACGACTGAATTTGAGCAGTTTTTAATCATTCTTCCAGGAAGTCTGCTTTCAAGCTGCCTCAGATTAGTTAGGGAGCATATGTGAACAGAATCTGCAATGTTCAGATTTCTCTAGTGATATTCTATAGAGTTCAAGAGCAGGTTTTGGAGGTCGTACCATGTATCAAATGCTAAGTTTAAAATGGGGGTGTTACATTAGAATTGGGTTCATTATTTTTTATAAAATGGCAAAATGTTCTGAAAACGCATTTTCACTTTGTTTCTGTTAATTGCCAGTGAATTTATTTATTTTTTATCCATGCTAAATAGAGAATTTACCAATTATGGTTCCAATTCCACTTTATGATTCTGGTTCCCTTAATGATTCCAATAGTAATTTTGAGGAAGAATGGAAACTATTTGGAAAACTACTTATCGCATTTACTGCCCTCGGCATCTAGTTGACAAGTGATGAGATTTTAACAGAACAATAACAAATCAGAAATCAATTGTATTATATAATTTAACAAAAATAAACAAACAAAAACAACATTAATTGTATCTAGCAACATTAATGTCCTTGTTATTTCTCCTAAAATGGGTGAAATCTAGCTAGTCATGTACGCCATATCTGCAAAAATGACATCTTTACACTAGGGTTGGGTATTGATACAGATTTTCCGATTCAATTCAGATTCACAAGCTCTCAATTACATTCCAATCTCAATTCGATATCGATTCAAATGGGTACATTTCTGCTACAATGTTCATTTTGCTTACATATGAAAGGTATTCTCTCTCAGCTAATGCTCTTAATTATAAAGGAACCTTCTAGGCAACCTATCTGGGTACAATTTGAAAATATGAATTTTACAAATGTTATTTTATCATTGGTTTTTCATCAAATTGGTCACTGTTTTGCTTTTGAAAAAATGTTCAAATTCAGTCTATTCAATCAATTATGTGTTGCATATAAATTTCTGTTACATTTTATTGTTTACTTGAATGATTTGTACTTTTTACAAGTATTTACATTGATAAGTAGAACACATGCTAAATCGGTACTGTCTCTTTAAGACTACCGGCATCAACCAGTGAGCGCATATAATGAGAGAAGATGTGCATGGTTTCTTTAGCGCATCCATGTGTGATTCGAATTAAATCTTTCTTTTTTTAATCAACAACTGTATAGAAAAAAAAAAAAAAAAAAAGAAATTGTATTACAAGAGGCATTTTTCAGTGACATTTTGATCCGTGGATCTCATCTTTGGACACACAGAGTGAGCTAAACCAAACTTTTACTCTCAGCATGCAGTGAAACAACCTCTGTGCTTCTTCTCCATTATAGTACTCAATCAATGGTGAGTGAAATCTGAACATTTACCAGCCAGTGGCTAATCATGGACATTTTTAGTGGCATAGCGCGAGCCACGTGACAGCAGCGATGACATCATTTTGTGTGCACAAACTAGGGGTGTAACAGTTCAAATTTCTCACGGTTCGGTTTGTATCATGGTTTAAGGGTCATGGTTTCGGTACGGTTTGGTACTTTTTATTCAGAAAAAATATATTACTGCCAAATCTAAAGTAAAAATATTCTATTTGGTAACAAACACTTCAAAAGATTTGCTCTCACTACAAATCACCATGGTTTTACTACAGTAACCATTGTTTAACCATGGTATTTGTAGTAAAATCACGGTAAACACAAAATTAACACGGTCACAGTCATAGTTACCATACTATAATAAAATTATGTATACTACATGGAAACTACAGTATTACTGTGGTAAAACAATGGTTAATTGTATCAAAACTATGATTTCTACCAAGAAATCAATGGTGTTAGCAGTCATTGTTACTTCAGTCATGGCTACTACAATATTACTACTGTTCTGTACCCGTTTCACAGTATGTGTCTAAGTTAATTTTGTTCCGGAGCTGCCATCTAGTGGACGTTAAAGAAACTACAGGTTTTTATAGCAGGAAGTGCAGCTAGGCACATGGCTGATGCATGTTGCTCCATCTGAGTGTTTAATAATCCTCATCAATCCTTGCTTTGGAAGTTGGAAGAGCAATAGCTGTAAGTTTTCCTTATGTAATTGCTTTGAGTATCTCAAAAGTATATTTTGACATTAACATGTAAAGTTATTAGAGTAATTCAAGCATGTGACATGCTATCTTAAGTTTTCAATGCAAATAGTGAATATTCTAGGAAATACACAAGTAATCTATTTGTATATGCATATGTGTTTGATATCAACAGTATTACTGTAACCTGTATATTATTATTTGTGTTATTTGAAGCTATGTTTAGTCATAGTCTAATTGAAGATTGTATTTCTTTCTTTTAGTTTCACTCTGATCCATCGTAATGTTGTGACATCAAGATTCAATAAATGCTAAAACTTCAACTTGCATTTTTATGATTATAATGGATGGAGTTTAGCTTGCTGTCAAACTTCGTAAAGATAATACATGAAGGGAGGACAGTATAGTGAAAAGCTATTGAGAAGCTACTGAAAAGCAAGCATCATTATAAGATATGGAGGATAAATCCAGCAAATCTGGGAAAACTTCGGTCAGTTCTAAGCGCACCTCTTCAAGATCTTCAACCAGTGAAGCAGCGGCAAGAGCAAGAGCTGTGGCTGAAGCGGCACGAGCTCGTGCATCATTCGCAGAAAGAGAGCTGCACATGAAAAAGGAAAAGGCAAGATTAGAAGCGGAGAAAGCCACATTGGAGGCTACATTGGAAGCATTACAAGCAGAAAAGGAGGTGGCAGCTGCGCTGGCTGAGGCTGAAATTCTAGAAGCTGCAGCAGAGGTGGGTGAATATCACAGCGCTTCTAAAAGCAGTTCAGATACACCTCTAACTGTACAAGAACGAACAAATGAGTATGTTGAGGATCAAAGGAAATGGGTTGTCATAGACCGCATCCCTGAAGTTCACCACAAAGGAACACGAATCAGTCATCAGCAATACATGATATCACTCAGGCGAATCATTCACGCGACGATGACACCACTTCACATGTTATAAACGATGAACAACAGAAGAGGAGCGAAGACACGAAACCAGCTGAATTAAAAATTCCTCTAATACAAAGTGTCCAGTTGTCAAACACCCACATCATTAAACGATCTCCTTTCAAGGGCGTGCCGCCTTCATCTCATTCGATCAATGCTCCTCATCAGCATTCCTTTGAACATACGCCGCCATACAATTCTCCGCGAGCAGATCATACCCAAGCAGCCAGCATGACGGACTTCGCAAAAAATATCTTGCACGCAGAGAACTTGTTACCACTGGACTTATCAAATTTGACGATTGTCCCGAAAATTATAGAGCGTGGGAAGCTTCATTCATCAATGTAATTGAAGGACTGGATCTGACTGCAGGTGAGGAACTAGACCTATTAGCAAAGTGGCTTGGTAAAGAGTCATCAGAGTATGTCAAGAGATTCCGATCTGTGCACATAAACAACCCCAAACAAGCCTTGAAAATGGTCTGGGACAGACTCAACCAGTGTTATGCAGCCCCTGAGATTGTAGAAAGTGCACTTTTCAGTAAGCTCGATAATTTTCCTCGCATATCCAACAAAGATAATTTCAAATTAAGAGAACTCGGAGATCTTCTCATGGAGTTACAGTCTGCCAAAGAGGAAGGTTACTTCCCAGGGTTAACCTATCTGGACACTGCCCGTGGTATCAACCCAATAGTGGATAAATTGCCGCATAATCTGCAGGAGAGGTGGGTTTCCACTGGATCAAAGTACAAAGAGGATAACAACGTGCCCTTTCCTCCGTTCTCTTTCTTCACACAATTTGTATGTTGCGAAGCCAGGACACGAAATGACCCCAGCTTCAAGCTGTCTACCAGCAACATCGCCATTCCCAGGTGTGAGAAGCTCTTATTTAGGAATACTGTATCCAAAGGTTTCATTTCTGCACATAAGACAGACATCACCACTTCACTGAAATGTCAAACAGGAAAAAGGGAGAAAAGAGACGATTTAACCAAAATCTGTCCTATTCATAACAAACCCCACCCCCTTGCAAAGTGCAGAGGATTCAGAGCGAAGCCCATGGAGGAGCGCAGAACCTATCTTAAGGACAATAATGTGTGTTTTAGATGTTGTGCATCAACCTCTCACTTAGCCAGAGACTGCAGAATGCCACTGAAATGCAGAGAATGTGAAAGTGAATTCCACTCCACAGCTATGCATCCAGGCCCGGCTCCTTGGACCTCAAACTCAGCAGGACAAGAGTGTACAGAACATGAAATCGAAAGGGAAGAGAACTTCAGTGACTCAGCTGCTGTAAGTTCCCAATGCACAGAGGTATGTGGTACTAACCATTCAGCTCGTTCTTGTTCGAAAATATGCTTAGTGAAAGTGTATAAGAAAGGACAATCAGAGCATGCAGTCAACATCTATGCAATCCTTGATGACCAAAGTAATCGCTCCTTGGCTCGTTCAGAATTTTTTGACTTGTTTGACGTTCAAAGCAGCCCACGTCCTTACTCACTCAGAACCTGTGCAGGTGTCATGGAGATGATGGGCAGGAAAGCATATGGATTCCAGATAGAAGCATTTAGCGGAGGTGTGAGCATCGATCTTCCTCCACTTATCGAATGCAATGAAATCCTTGACAATAGGTCAGAAATTCCAACCCCAGAGATAGCACTTTGTCATCCTCACTTGAAATCTATTGCAAGATTCATTCCGAAACTAGATTCAAATGCACAAATCCTGCTTTTGTTGGGGAGAGATCTTATTAGAGTGCATAAGGTCAGGCAGCAAATCAACGGTCCTCATAATTCTCCCTTCGCCCAAAGACTTGATCTAGGCTGGGTCCTGATCGGCGAAGTCTGCCTCGGTAATGCTCATAAGCCGAATGTAAGCAGCTTTAGGACGAATGTGCTAGAAAATGGCAGACCTTCCTTCCTTACTCCTTGTGCAAGTCACATATCTTTGAAAGAGAGGACAAAGCATGGCGGGGAGTGCAACCAACATAATCATCTAAACGCAGTTACAAAGGTCCATAAGACATCTAATGACATTGGTCATTCAGTGTTCGAGAGAACTAAAGATGACAACAAGTGTGCTCTTTCATTTGAAGATCAAGCCTTTCTAAAGATCATGGAGAGGGACTTTCACAAAGATGAGAGAAACTTCTGGGTCGCTCCTCTACCCTTCAAATCACCCCGACCACTTCTCCCTAACAATCGAGATCAAGCACTCTCGCGACTTCTCTCCTTGAAACGCACTCTAGACAAAAAAAAGGTTGTTAGAGAAAACTTTCAAGAATTCATGGGAAAGATGTTAGAAAACAAGCACGCGGAACTAGCTCCTCCACTCAAAGAGAATGAGGAATCCTGGTATTTACCAACCTTTGGAGTCTATCATCCACGAAAACCCGACCAAATAAGGGTAGTCTTCGATTCCAGTGCACAGTACCACGGTATCTCTTTGAACAGCATCCTTCTCTCAGGACCAGACATGAACAATTCCCTCCTTGGAGTGTTGTTGCGCTTCCGAAAAGAACCCATAGCCGTGACTGCTGACATTCAGCAAATGTTCTATTGCTTTGTGGTACAGGGTAATCACAGGAAGTACCTAAGGTTCTTGTGGCACCGAGACAATGATATGTCAAAAGAGATCACGGAGTACCAGATGCGTGTACACGTCTTTGGAAACAGCCCTTCTCCTGCCATTGCAATCTATGGTCTGCGACGTGCTGCACAGGAAGGTGAACGTGAACATGGGTCAGACACACGCCAATGTGTTGAGCGACATTTTTATGTAGATGATGGTCTGATATCTCTGCCAACCGAAGAGGATGCCATCAGCCTACTGAAGCGTACCCAGAAATCTCTTGCACAGTCAAATATAAAACTCCACAAAATAGCTTCAAATTCAACCACAGTGATGAAAGCCTTTCCTCCAGAGGATTTAGCCAAAGGCATAAAAGACCTGGATCTTGCCAAAGAAACTCTTCCAAGTCAACGGAGTCTTGGACTATGCTGGGAAATGGAGTCAGATACATTCACCTTTCATGTCACAAAGTCTGAGAGGCCTTTCACTCGTCGTGGAGTGTTGTCTGTCGTCAACAGCCTTTACGACCCACTCGGTTTAGTGACACCAGTTACTATAAAAGGAAGAGCTTTACTGCGGGAAATATCTCATGACACAAGCGACTGGGATATCCCACTCCCTGAGTCCAAACAAGAGGAATGGGAATTATGGAGAAATTCCTTACAAGATCTGGAAAATCTCCATATACCACGTACATATGTCCCACTCTCACTTTCCAGTACAAAGTACAGAGAGCTATGTCTGTTCTCAGATGCATCCAACATGGCTATAGCTGCAGTGGCCTATCTTCGAGTCCTTACTGAAGAGGGACTAAGTCATGTAGGATTTATTTTGGGCAAGGCTAAACTGACCCCTCGTCTACAGCCCACCATTCCACGTCTTGAATTGTGTGCAGCTGTATTAGCTGTTGAAATGGCAGAAATAATACTTGAGGAAATCGATTTCGTTCCAGATGCAGTCAAGTTTTACTGCGACAGTAAGGTGGTTCTTGGCTACATATTCAACGAGACCCGGCGTTTCTTTGTGTATGTACACAACAGAGTGCAGCGTATCCGTCAAAGTACGGTCCCAGAACAGTGGCACTTCGTACCAACAAACCAGAACCCAGCCGATATTGCCACCAGGTCAGTGTCTGCATCACAGCTAGCTAACACACAATGGTTTACTGGTCCAGACTTTCTGCACAAACCTCTCACAGTTCAACCAGGCACTCAAAAGACATTTGAGTTGGTAATGCCAGAACTGGATGGAGAAATAAGGCCTCATGTCACAAGTTTTGCAACTCTCACTGGAGAAAGTCATCTTACTTCAGAACGCTTTAAACGTTTCTCTTCCTGGAAAGCACTTCTGAGAGCTATTGCACTGCTTATCCACATAGTTCGTTCATTCAAGCTGAACTCAAATACTCACACAAATGAATGCAAAGGCTGGCACATATGCAAAAAGGCCAGAACTCCTGAAGAGCTCTTAGCAGCCAAGCTTGTTATCCTTAAATCTGTGCAGAAAGAAACATTCCGCGATGATTTCAGTGCCCTTGCAGAACAAAAGAACATCCCGAGAAGCAGTGCGCTTAAGAAACTCAACCCTCAGATGCACAATGACCTGCTTAGAGTAGGTGGACGTCTGAAAAATGCTCCTTTGGATCAGCATGAGAGGAATCCGATTATTGTTCCCAAGAAAAGCCATGTCACAACCCTGTTGGTGAAACACTACCATCAAGAAGTGAAACATCAAGGTCGTCAATTCACGGAAGGAGCAGTAAGGACTGCAGGCTTGTGGATTGTAAATGGCAAGAGGCTCATCAGTTCCATATTGTACCATTGTGTAACCTGTCGAAAACTAAGGGGTAGATTTGCACATCAGAAAATGGCGGATCTTCCACCAGAGCGTCTGGACATGTCTCCTCCTTTCACCTATGTGGGACTGGACGTATTTGGCCCATGGTCTGTTCTGACTCGACGCACTAGAGGAGGTGCAGCAAACAGTAAACGTTGGGCAATCCTTTTTACGTGCATGAGCACTAGAGCAGTGCACTTGGAAGTAATAGAGTCCATGGATACATCTAGCTGTATCAATGCATTACGTCGCTTCTTTTCTATAAGGGGACCTGCAAAACAGCTAAGATCCGATTGTGGAACAAATTTCATCAGAGCATGCAAAGAACTCACTGTCCAGAAGTATCTAAGTGAACAAGGCTGTTCATGGCAGTTTAACCCCCCTCACGCATCACACATGGGTGGTGCGTGGGAAAGAATGATAGGGATTACACGCAGAATCCTTGACAGTGTGCTGCTGGAAAACAAATCGATCCAGCTTACTCATGAGGTTCTGTGTACTTTGATGGCGGAAGTGTCTGCAATAATCAACGCCAGACCACTGGTTCCAGTCTCCTCTGACCCAGAGATGCCATTGCTACTAACCCCTAACATTCTGCTCACCCAGAAGACTGGGTTTCCTCTTGGAATTCCTACCTGCAACTTCTCAGAAAAAGATATTTATGGAAGTCAATGGAAAAAGGTACAGACCCTTGCAAATCAGTTCTGGACCCGCTGGAGACAAGAGTACCTTCCTATCTTGCAACAAAGACGCAAATGGACTGATTCACGCACCAATCTTCAAGTTGGAGATATTGTTCTCTTGAAAGATAGTACCCTTTGTCGCAATGACTGGCCAATGGCAATGGTCACCCATACATTCCCAAGTGCAGATGGACATGTAAGAAAAGTAGAGGTTAAAACGACTTCCCAAGGTACAACCAAAAGGTTCTACAGACCAATCTCACAGGTCATTTTGCTTCTTTCTAAAATGGACTGAAATGTTATTAGTTATAGTGATGTCTAATGACATCAGGCGGGGAGTGTTTTGTACCCGTTTCACAGTATGTGTCTAAGTTAATTTTGTTCCGGAGCTGCCATCTAGTGGACGTTAAAGAAACTACAGGTTTTTATAGCAGGAAGTGCAGCTAGGCACATGGCTGATGCATGTTGCTCCGTCTGAGTGTTTAATAATCCTCATCAATCCTTGCTTTGGAAGTTGGAAGAGCAATAGCTGTAAGTTTTCCTTATGTAATTGCTTTGAGTATCTCAAAAGTATATTTTGACATTAACATGTAAAGTTATTAGAGTAATTCAAGCATGTGACATGCTATCTTAAGTTTTCAATGCAAATAGTGAATATTCTAGGAAATACACAAGTAATCTATTTGTATATGCATATGTGTTTGATATCAACAGTATTACTGTAACCTGTATATTATTATTTGTGTTATTTGAAGCTATGTTTAGTCATAGTCTAATTGAAGATTGTATTTCTTTCTTTTAGTTTCACTCTGATCCATCGTAATGTTGTGACATCAAGATTCAATAAATGCTAAAACTTCAACTTGCATTTTTATGATTATAATGGATGGAGTTTAGCTTGCTGTCAAACTTCGTAAAGATAATACATGAAGGGAGGACAGTATAACTACAGTAAAACCAGTGTTACTATATGGCTACTACTTTATAAAACCAATATTACTGAATAAAACCAACTTTGCTTTCGTTGGACCATGATATTTTGAAATGTACCTATTTCCAATGAGAAAACGGGCAATTTCTACCTTTTCGTTCACAAAGACAGAAAAAAACAACATATGAATCCAAATTAACGTAATACAAAAATGACTCATGGCAGTCTCCCATGTTATCATTATACTGTCCTTGGTAGTGATGTTCAAAGTCCAGTATATCCTGATGGAACCGCTCGCCTTGCTCCTCCGAGTACACTCATGTTCTCCTTGAATTTTTCAAGATGCTTTGAAAAATTGGACTCTGAGGGACATACTACTGCCCATTGTGTGATAGTTCTTCTTCAGAGTCTCAACCAGCTCCACATAATTTTCGGCCTAGTGATTGGTCAGGAAGCCCCGAACCACTGCGAAAAATCTGTTCTAAGCCGCTTTCTCCTTACTAGTGAGCTTCTTGGGAAATGTATTGCACTCCAGGATCTTCTTTATCTGTGGTCCGATGAAGACCCCAGCTTAGAGAAGAAGTCTTGAAGGTACGTGAAGGCTGCCGACCCCTTATCTAGAGCTCTGACAAATTGTTTCATAAGGCCCAATTTGATGTGCAATGGTGGCAACAGCAACTTACGGGGGTCCAACAGTGGCTCCCACTTGATGTTGTTCCTCCCCATAGAGAACTCGGTCCGCTGAGGCCAGTCCTGCCTGTTGTAGTGCGGCTTGGCGTCCCTGCTGTCCCAAAAGCAAAGATAGCAGGGAAACTTGGTGAAACCGCCCATCAGGAATGCCACCATATTGAAGTCTCCTATGACCTCCCATACAAGTACTTATCCTACTTCAAGGCATCCAGCAACGCCTTGATATGTATCCACTTAGGCAGCCTGAACTATACTGAACTGGTGGGATTAAGGCCCCTGTATTTACCCTACTATTTATATTACTGGAAATTTCTAGAAAGTTCTAAAAGTTTACTCAGCACTGAATCTATCTGGAATGTTCTTGAAAATAGGTACATTTCAAAATATCACTGTTCTGGTTACAAAAGCATAGTTTGTAGGGAATAATAGCCATTTTCTATCATTTTGAGGCATAAGCAATTAGGAAAGGACCCAACTTCACACTAACACGTGCAGAACTGGGATGTCATCAACAGATTTAACATATTTACAGTTAATAGGACAGCTTGTCTCTGTAGGAAGTTGACCCACGTGAAACAGGCAGAGCATGCCTACAGAGCGATACAGGTGCATTAGCGGAGGTTATGACTGTGCATGTATATTTGGTGCTTTATTTCCTTCGCCAAATGTATGATCCAGATGCGTCATTAAACTTGAGATGAACCGTGGTGCAAATGCTTACCAAACCGTGGATGGCAAACCGTACAGTTAGTTTTTTTTTAGCAAGAACCGTTACTTCCCTAGCACAAACCCTCAACAATAACCGGCTGCGTAGAGTATAAACCAGGCTTAAGACTGATCTCTTTAGATACCTTTGGGCATACAGAGTTGAATGACTTTTAACTTAAATTGAAATCCAGTGACAAATACAAAAGTCAAAGAGGGAGCTTATTTTTAATTTTGAGATTGATTACATTGTGACTTTGATTAGAGACTTCTAATTGCAAACAAACTGATACGATGCTGCAATACTATAGTTACAATAATCAAAACAAAAAGAGTGTAATTAACCATGTTTTGAACTCCTGTCTATGTAAAACATTTGCTAAACACGCTTTATTGTGATTTAATGTAAAAATGTCTGCTGAATGTCTTATTGACATCCGAGACATACGTCTTATAGATGTATTGCAGATGAGCAAATCTTCCAGATGTAAACACACACATCAAATAGACGCCTGGGTAATGTACATGTGCTATCAGGGATTGCTATTGCTATTGGAAAATGCTTTGTTTTTTGGTAATATTTCAGTGAAAATTTGAATTTAGCATCTGTTGACAGCCCTAGTGATTTATGGCTGTGAAAAAGCGGTGCCTTAAAAAAAGCCTTTGCTTTTAAAGAAAAAGGGACAAGCCCTTCATTGTCCAGCCCCAATGTCCACCCATTGTTCAAACAAACAAGTAGTCCTGCCCCAATGTCCAGCCATTGTTCAAACAAACAAGTAGTCCTGCCCCAATGTCCAGCCATTGTTCAAACAAACAAGTAGTCCTGCCCCAAACTCACAACATTGGTTGGGTCAGAAAATGAAATGTTGGAACACTCAAACCAATGTGGTGAAAGAGGCACCGAGTCATACTGTTTACACCCTTCAGGACATCAACCTACAGATGGCTTACTTATAGTCTTCCCATATTAAACTGGGATAGGAGAAATTATTTTAACATCTAAAAATGTCACACTTCACCTTAAAAGATTTAAAAGACCTATATATATATTCTCACTCACACAGAGACACAAATGTGCAGCTCGAACCCCCTAGTGAATATTTCTTGGCTGGAGTTTTAGGATGAATTATTAATTGTGTCTGATGTTATTGGGGAATAGCTGTTTTTAGTACAGGCGACAAATCTCAGAATAAAGTGGGCAGAGTGTGGGATGTTTCACTGATAGAGGCCAAAAATCACTTTTTGTCACACCTGCCAATGCTGGATGAAATGTGAAAATAATAATAATAAAAGAAAATGTGAAGTCCCGTTGTGATTTTGTTCCCCATGTTGGGTTTTTCTGGTGGTTTAATGCAAGAATTACCCCACATGTGTGTTGCCAGTGACACGTGGAATTCTGGAGATAAAAAAAAAACGTTAAGAATCTGAGGTATATTTTTCACTCAATACGTTTTCAATGGAATTGGTCAAAAAGACTCAATTTGTCACAAGTACTACAAGAATTGTTAATGGAGTAGTTCAATTCTCTATGATTCCCATTCCTACAGAACACACCACTTTAAAAAATGTGGGGCAAACTGAGGATGTTTCTCTACGATAAGAAAGCAGAGAATGGACCTGCATTCTTACAAAAACCAGTCTTACAAAGTTGCCTTGGAAGAACGTACTTGGAAGTACAGGAGAGACATGTCTATTGCGAGCTTTAACCTCCTGAGATCCCCGTGTGACTGATGTGTGCATTTTCTGTTTCCCTTTCTGATTTGTAACTAGTAGCACCTAATAAACAAGCAAAGAAAAACATTCTATAGCAAATAGTTTTCCTAAAAATGTATGTCCACATATGTGGACAGAGAGGCTATGTTGTGAAATATTAAATAACACTAAGCTACAGAAAGACAATTTTTTTTTTTTTTCATCAAATTAAGTGTTGGTTATTCATGTTTTTGAGACATTACAGCTGATTTTCTGTAAAGCTGAATAAATAATTCTTATTAAAAGTAATGTCCAGCATCATAAAATCACTGCCAACCATGTTCAAATAAAAAGTTGCATTTTAAAATTCTGAATCTATGTACTGATTACATTACCCATGTCTGCCAAACATGTTGAGTGGTCCAAACATCATCTGCAGCCTGAAACAGAACTTTTGACTTGATTTTAGGATTGAATGCACTTAAGATGCATAGAAAGTTATAGGATGATCCCTTGTAGGGCTGGGAGGATTCATTGACGTAATCGATCACAGAAATACTTTGATTTGCATAACATGCGTCGGTGCGTGGCAATGGAATAATTAAAATGCATCACCCGGTTTAAGCATGGATTCCCCAAAGAACAAACTGAAAAAAAGCTAAAAAAAAAAACTTGCCCATTGTGATCTAAAGCGTGGGAGTATTTTAGCCGGAGATCTAATGATGTTGTGCTGTGTAAGATATGCAAATTGTAAATGGCTTATCACAGCCGTACAACCGCCATGAACTAACAGTTGAAGAAAAAGCATCCCGGATCGCTTGTCAAGACGGTAGCACCATAAGTCCCGTTTACTTTTTGTCCCCACCCAAACATGATATAGTATTACAACATGTGTTTCTGTTAGTAGTAGTCACTTAAAATCTATTTTTCTAAATGTTTCCTCATCGCCCCCATGTTAAAAGTAAGTTCTGCACCGCTGCTAATGTAACTTTACACCATGCGTCATCTTATTTTGTAATTTGGCCGTTTTATATTTTCTGTTTACTTTAACGGCCATGCAGCCCTCTACATTGCGAGTAAATTTCGCACTATGCGACCAAAAACGTCTGTTATTTGCCACTTGCTAGTAAAATTGAACATTTCACTCGCCAGTGAGCGTGGAGGAAAAGCACTTGTGTCTCATTCACTTCAAACTTCAATTCGAACTCCAAACATCTCAGGGAGCCGCACCGCTGACGTCACAAGAGCAGCTCTCTTGAGATCATGTGAAGATGAACCACTTCTCAAGCGCTCTGATGTGCACGCCGTCTACAGAGGTGTGCGCAAAACTCCAGCAAAAATATAAACAAGGTAGAAACGGATTCGTTTTGTGAACGCAAAGCGCTCCAGTTTCATTTTAAGGCCATGTAATGTCAAATATCCGTGGTCATTGTGGGTTTATTCACGCAGCGAGACAGAGGAGATGTGCTGCTCTATTTCTGTGGAGATGATAAATGCAAGAAACAGAATCTCAAAGTCTTCCTTCATGAGAAAAAAGGGCTTGTGAGTTAATCAGAGAGCCTTTAAATAATGTGTGAAAGTGAAGAATTTAAGGCAGATATATTTTACTATTGCATAATATAATATAATATAATAGCTATACAGGTTAGCTGGGTTACAAAAGAAGCAAAAGAAAACAAAAAACATTGAAAGTCCAATGGATCAAAAGTAAATCGGACAAATAAGAGAGATATATTTTAGTTATTTATAGACATGTTTTGATAATTAAAATATTATTTGAAATATTTTATCATTTTATTTGACTGTCATTCATATGTTTTTGAAGCCTGAAAAGGAAATCATATACCCTTATTTTACTATATGACCCAAGCTAAATTTGTATAAATGACTGTGTTGTGTGCATGAAGCACACATAGTGAGTTTGTATGGTAATTAATCATCATATTCGTGAAACACCTAAAACAGACAATTAATCATCATAGTCCTAAAACAGTAATCATAGTCATAATCACAATTATTTGTTTGACAATTAATTGTCAGCCAAATTTCACAATCGTGACACCTAATTTTCATTATTAGTTTCCTACCTTGTGAATTGTTTTGTTGTACAAATGTTTCTTTACTGAGAATTGATTAAGAACGCACAAGTTTTAGTTATTACTGTTAGAAAAACATTTAAGCGTTACTCAAATTGCACTCATATTACTGCTAAACTCAAGGTTGCACAATGTTTTGATATTTCTCCTGAAAATGACTTGAATTTTACATTTTGTTTCATTTATTTTGTTGTTGGATTGCTAAAATGTACATTGCACTTTCCTTTTGCTCGAATTGAATAAGTTCTTACTTAAAATCTCTCCAAAATAAAATTAATGTTGGACTGTAAAATGGAGATTACCAGTTAAAACAGGGCTATTTTTGTTGCAGAATAATGCCCTGCAGTGCACACTTTGTTTCTTGTACATTAGTTTGTGTTTAATAGAAGATAATTTATTAAAATATTGAAACATTAATGAGACAAGTTTTTTATATTTATTTTGGGTTAATTAATTGTTATATTAATCAAGAAATAATAATAAAAAATCTTTAGAAAAAACATAAAATTAGTCGTTAGATTAATCGATAAAAAAAGAATCGTTAGGTGCAGCCCTATTCCCTGTGTTTTTTTTTCTCCCCTTTTCTCCCCAGTTTGGAATACCCAATTCCCAATGCGCTCTAAATCCTCATGGTGGCATAGTGACTCACCTCATCTGGGTGGCGGAGGACGAATCTCAGTTGCCTCCACGTCTGAGATCTTCAATCTGCGTATCTTATCACATGGCTTTTAAATAACAGTCTAGAGTCTTGTGAACAGTATTCAGTCATTTTTTATTAATTTAAATTATGCGTTGGGTATAGTAAGTCAAAATACAATGTCCACGCGATGTTAAAGCTGACATGTGTAATTTCTGGGACACTAGAGCCACGGAATGGAATTGCAGAAATAAGCAATGTTTTCAAAACAGCTTTCTGAATATGCTCATCATCTGCCATTGAACAAACAATGAGATAGAACTAGATTGGATAGGTCTTTTGAAGGACTAGTGACACGATGAAGTCTGTTAACTATCATTTCCCCCATGTGTTTACTACTTTATTAAAATGATGCCTAACAAAACAACAAATGTTGACGGAATATGACGACTCTCACAAGCTGTCAGATTTCCACAATCTTACAGCAGGAAAGTCTTGAGGGAGAACATAACAAATGCCCTTCGTCTGCCACTGCAGTGTCGCAATGACTTCTGGTAATACAAATGGGTTCTTGCACACAAGTCATGATTTGATACATCCTTGAAATTCAGTCTAATCAAGAAAAAGTTGGAATTTAACTTCAGCAGCGGACTACAATTCTCAGCGATTCTCAAGTCCATGAGAATGTAAGAATGTAAAAGAATGCATTGAGAAACATCTCAATTTCAAATATCTACTTGTCAGTGTTTCTGACGCCGCTTAAATACATTTTTGTTTATCCAGGTGTTGTCCTTTCCACACCAAGTAACATTTTATACACATGAAATCTACAGAGGGCCAAATTACACAAAATTACGTTATTAATAAATATTTAAAGAAATATTTAAATTAGTGCTCAGTCACTAAATTTTTTATTGCGACATTTTTCATAGTTAATCGCGATGAATTGCAGATTTTGAAAATAGTCCTGCTTACATTTTACTCTATATAGAGTATACATCTTTTCTGTCAAAATGCACTTATTTCCTTATTAGGAAAGAAAACATATTTTCCAAACAAAGCCTTGCACAGTATACACATAGAAATGCACTAAAATATCACCAATTCAAGTAACATTAAACTTTTTGCAAAGTCTATGTGTGAGGTTGACTAACTGAAAGAATAAGACCCCTTAGGTTGCATATTCATTTCAATGTGTATTAAATCTCTTAAACCACAATATTAATCGCCTGGCAGACGCTTAGTTACAGCAGCTGTGCAGCCGCATTCACGATTCACATCATTGCATCAACACCAGCCTCAAGCACTGTTTTGAACTCCACATGACAAGCGCTTGCAAACAATGTCTTGTTTTGCATTTTCATGACAGTTAAGACCTGACATGTGTCAGTGGTAATTAAATTGTGCATTACAGAGGCTGCAAAGTACTTATGAGTTCTTGTCTGGCTGTGAGCTGCTGGAGGATAAAAGCTTCTGGAAAGCTTAATTCCCCATCTCCCCTCTCCTGGCTCAGATGTGTTGTACTCTCTTGTGAATTTGTTTTTTATCATTTGAGATTGCATTTGTGCCTATTGAGTGAACTGTTGTTAGCAGATGTTAAAAGGCATTGTCCTAAGTCAAGTGTGCCTTGGACTGATTACTTTGGAAGCATTTGTAGGGAGGTGGGAGCCATTTTGCTTTTATATCTGTTTGCTCTTTTGGTAAATGGGAGTTGGAGTACATTTGTGTTGTTTATTTCCATTAAATTCTCTAGAAAAGTTAAGCCTAAAGTATTCTTCACCTATCAGTGTTCCGCGATGGTCCGTGCACAGTCCGCGTGATGTAATTATCGTCATCAGGAGTGTCCGAGACATCCGCTGACAATATCCGCGTGCAGCTAGATTTTTTCTATGCGCATGCGCGAGGTTGACTGTTGAGATATAATGGTCCACTATGTGGCAATCAGGCCCGCATTAATGCATGGGCTTACTGGGGCTGAAGCCCCAGGGCCTATGAAGACAAGGGGCCTATCAGAAGCCAATAATTTTTTTTTTTTAAAAATCACATTGTTTTGTAGTTTGTCGAATTTTCTGTCAAATCACTTGATATTCATGTTTTTGGCTGCTGATCGGTCCAATTTACAAGTGACCCACAAGGGAAGCATGATATGACAGCCTATCAGAATGTAGAGAAACGTCTACTCTAGTAGTCTATTCAAATTTATGCTTATATAGTCACTCACAGAAGATAGCGGATAGCTAAATCAAAATGTCGGGAAAGAAAAAGTTTGAGAGTGGTGCTCATAAGCGAAAAATATTGCGACAGAAAGAAAACAGTGAGAAGGAATTGTTAAAAAAGATTCCAAAGCTGACAGGATTGTTTAAACCTGCAAATGAAGGCGAGTCGAGCTCATTAAGCGGAGCACCGATGAACAGTGCAGAGGACAAGCAAACAGGCGGGAGACCGTTAACTCGCGCTGCAGAGGATGAGGACTGGCTGCATGGAGCAGAGCCAACCGGGGTCAGACACTCAACGAAAGAGAAAAAGAAAGAGACAGGCTGACGAGTCATCTGAACCTGAGTGTGAGCTGTCAGGCCGCAGACGCTTCTGTACATCTGTGTATATCTGTGTGATTGACCGGCTAGTGTCAGAGCTGGACTGAAGATACCAGTCATATAATGACGTGTGTGAAAACTTCGGATTTTTAAACAGATTGAACTCTATTTCCCCCCAAGACCTCCGCTCAGAAGCGGAGAGCCTGCAAAAGAAATACCACTGTGATTTGGAAGCGGACTTTGTGGAGGAAGCGGTGCAGTTCAGGGAGTTTGTACAGAATGACAAGTTGAGCAGCACGTCGGCAGTGGAGTTACAGAAAGTATTAAGAAGTAGAAAACTCCATACAGTGTTTCCCAACACAGATACAGCTCAACGGCTATCCTGACCATGCCAGTGACCAACATGAGCGGAGAGCGTTCCTTCTCTAAACTGGCATTGGTGAAAAATAGACTGCGATCAAGCATGCATCAAGACAAGAGTCAGCAACCTCACACTGATGTCCATTGAACACGACATTCTTCGTGAGTTGGATTTTACAGACATAATCACAGCTTTTTCTACAAAGAAGACAAGACAAAAGCACTTCTAAAAAGGTAAGACAATGCTCTATTTACTGCTTTCCAGTATAGCCTGTGCTGTGGAGGTTTTACATCGCTGTTGTTGTGGATTTTTTTATGGAAAACTGTCTTCGTTAGGCTATATCCCCCCGAGAGAAACTTATTTCTGCTTTTGTTGTATATAGACAAACGTAGTCATTAGACTTTTTTTTTATTGTGGGCCTACAAAACCTCTCAGCCCCAGGGCCTGATGGCAGGTTAATGCGGGCCTGGTGGCAATATGCGCAGTTGGGCTGTACTGTCAAGCAGTAGTCGAAGAACATATCCTTTTGCATCGTTTTGTTGTTGTTGTTGTTGTTGTTCTTGTTTCCTCTAATGGTGGATCCTCAGTTTTTGTGTTGAATGTGTCCATTCACACTTATCTACGTGAGGAATACTTTCAAAGCTGTGCGCATACAACTGTGCAAGAGACGGAATGGAACAGGCAAAGGTGAAGTATACCTGCACCTTTAGTTGACTCCCCTTTAGGAATTAGTGAACGTTTCTTTGTTATTTTGGCCTTTACCCTCTCCTGAAGACTCTTTGCCTTCTTTCTCATTTAATATAAAATAAATGCCTTATGTTGCATTCTAAAAACTTTACTATTTTGAGTGCTGGGAAGGAAGAGGGGAACCACAACCTTTTTGTTCCAATTTTCCCAACCTAGACTGGGACTAATCATAACAATACTATATTGTTTAATTATAGTCTGTAATGCCTGAATGTTGCTTTCAACGAGGCAAAATACGAAAACAGGTCAACAGATGGCTGTGTGTGATCCAGGTATGCAGTACCAACATTACTAGCCAAGGTAGACAAGAGGTTGCTCAGATTGCACTCACAACTGAATTATTTGTAGATTAAAGCAAGACACAAGGTTCATGATTTTAAACTGCCATCCAAATATGTGTTGGTTGTAGGTTCAGAGTAGCCAGGCAGAAGAAAATTAAGAAGAATTAAAACAGAATTACACCAAGGTGGCCTATGACACTGTAAATTACTCTAACCATTAAGAAGTTAAGAAAATGCAGACTGTGCCAGCAAGTCGAAGGCTGCAGCATGTCTCTTACACCGATTTCATTATATAAAGTTTATGATTAAAACATGTACTTTTCGAGCAGGAAACGGGACAAAGAAACGTTCATTCCCTTCGGAAGGAGGGACTAATCCCATGTGACACAGCAAAAGACACTTCTGATTGACTCAAAGACACCTTTGGGGTGCTGTCAGTCTTGACTCAACAAAACCTCCTCGGCTCGGACAAAACATTCTTTTCATGCTCTTCCTCTTCAGCTCTCTTCGTCCTTCTGGTTCCTCTCTTGACCCTGTGTCTTTTAGCCTAATCCGGCGCCCCTCAAGTTCCATACAATGTAGAGTCCAGGAAGGCTTGGAATGAAACGCAATGACATGCAAGTACATCTCCAGACTTTTGCTGAAAGTACTGGTGGTCTCTTTAATATAATTTGAGGAATCAGATTGCAAATCAAGTTAGACTCAAAAGAGTTTGTCTCCATATACTCTGTATAGATAATTTAATTCCCTTTCTGTTACAATTTAGTTTAGATTAGCAATAAAGTCTTGTATATTTTCAAAGATAATTTGACTGTGTTATATTTTGATAAATAATCTTATCACTTGATTTTAAAGATTGCGCTCCGAAGGTCGAACCATATCTAAACATATTTGTGATATTATTTTCAATAAGCCATGAGAATAGTATTACTCCAATAAGTGAAGTAATCATAATTCCCTTATTAAAGCTAATTACTTACAATAGAAATTGTGAGCGGATACAATGAGCCATTGTATTACAATTTAATGGTGAAGAATTTTATTCAGACAAATAATCATATAATAATTATTTGTCATTAATCCTTCTTATAATGGTGGTCGAACACAGCTAATTCCATTATAAATTTCCTTACATATTATGGTGAAGGTACACGGATACATTAATCCATACCGTGTGCATTTGTACTACTATATTTCCCTACATACTGTATAATGGCGTAGACATGCGGACAGTTAATTTAGTTCCTAACACACATAAATGTCCTACATGGTCTTTTCCCTTGTTATTTCTTGATCTGTGAAAAACAGGCTACATAACTGATGGTTTTAAAAAGGAACAGCATGATCGGAAGATGGCCTGCATCCAGTTACAGCCCAGTCGGTAACTAGAGGAGAGGTTAGTCGGCATCTGTCACCATATTGGATACACTTCTCGGTTCAGGAGCTTTTTCACAGGAATAATCTCACTAAAGGGAAGATCCGAGCACATGACAGTATTTCTCAGTGCCTTAACGTCTTCACTAAGCGAGCATTCGGCTGTGAGATTGTGACTGCGTGGCCTAGTTTCTGTCTCTGATGTGTCTTGAAAGCTGCAAGCTCCACACACAGACTTCATGGAAAGCACTGTAGAACAGAGAATGTGCCATGTTAAAGTCACCTCTGTGGAAAGCATGTTTTTTAATATATTTTATCTCTGTTTGCATGGAAGTACCAAGCTGAAGTCTTTTTGTGAAGCTTCTTGCATCGATACACATTATTTATCTCTTACAGTGTTTGGCAAGCTGTCTGGCACTTTGCTGCTAATGTGTAATCCTTCTATTTACAAGTTACAAAAGGAAAGAAACGCTGGCACTAAAAGAGGAAGTTAACTGTCATTCCAGTGCACGCTCTAAAAATAGGCAACTAAAAACAAAAGTTCAAGTAACAAAACTAGAGGACCATCTATAGTATATATGGGTAGTTGACATTGACAAAATATCAAGATTATAGCTTAAAATGTATATATTTGATGCAAATTTACATAAGGGGAATTTTAGGTGCTAGGTAATCCACAATTAAAAATCTCCTTTTAGCTTTCTTGCAGTTCACTTAAAGGTATGAAATAGGTTCCGGACAGGTTTTCCAAACAGTCTCTCTGGTTGCAATTGGCCGAACAAACGATTGTGCCACACTAAATTCACATAATTGGTTGAGTAAATGGCTGTTTATATGAACACTTATAATGTGATTAAGGCAGTACATTGATGTGTAAACATAACACAGTGTTAATTCACATTCATAATTAGAGTTACCATTATTATTATTACAGTAAAATATTAGTATTGCATTTTGATCGCACTATACAGACATCCATGTTATTCTTGTCAATGGAATTACTCTCAAAAATGTTTGTTGACAAAAATAATGTATTTAATTAAAAATAATAAAGATGACACAAAAAGGGCCCTATGATTTCTGCGCTAAGGAAACCACTGACAGTGTCACGGAATTCAGTCATAAAAATGGAATTAACAATAAAAAGTGGAATGTCACAGAATTTTACATATTTGGAATTAAATCAATGTATAATGCACAAATAATCACATTAAAATTGTGATATGTCCTTGTGTGATGATTAAACCACAAAAGGCTGAGATTTCCAGTCAACAGTTAGTGAATGTGAGAATTGCTTCTACACAAACTGCATCATTAACGTCACGTGCGCTCTGTGTGTATTAATGGCAAAGAGCAGATCACTTTATTCACTGTGAAACGGGTAGCACATGCAGACAATACCCTCACTGAGCACTTTATAAGGAACATTATTGTTCTACAACAACATGGTCTTGCCATGATCGAAATCACTGAACACATTTTTTCCCATTCTGATGTTTGATTTGAACATTAACTAAAGCTAATGAAGCCACACGATTGGCTGATTAGATAATCGCATGAATAAGTAGGTGTACAAGTGTTCCAAATAAAGTTCTCAGTGTGTGTATATTTGTAAAATTACATTTTATACTTTAATATACTTTTGTGGTTTATTAAGCAAATTATTCCACATAGTGAACTGCTTTCCAGTGGTGAGAAATTAAGCCATCAAAAACATCTGGTTTTCCACCAAAATGGCAAAATAAAATCCTCTAGAGTCAAATGTAGTTTTCAAGGTAGTAGTAATAGTAACGATAATGATATTAATATAGCAATAATAATATAGCACAGTTTCAATAGGGTAAGTGAAAGTTCTGTCAACTGGCCATCCTTATTGTTGAGCCCTGTATACTAACAAAAAGCTCATCCTCTGAGCACACAGCTCAAGGGATCTTGCATCCAGTGTTCATGAGTTCAGACAAACGGCACGGCTCATCTCCAGTGCACAGACCCAACAACAATACTGTGAGAGATATACGTGACTCTTCTTTCTAAATGAGACAAACGCATTGAAGTGCAGACACACAATTCCCAGTGATTAAACAGAGATTTTAATTAAATGCCTAGCCAGTGCTATGAACACTGTTTCACAAAGAAAATATGTCTTTACACCATATAAGGAACAGCACAATAACCAGAGAATACAGCATAATAACAATTGAATGAATACATTCTACATGACTCAGAAACTTACCTCAACAAATATGAAGCATGGTATGATGGAATAACTACGTTGTGTATTATCCGAAGCCATTTTGAATTGATTGAGTCAAAGATCCACAGTTGCCAATCTAAAGGAAAAGGAAGAATTTATTGTAAAATGAGTAGAGAATTTAATAACAAAACTGAAATTACAAACAGAGACAAGAAATATCAGTAATTGTATGAGTGATTGACATATAATCAACATGAAACAGCATTTGCAACCCATTTTATTTCCACAAAGTTACAGATTCCCAAGTGAAACAGGAAATTTTAGGGAAAACAAAGAGTAGGATGGGTATTTTATCCTTTGTGAATTAATTTAAAGAGGCTTTTTGACCGGAACATGGAGGCTATGGGTCAAGTTCACCCACGAGAACATTATTACATATTTCAATAGTAACACTTCTTTGCTATTATTGCCGTAACATTTATCATGTGAACATTACCTTCACCTTTAAATTTCTGCATTGGCAAGATTTTAGAAAAGCTGCATCACCTACAACATTAGTTGAAAACAATGCCTAAAAAGCTATTTGGCTATTGGTTAGCATTAAGTAGTAGCCTGCATGGCCTAGGGCACATCAGCAGAAAAGGAAAGTTGTTTCATAGGAGGAGCAAGTTATGACATTTTGATGGAAGTGTGTTCACTGATGAATCCTGCACAACACCACCAAGAATGTGCATTAAGCAAGTGAATAGAGTAAATTAAAGATGGGAAACACAGACAAGGTCAGAATAAAATGTCTCTAGTTACACATGTTGCCCACCCACAATAAGGCTTGGTCTCACATGCTTAAATGTAAGAAGCATCCTCCCCATGCATAACGTATGCATAGATTGCTCCTCGTTCAAATTAAATGGTGGGGGAATAAAGGCTTGCAAATTAATCACCTGAGCCCTGAAGGGCACTGATAAAACCTTAGGCACATAGCCTTTTCTAGGTTTAATGGTTTCTTTTGACAGATCTGAACCAAACTCCAGGCATGAGCTGTCAGTCGACAGCACAACAGATTCCATTGGCTCAAACAGGGAGTGAGTGCCTTCAGCACCAGATGTAAGTCCCAAGTCAGCACCAGAGAAGAGTGATGGGGGTTCAAATGTCTCGCTCCCCTAAGGAAATATGCTTAGACAGTCGCTACATAAACCTTGAGCGTTGACAGGGTAAGACAGCTTCCAGCCACTCTTGAAGAAATGTCAAAAGTTATCTCAGTTATGGGGCAATTCAGTGGGTCTTTACAGTGTGAAGAGCACCAATTTTCAAACATGTGCCATTTAAGTGCATAGAGGTGTCTCGTGGACGGTGCTCTAGCATGTAAAATAGTGTTCATCCCGAGCCAATTCTTGCTTGTCTGATGTGCTCCGTTCAGGGGCCACACATGTAGGTTCCTCAACTCAAAATGGGGATGCCAAATCGTGCCTTGTACTTGAGAGTGAAGGCCTCTCCTCCGCTGTATTTCCCATGGCCTAGTCCAGAATCCAGGATTGATTGGGCCATTTCGATGCAATTAACAGGACTGTTTCCATGTCCACTCTGACTTTGCTGATGACAGAATTAAGGAGGTGCACCGGGGGAAACACATACTTGATTTTCGTTGGCCATTTGTGAGCCAGCGCATCCATGCCCAGTTCTCGGTGGAAGCAAATAGGTCGACTTCTGCTTTGCCGAATATTTCCCAAATCCTCATCCCTGTCTGAGGATGAAGTCTGCATTCCCCTGGTAATGCTCCCTGCCATGACAACAGATCCACTCTGAAAATCAGACGGCCTGGGACATGTCTCACACACAATGCGAGATGATGACCACTCCATTGGAGGAGGCTTTGTGTCATGCTCATTAAATGGGGCAATCGGAGTTCGCCCTGGCGATTCGATTTATGTATATCACCACTGTTGTGTTGTCTGAACAAATCAGAATGTGGTGATTCACAATGTTGGAATGAAAAGCTCTCAAAGCTAGAAAGACAGCCAGTAGTTTTAGGCGGCTAATATGCCACACCTGTTTCGCACCTGTCCAGGTTCCAAAAGTGGGGCGTCCATCGCACATCATGCCCCAACCTGTGCTGAATGCATCTGTGGTCACCACTTTTCTTCTGAAAATTTGACCCAGCAAAACACCCTGTTAGTAGAAGGCCGGTGCTGTCCATGGTGCTAGAGCAGCCAGGCAACGGAAAATCACCATGCTGTGCATATGCCCGTGGCTCCAGGCTCGAAGTAGAATGTGTGGCTTGAGCCAGTACAGGAGAGGTCTCATTTGTAACACACCTAACGGTATGATGGCGGATGCTCTACGACACCGGGCTGGGCATGTCAGGAGCATTTCTGCTGCCCAGACAGGGTTTTTCCATTGCCATGTTTTCACGCTGAGATGGTGGGTGCTTACGCTTGGGCCATAGTTTACTTGGCTTCACACATGGCTCAATAGTAGCTTTCAGCTGCGCTGGGGCAGCAAGAGATGGATTCTTTGCCGGGCGCTGACCGGAATTAGATCGGAAGTATGCTGGGAAAGTGAAAGTGCTACTTCTCTTTGGCAAAAAGTGTTTCATCGCTTGAGACTGCATTTGCGCTGCGATGAAGCGATCTGAAAAGCCTTCCATGGTATTGCCAAAGAGACTGTCAGGCAGGCAACGGCATGGTGTCAAGGTGGGCAGCTTTCTCTCTGTCACACATCTCCATTAAAGTAAGCAAGTCATCTGTTGCGATGTGGAGCTCTTTGAAGAGCTTCTTGCTCATCCATTTGTTTGAGGAGCTCCGCTTGAAAAACCTGGAGCATCGACAAGCTGTGGAGTGCTGAACCAGCTTGGCCTGCTTCTGTATAAGCTCTTCCAGTCAGTACTGACATTAGTCGACACGGCTTGGAGGGGTGGGCGGAACGGGATTTCCATCCGATGGCAATATTATGGTGAGCTGCGACTGCCTGTTCCACTGGGGGAAGCTTCGAGTAGCCTTTTCCTCAGCATGGTCCACTTTAGTGAGCACCTTTGACCTGAGTGCGCGAAGAGTAGGGTGCATGCCAAGTCTTTGACCTTTGTATGGCCCTCAGGGAAGAATGCTAGGTGCATGCTCATGCGGCGACCAGCAGTGTTTTTTTTAGCCACTGTGTATATTAACTCAAAAGCAAAACCTGCCACTGCCATGAGCACTTTGTTTGATGCAGTGCAAAAACTACAGTCCATTTCACCCGAACCACCAAATCTCATACTTGGAGATTTTAATCATGTGTCCCCACCAGGTAGAGTAAGACAATAGATCTCTGCTATGGGACAGTTAAGGTAGCATATAATTAAATCCCTATGCCTCCCGTAGGTTCTGCCGACCAAAACTATGTGTTTCTTCTCCCTACATATAAAACTGTCCTAAAGAGAGAGAAAAATCCAGAATAAAGAGGTTAAAATCTGGTCTGAAGAATTTACTGCTTGTCTTCAGGGCTGCTTTGACTGCACCATCTGGAAGATATTCAAAGAATCTTGCAAGGACTTTGATGAACTCACTGATGTAATCTGTTCTTATGTTACTTTCTGTGAGAGTATGATTATTACTACGAAAATGATTAAGGGTTATCCCCAAGAAGCTGCTTGTCTGTGGGGTGTGCATGTCTTCACCCTCGCTGGGGGAAGGGGTGGCAATATCCTCCGTGGACCACTCACCTAAAGCTGCGTGTGACATAGCATGAGAGCCACAAAACGTAATGAGGCCATGCTCTCCAAAAGAGGGCCGGAGATTATCATGTGCATATCACGTGCATATTGCACAAACAAGGACGTTAGAGCTGAAGTTTGTGGAGCTTGTGCCAGAACGAGATCCTCCTCTAACCTCACTGCCCTGCCTCTTCATGTGGTCCTACAGAAGAGGCGGGTGGGAGGGTGTGAAAGGCTGGATCTCCCCTCAGAACGAGGTCAATCCTAGAGTGCAACGTCCAGAGATTCATATCCTCACAGTGAGGGCAGTCTATCTCCATGAGTGCTGCCTGTGCGTGGGCAGTGAACACAGCTCTCAGGTGGCAGTGTGTGCCGTTCGCATAGAACAATTGCGGAAAGACATCTTTAAAAAGACGCATATCATGCAAGAGGCTCTTTAGTTAATACTGATATATATATATATATATATATATATATAAGGATACACTCCAGCCGGAGCACTGTGGGAAGCAAGTAGGAGTCTCGTTGAAGTGCCGTGTTGATCAATAATGAGCGTCTGAAGCCAAGAACCCATTCACCAAGAGTGTCTTCTATGGCAATGTGGAGAACTCTTCACCGGAACGTAAGTCTTATGGTGCAGATGCATAGCACAGGTGACAAGTCATCCTGTATGCGTGTGGCCAAGAACTTCCATCCACTGCAAGTGTATCTCGATGGCGAAGCAGCGATGGTTCCAAGATGAAGACGAAGTTTGCAGTCTTGAAGGAATACAATTCTGAAGAAATGGTAACTGCACCCTCGTATATAGGCCAACTGAATGCCTGAAGATGCAGGGCTCAGACAACATTACCAATCAGTGTTGCCAACTATTTTCAATGGAAAGTAGCTAAAGCCTGCTCGAAAAGTAGCTAAATGTCGCCAGATGACGTCATGCGTCATTAGCATATTAATGACGTCATCGCGTCGTATTTGCATTCTGCCTAATTTGTCGGTACTGTAGCCTACTTCAGTTTATAATAACGGTTATCTCCCCTAAACAGTGCTCATACGGTTTTTATATAAGTATATAGCCGAATGTCCAGTAAAACGGTTGCAGTACTGGCGATATTTGGAATTTGGAAAGTTGCTAAGGTTTGTCCAAAAAGTCGCTAGATTTGTCGCTAGTCACTTTTTTGAAAAAATGTCGCTAAAGGGGTCTGAAAAGTCGCTAAAAATAGCGACAAAGACGCTAAGTTGGCAACAATGTTACCAATCAGAGGACTGGTGTGATTGTATAAGTGTTTCAGCAAGGCTGTGTAGAAGGACACTCCCCAAAGTGCTTACAGCAATGTTGAGTGAACTGCATCGAAAGGTAACCTAAATCAGTCATGTTTATTAGAGGACTAAGCATTTTTTATGATAGCCATTGTCCATTTTAGTATTAGTCTTACATAGACACATTTTTGACTATATTGACTATATAGCTTATTCTGGACAAAAAAAAATATAGAAAATGCCATCAATGCCATAACAAACTTAGCCCAAAACAGCAATCTCTCAGAAGGGATGGAAATTTTATAATTTTGGTTTAGATTCTAATTCCTCTGAACAATTTTGGTTCCATTAACGATTATTTTAGTACTTTTCAGCAAGACATATTTGGAAAAATCAAACAATTCTTCTAACAGTTTACTGCCCTCAGCAAATGATGAGATCACTTCATATGTCAACAGAGCAGATACGAAGGAAAAAAAAACATATTTAAACATATGACAATTCCTACAAAAGGTGTGTTTACACCATGAGAGCTGAAGCTGGGCCAGGTATTTTATTAAGATGCTTTGTCTGCATCAGAGGAAGAATGCACTTTTGAGAACTGCTAATGGAATCCAAAAGTCATATGGTTCTGTTATTTTGTAAAAAACTGAACAAGTTATCAGTTTAAAACCCTATTCCTCAGAAGCATTCATTTGTAGTAGCCTTGCAAAAATAACTGTTCAATTCCTGGTGGACTACTAAGTGCCAGTGCACCTTGAATCCTGCTGAGTAAAGTCTGCCAATCATATTAGAACTGCTGTTTTTTTAACACCTCTTGCCATTATTGCATACAGTATATCTGATGGGCTATGAATGTCCTATTTGAGACTGAGTATTTTAATACATTTAGAGGTTTTATAATGAAGAGGACTGTAAAAGTCAAAACGATGACAATTTATATTCCTGTCAAGCTCGTATGATGGATAAGGTTCCCATGACAGACTTCTTGACAAGACGAAACGGCTAAAGTGAACAGGACAAGACAACAGAACTGCACATTCATAGTTGAAAAGGGAGAATATCTGGCATTATCGTGTATCATATTACAATCAGTGTTGGGGAAGCTACTTTGATACTGTAGCTTCTTAAGCGTCATAACCTAAAGTAGTCAAACTCCAGTTAAGCTAATCTTTATTAAAAAAATAGTTAGATACACAAGTTAACAACCACAAGTTAATAACTAACAATAAGTATTTAACTACATTGCTACAAGAAGGCCTACAAGCTGTTGATTGCAGAATTATAACTTATTTAATAAGGGTGACATTAAACAAATAGGGAGACAACTTTAAACATGCATTTATACTAAATATCAACTTATAAAAACTAGAAAACACCCTTTTTTATAACTGAATCGAAATATAGTGAAACAGCAGCAATTAAAAAAACATTTGTAAAAATCAAAACAAAAACCGCGGGCCTCAAGTGAATCATTTTGAATGTGAATGTGAAATAGTTCATTTATATGAGTCAAATAAATTAACTGACTGTCTGAAATGACAGAGTTCCCAACGCTAAATATAAGTGAATTGACCCTATGCTAAGCCCCGCCTTAAAAACATTTCTGACCAATCATGTCTTAGCATCTGTGGCCCTGACTCCATTACTCTGACAATCTTTTGCCTTTTTACAACGACAGCCTATGTGAGTAATGTGTGTCTGAGTAGTTTTAAGAGGGATTTTATTGAAATTATCCCCCCCCAAAAATGTAAACGTTGATGCTGGTTCACTTGTAATGACACGAGGTACCTAGAGGATACATGCAGTGTTTTTAGGAAACAATAGGCCTTACGGTTTAAAAGGTAAAAGGCCAAATCGTAATTGAAACTTTGAGCTATTAGTGGCACTAAAGGGTATGAGTTAGAGACCCGAAATTTGGGTCAGATAAATTTCCTAATATTCCTATGTACGATTCTATGGGCTGCCATAGACTTCAAATGGCAGAAGCAGAAGCAGAAGAAGAAGAAGAAGAAATGTAGCCGTACAATGCTTTTTAGCCGGTACCTTTTAAACCATAACGCCTATTGTTTCCTGTGATTCCTTGTGCCAAGCCAAGATGAGATGGGTAACATAAAATCTTAGCTCCGCCCCCTATATGGAAAACCTACTTTTCAGCACTTGTCCTAGACCGTTTGTCCGAATTGCTTTGAATTTGTCGTGTATCATCTAGAGATACTGTTGACAGAAAGTTAGCAAAAGCTTTTTGATAGACAACACCATTCACGAATTTGACCGTGAGCGTTTAAAAATGGATGCGACACACTATATTTACACAATGCTTTGGCATATCCGACACAAATCTTTGTGTCATCGCAAGCATAACCTGAAGTTACCTGTAGTGTTTCCCCACTGTGCCACCTAGTGGTCAGGAGATATGAAAAATTGCTATTTTTGCTCATAACTTCTGAATAAATTGGCCTAAAATGATGGCCTTAGATTCATTGGGTCATGCTGGGTATGGCGATACAAAATTCTTTATACATCAGATTCCTTGGGTCATGCCCCACAAGAAAATGTGGAATACATTTTCAGCTTAACCCACTCGTTTTTCCTAAATTTTTACTTTTTCAAACTCCTCCTTTATATCCAATTTGCACAAAATTGGTTGTGTATCATCGAGGTACACTCACGAAAAAAAACTAATCAAAAGCTTTTTGATAGACAAAACGGTTCTCGAATAGTGCAACAGTGAATTTGATAGCAAGTTGCCAAAAATGCATCTGAGGCCGTGTCTCTGCAATGATTCGCTGTAATTTCATGAAACTTTGTGCATGTCATAATGACCACACCCTGACCTCACAATGTACATTTGGTGACAGCCAAAATTCAATTGAAATTCAATTTTAGCAATTCTACCCATGTTTTTTATGCTTTTTTTCTTAAGAGTCATAATCATTGATGTCCAGCATCACTTCCGCACATGCCGTTGGTGTGCTTGGCTCTGGTAATGCTGCTTGCAGCTAGATTTCATTTATGAATCGATTCAGGTCTTAGTAAAGATGATAGTAAATAAAGCATTCACAGCATCATAGCGAGTGTGTTACGAGACGTTATAAGCGGTTCTTTTTCACTTACAATAATGTTATGAGGTTTGTAATCGCTATCAAATGACGCTTTTCGTTTTTCAAGTGACAGTGATAATCATTTGCCTTAATTCTGATTCACAGTCTGCACAGTTTTCAATCAAATTACTGTGTAATTTAACAATTTATTTTACAAAAAACACAAGATCAATATGCTTTACAATGTCACTCTTCATTCCAGTCCACCAAAAACTGCACTGTTCAAGGCAATCTCCCATTCATTCCTATGGGAATTTCTGCAGAGCTTGTCAGAGCAAGCGACCATAACCAAGGGGGGCAGTGCTGAACGAAGGGTCAAATGTTTAATTGTATGTTTAATTTACTTTAACTGTATAAAAGAACCAATTCACTTAACCCTCCTATTCTGTTAACCCTTAAATGCATGGTAATTTTCCCAAACACTTACATATTCGGCTCTTTAGTGTCCAGCAATTATATCTATCAAAAATGGATGTACACAATGCCCAGATGGTGTAATACTTTTTTAATATTTTCAAGACGATTAGAAAACAATTAATAAAATATATATTTGATGTTTTATTTTTCATAAATTAAAGAGATAATGCAACAAATCAGGACATGATCGTCAAAAAAAAACATTCTTAAATACCTCGGGTTTCTAGAGACCTTATGAACTTTTGGTACAAAAATTGGGTAAAAAATACAAAAAATAATTTGTGTTACACGATTTATAAGAGACGGACTGAGAAATACTAAAGAGGGGTGGGAACAATGATGAGGTACAGGGGCTGGAATGAGGTCCCAGGTATCTAAAAACCCGAGGTATGCGGTTAAGGGTTAAAGAGTGGCTGCTTACACTTACACTCCTCTAGCACTTGCTACAGATGTGTCTGTCTTGTTGGGCACTTCTCACGCACCTTACAGTCTAGCTGATCCCACAAAAGCTCAATGGGGTTAAGATCCATAAAACTATTTTCCAATTATCTGTTGTCCAATGTCTGTGTTTCTTTGCCCACTCAAACCTTTTCTTTTTGTTTTTCTGTTTCAAAAGTGTATTTTTCTTTGCAATTCCTCCCATAAGGCCTGCACCCCTGAGTCTTCTTTTTACTCTTGTTCATGTAACTGGTGTTTAGCGGGTAGAATTCAATGAAGCTGTCAGCGGAGGACATGTGAGGTGTCTATTTCTCAAACTAGAGACTCTGATGTACTTATCCTCTTGTTTAGTTGTATATCTGGCCTTCCACATCTCTTTCTGTCCTTGTTAGAGACAATCGTTCTTTGTCTTTGAAAACTGTAGTGTACACCATCTTCAGTTTTTTTTCAAGCATTTTATAGCCTTCATTCCTCATAACAATGATTGACTGATGAGTTTCTAGAGAAAGTGGTTTATTTATGTTATTTTTGACCTAATATTGACCTTAATACATGCCAGTCTATTGCACACTATGGCACCACAAAAACACAAACAGACAAAGTTAAGCTTCATTTAATGAACCAAATAGCTTTCAGCTGAGTTTGATATAATGGCAAATGAATTTATAGTACCAAATTATCAATTTAGCATGAATACTCAAGGATAAGGTGTTGGAGTGATAACTGCTGGAAATGGATCTGTCTAGATTCGATCAAAAAGGATTTTTTTCAAATAGTGATGATGCTGTTTTTTTACATCAGTAATGTCCTGAATATACTTTGTGATCAGCTGAATGCCACTATGGTGAATTGAAGTACCAATTTCCTTCCGAAACAGCAAAATCTGTACATTATTCCAAACTTTTGACAGCCAGTGTATTTATATATACATATAGTACACACACACACACCCCATTAAAACCACTGACATGTGAAGTGAATAACATTGATTATATTGTTATAATGGCACCTGTCAAGGGGTGGGATATATTAGGCAGCAAGTGAATGGTCAGTTCTTGAATTTCATTGGAAGCAGGACAATGGGCCAAATTGTAATGGCTAGACGACTGGGTCAAAACATCTCCAAAATTGCATGTCTTGTGGGGTGTTCCCGGTATGCAGTGGTTATTATCTACCAAAAGTGGTCCAAAGAAGGACAACTGGTGAACCGGTGATAGGGTCATAGGTGCCCAAGGCTCATTGATGCGCGTGGGGAGTGATGGCTAGCCCATCTGGTCCAATCCCACAGAAGAGCTACTGTAGCACAAATTGATAAAAAAAACTTAATGCTGGCCATGATAGAAAGGTGTCAGAACACACAGTGCATCGCAGCTTGCTCCGTATAGGGCAGATAGGTCAGAGTGCCCATGCTGACACGTCCACTGCCAAAAGTGCCTACAATGGGCACGTGAACATCAGAACTGGATCAGGGAGCATTGGATGAAGGTGGCCAGGCCTGATGAATCATGTTTTTTTTTAGATCATGTGGACGGCCAGGTGCGTGTGCGTCATTTACCTGGGGAAGTGATTGTAACAGGATGCCCTATGGGAAGAAGGCAGGCCAGCATAGGCAGTGTGATGCTCTGGGCAATGTTCTGCAGGGAAACCTTGGGTCCTGGCATTCATTTGAATGTTATTTTGCCTCTTTCAGCAGAATAATGCGCCCTGCCACACAGCAAAAGCTGTTCAGAAATGGTTTGAGGAACATGACAAAGAGTTCAAGGTGTTGACTTGGCCTCCAAATTCCCCAGATCTCAATCCGATTGACCATATATGGAATGTGCTGGACCAACAAGTCCGATCCATGGAGGCCCCACTGGCCCCATTCTGTGCACGTCAGTGCTGTACATTATAATTTAAACCCCTTTCTAAACAAGAAAGCAAAGGATTATTTGCGTGAGTTCTTCGAAATACAGCCGAATCTACTCAAACTTCCTTAATTTATCTCATGGGATTGACGCATCGTGCTTTGGTATGTGTATATAGCCCCTGATTTCATTTTAGAATGGACCAAGTAAATGTTGTTCATGCTATTATAAATAGTGCAAAGAACACTTGTAATAAGCTGTTTGTTATGAGATTTAACTTTACCTCCCGTTTTTTTAAGAATCGAAAAAATTAGTCTGGAATTGACTCCTGAAATCGATTCCAAAACCAGGAATCAGAATCAGAGTTGATTCCCAAATTTCTGGAATTAAACAGCCCTAGCTGACAGGACATGACCAGCAGTGCGCCATCTAGAGGCGGCCGACTGTAAGATGACAGTCTTTTCTCTGTCTGATGGCATGATTACTGAACGCATTTGTGGTGAAATGGATTAAATCAACGTTCCTTAAGCTTAATCAGTCAGATTATTAACGACAAATAATCAATCATCAGTTATTCATAAACATCCCTATTTTTAACATATGGGCATGTGTGAGCTCCAGTTTCTGGGTGAAATGTCCACAGAGGGGCATAAAAAACAAGTTGAAAAGCGAGGTGGTATAAGTTTTAAATTATATAACACGTCTTTTATCAACTGCCCCAAACCTTAACCCTAATCCTAACCATCAATGTAGGGCTGCATGATTATGGCAAAAATCATAATTGTAGATTATTGCCCTTGATATTTTAAATTACTGTGATGTCACAAAGTAGGCAACTGTGCAGTTCTTCAGAGTTGCAGATTTCAATGGTGGATATGAGCTGTGCTACAGTTTCTTTTAAGCACCTTTTAAATATTAAATATAGTAACAATGTTTGTTATCGTTAGGCCTAATAAAAAGATATTTTAAATGGATATCTATGGTATAGAATAAATTAAATCATTCCTAAATTACTGCTTAAGTTATTAGTCCACATACAGTAAATAATATGACATTCAATATTCAAACTTGAAATAACAAAGTTATTTACTGCTTTATTATTTATTTATTGCTTTATTGCTATTTTGTAAAAAATCTAATTCACATTGGCCTAATTATTTAAACTTATTTCATTTTTAATTAATTGTAAAGAAATCAAGCAATGCGACAAACTCTCCAATTACAATGACTGCTGTCACTCACTACAGGTTTACACTATTTGAAATCTGCATTTTGACACAAAAATCACTGATGCGCCAAACAAAGTTCTGCACTCTCGCGAATGCTCTCATTAAAAACTTGTCTAATCAAAAAGTTGTCTAATCAGCATAATAAATTAGCTTACACCGCGTCTGTGCCTTGATTAGAATGGGAGCATTTTAGTTTTGTCTTGTTACTCATTCGCAGTGTATTTACCATCTACGTCCAAAGTGAGCAGTGCAATATGCAATAAATCCAAAATAGTTCCAAAGTCAGGGCTCCAGACTAAAAAAAATTACTTGAAACTGAAACATTAAAAGAGCCAAATGGCTGTTTTTAGCAGCCAAATCACAGATTTTCTCAATTTAGATTGACGTTCAGAAACAAGATAGAAAGCCAAAGAAAAGGAAGTCAGCTGATAACCCATTCATTGAAGGTTTAATAAACGGTATTTACACCGATCAGCCACAACATTAATACCACCTGCTTAATAATGTGTAGGTCCCCCTCATGCCATCAAAACAGTGCCAACCTGCATCTCAGAATAGCATTCTTCTCACAACAATTGTACAGAGCGATTATCTGAGTTCTATCAGGAAGACTTGCAGACTTGAGTGAAATTTAAGATGACATTTATTTGACGAATTTAAAAAAGGAAAAGTATTGTCTCTCTTTGGCGTAGGCCCCGTCTGGCGGTCGAAGAAGTTGTACTCGGAATTGTCATATCCTGTCGGAGATAGGAGGCAGGGGCGAGGAGCCTACTCCCGTGGAGGATGGGACTCAACTAGTGGTGGTGGGGTGGTGAAGGTTGCCGTGTTAGCACACTGAAACAGCAATGTGATAGATTGTGAGCAGACTTATAAAGCAATGGCTTACATGTCATTGGCTGGGAATTACCCAGCTAATGGTACAATGATGTACAGCTGCTAGTCTTCCCTCTAGAACTACACTGCGCTTACATTTACCGTAGACTTCGTCAGTTCGAAACAGTCTGATCATTCTTTGTTGACCTCTCTCACCAACAAGGCATTTCCGTCCACAGAACTGCCACTCACTGGATGTTTTTTGTTTTTGGCACCATTCTGTGTAAACTGAATTTATGCACTGCACTGCTGCCAGACGATTGGTTGATTAGATTAAATCGCATGGATGATTGTTGGTGCCAGACGGGCTGGTTTGAGTATTTCTGTAACTGCTGATCTCCTGGGATTTTCACACACAGCAGCCTCGCTATGAGTGAAAATATATTAATTCTAAAAATATATTCAATAATTCACAAGATGATATCTGACGAAACCACATATGGACGCACACAACCCAACTGCTGCCTGGGCATCTGGGCAGTCAGACGACTTCAAAATTGCTTATTAGGATCAGTTGTCATTACCATTAGGCCGGACGACTAATTTAATCATCTCTGATTGGCCATTGCCATTTCATTGCTCAACGGATATGTCTGTAATTGGTTAGGAATACTCAACCAATGAAAAAATACACGGTGTAAATAGAAACCATTGACGCAACAGGAGCAGACATAAATTGAACGCTGTAACTAGTGTTGTAATTCAAATGCAAAGCACAGTAACTACAGCTGAAAATTCAACCACAAATTTTGATATTTATTACATAACCAGTTATGCAAATTTTTTAATCCAGAAATTAAATACTTCCAGCAAAATCCATCTAATTCCATGATGCAGACTTTGTGTTCTTTCAAGCAAAGCAAAGCGTGGCAATACTTTTGATTCTAATATTTAGATTCTTATTGAATTCTACTTGTGGCAGGGAGGATGGCGGGGCTGGGTCATGATGCTTCACACCTGGCCCTAATCAGGCTAATCAAGCCCACGAGAGGGATAAAGGCGACTGGAGGTAGCAGTTCGGGAGAGAGAGTGTGTTGCGGGCAGCTGCCCTGAAAGTATTCGTGTTTGTGTCTTTTTGTTTTATTAAAAGAGTATTCATATTGTCAAGCCGGTTCTTGCCTCCTCCTTTCCATTGATATTTGTTGCACCGGTGCCAAGATCTGGGAAGGAGTAGGGATGTGCCGTAGTGGAGTCCTCACCACTACCATCCACTCCAATGGAGCATCCCTGGTCATCCGCCGGGGTACGGACGAGCACGGCCACCTGAGAGCGGTGGAACAGCCGCCGACTGCGAGGGGAAGAGGGGCTCCTAGCCAACTGCCTGGAGCAGTCAGGGCCACTGCCAGGGGTGGAGGAGACCCCTACCAGCCACTATAACGTGGCAGGGATAAGAGAGGACCACCGACCAGGAGTCAGGAGGTGCTCCTGGGCAGGAGAACCACTGCCAGGGGCGGGGGAAACCCCTACAATCCACCGAAAATGTGGCGGGGCATTCCGTCCACCAGGGGCAGGAGGACTGCCTCCGATCAGCAAGTGGCTCGCGGGGTCTCTCTCCATTCACCAACACATGATCGTTTAAAACTTTCAAGAGATTCTTTTCCAACAGAAAGTGTGGGTGCGATTGCCAAGCTTGAAGTCAATGACACTGTTTTGGTTTCCTTTCTCCCGAAATTTACATCCTACTTCTAGTGAACAAAGTTTGAAATGAACACCAGCCAAATGCGGATTTTTCATGCTGAGTATTTTGCTGATGTACCAGCCACTGTGGAAGGTGACATGAAAGACTTGTCGGAGATATATATAACAAGAAATTAGACACAAAGACGAAACGGGAATATATTTTGAAGAACAGACGAAAGAAAAGCCGCCGAAGCACGTCTGATTTTATATGTGCGCAGTGAGCTCCGCTGTTCACAATTACAATGAAAGCGCTTCTCCAAAACACACACATTCATAGAGTTCTGGGACTCATTTCCCAATAACTATTGATCTTAGCTGTTAAGAACATTTTCTACGAGTGATTTTATGAACGTTTGTTATTTTTTTATGTGCAACCAGGGTGTGATATAGCACCCGCAAAGCTCATCTCCAAATGAATTTCAAGCACGAGTAATTTTGCTCATCTACCTGCAAAAGGTGTCTCAGAGTGACACATGACAAGAAACGCTGTTAGTCACAAAGACGCGCTTGAAGAAACACAGTTTATTATATTTTTAAGAACAGACAAAAGAAAAGCCATCAATGCTCATGTCTGATTCACTGATCATCTCCGATCATCTCGTGAGGTGCTGCGAGTTTTGTCCTCTCTTACACATTGTGAACGCAACTCTGCAGGTTCAGTAATATATACAGGCATCTTTGTACTAAATAAACAAGACGAATGTGATTAAATCACAAGGAAATACAAGACACGTTCGCCTTGAACCTAAACATTTTTCTTTATGAACAAAACAGAATACAAACACATTTGATAAGAACACACATTTGGCAGCATTTTTTGAGAACACAATAATTTTTTAGGCTTATTTATTATGATGATTATTATAATTATCTTTACATTTATAATTGTCTTTAGTTTTTAAGTTGTATGCTAGTAATTTTCACCTGTTGCTGCATATTGATGCTTGCAATGGCAAATGGAGACGGTAAATGTTTGGATACGGGGTGCTGGTTATATATAAGATTGTTTTATCACTTCGTAATTTGTATTGCTTTTTTCGTTTAGTTTAAGTTGCAATATGAATTTAGAAATGTCTTTTGTTCAAGTTTTTCATGTATCAATACATTTATTTAATTTTTAAAGCAAAATCATATTGGATATTGGTATTTTAAATACAATTAACATTATAAAGTTTTTTACATCTCGCAGCCCAAAAGGAAGGTCAAATATTTAATGAAGTAAAATTTTGTATACAAACTTGTATACTCAATTACATATGTTACCAATTAATATTTGCATATCTGTTTGTTTTTGAGTAGTCTATAGAAATAGAAACATTGTATTTCATTGAAAAACTTAAAATAGTAAATTATTAGTTTGTGGTATTGCTCTTTCGAAAAAATGCACCAACCAAAAATTACAAAATTGGCTCTTTAGTGAAAAAATGTTCCCGACACATGCACTAGAGGGTGTAGGATTGGGGATGACCTGCCGGCAGGCGGGGGCTGGAAGGGCACCGGAAAGGAGTGGGGGGTGTACATCATGAAGAAAAGGAGGGTGGCAGGGAGGAGGCCGTGGCCGGGTCATGATGCAGCCAACCCGGCCCCTAATCAGGCTAATCAAGCCCTCGAGAGGGATAAAGGCAACCGGAGGCGACAGTTCGGTAGAGAGAGTGTTATGGGCAGCTGCCCTGCATGTGTTTCTGTTTGTGTCTTTTTGTTTTATTAAATTATTATTTATATTGTCAAGCCGGTTCTCACCTCCTCCTTTCCATTGAACTTTGTTGCACTACTCTATTAGTATTCGGTTCTTGTTGGAGTCATGCAAACCAATCGACGAGGATACGTTTATTGTGGAAAGAAATTGCAAACCAGCATTAGAAACTTGGAAGCTTATCATACCAGTATGTCTGTTAAATATTTGAACACTGGAAGAATGCATTTTATAAATATTAGGGCTGTCAATCGATTACAATTTTTAATTGAATTAATTACATGGTGTCCTGATTAATTAATCGCATATACAAATATTTGCTGAGAAAGCCCCTCATATCACAATGATTCAATATATAATGATGAAATACTTATACATCGTTATCTTTAAATATTTAAAAATGATGTATATATAATAAAAAAATATTCAGATAATTAAAATGCATTACATTCTTGTGGCAGAACAGTTAATTAAGACATGTATTCTAATCAATCATTAATCAATCATTACATGTATTGTTTGCAACCATATTATTGAACATTCATTGGCATACAGTTCACAGCAATCCATTTCACAAGTGAATTTGTCAATCAGTTGGAGATTTATTATGAGGGCTTGTTTAAGGACCCGTCAATGTACACCTGCATCAGACATGCGTGTGTTTAATACTTAGAACACATCTCAGTGTTTCCCCTAGGTTTACAGCTTTGGGGGGGGGGGGGGGGGTTTGGAAGAACATTTCCAGAGCCTCTTGATATGGGAAGTCAGAAACGTCTGGCCCATTTATTGAGATCCGCATGCATGCTGCAAGATGGTCTCCTTGCAGCCTATTGCGGATGTTTGTCTTGACCTGCAAATGCATTAACTGTTAAATGTGATAGCTTAACATATAGCTAAAAGCAGCAAATCCTATTGTGAAAAGTTTATATTACCCTGTTCATGGTTGAGAAGTCCCTTTCAAAGTTTACACTACTGACTGGGACCGTCAGAGCAATAGAAGCCAGCAGGCTGTTAGTCTGAGCAGACAGTCAGAACAAATATGTGTGTGATTGAGCATTAAGGCCTATATTATTTTATTTTTTCTTTCTTTGAATTAATTATATTAATTTAAATCTTTTGATTGTTCATATCTTATTTTTTTTTTTTATATATATTTTTATTAATAGATCCGGCTCTTCTGATATGCGAGCCGGCTCCCAACGTTCACCTACAAGAGTCGGCTCTTAGAGCCGACTCGTTCGCGAACGGCCCATCACTAGTGACTGGACTTTTGCTGCTTGTCAGGGAAAGGGCGTGCAGCACTTGGGCTCTTTTCTGTCCTTGGACTCGGAGCAGTAGCGCTACTCCGGGTGCTACTTACAGGAGAGCGAGTGTTGCCATCTTCACCACCCTGGGAGCGTTTAAAAAACACAGATATTTTTGTCTTCTTTTCAAGTGATTGACGCAACATATTTCTGACGCACGCTTTCTGTCCGCTGGTGGGAGTGTGTGATGGGGAGTCGACTCAAGAGTCGATTCCTCGACTCTGAATAGCCCCAGACTCGGGGTCGACTCCATCACAGGAATCGACTCTTGGTGTCGACTCTGTTACTGTGTCCGAAATCACTCACTTGTGAGTGTCTAATCCCTATAAAAATTATATTTTTGCAGTAAAGTCGAGTAGATTGTATATTATTTTACATTTTGAGTGTATTACTATTTGTTATATGTTGAATTAATGTGATGTCATATCACGACCGTAGTCTCAAAGTCTAGTGTGTCCGCGGCATTACACCATGCCAGAGAGCTGTCGTAGAAACTTTGTATTTATCCTACATGTAGCTTGTAGCTTATCTCTTTAGAAATAGATAACAGTCATAGTGACTCTAGTTTGTAATTATGCATACCTCCGTACCAGAAAACCTGGAATCGAACACCCCTATGCTCACCTGTGTGCACGCGAACGTGTCTGTGTGTGTGTGTGTGTGTGTGTGTGCGCGCAGAGGGGCGGAACTCCACCGTGCACGATACAGAGAGCTGAGGAGAATAGTAAACGTGCGACCATGTAGAGACAGAAATGACATGCCGTCGTGTAAATAAGATAAAATAACTTAAGGGCTATTTAGTTTGTTTAATAAAAGAACAAGGTATAGACCTGTTCTATTGGAAAGGTAACCTTAAATTACTTCTGTTGTGATCTGGCGCTATATAGAAAATATAATTAACTTTACCTTCAAGGGGGGGCGGAGGGTGCCGTTGGGGGGGCGGGGCGCCCCCCTAATATAATGGCAGGGGAAACACTGCATCTTGAGATCGCCTAGTTCGAATTTGCACTCCATCAAGTGTTTTGAAAGCAAGAACGTAACGCATGTTTGTGTTGTGTCGTCTGCTGAAGGGTTGTTTTGTTCACTGTATAATGTGCGTGTTGCCCATACAGCTGAAGTTTCACTTAAATCGATTACTTTCTGGGTTACAACTGTGGTTCCCAACCCTGGTCCAGGAGTACCCCCAGCACTGCACATTTTGTATGTCTCCCTTATCCAACACACCCAAATCATCTTGACATCAGCTTGATAGGAGAGGCTCCATGAGCAGAATTGTGTAATTCCATGGAGGCATCCAAATTGCGCAGTGTTGGTGGTACTCCAGAACCAGGGTTAGGAACCACTGAGTTAGACAACTCAACTACAATCGAGAACTCAAATCATTTAAAAAAGCCTATCCCTAGTCAGTGATTGTTTTTTTTCATCTCTAGAAGAAAAAAAAAAACTATAGGTAACTTTCAGTTTTAATCCCTGCCGATAGTTCCAAAAAGCAACTATCTGTGACGATACATCGGTAAAACGGTTATATCGGTCAACCTCTATTTGATAAATTTTCATTCGAAACATGATTGACACAAACCAAAATCAGTGCCAAAACATCTTCACATTACTTAAAAGGAGTTAAAACAAAGACTCATTCATGTTTTTTAGATGATTCAATGTGCTGAAGCTGTTGCAAAATAGAAATCAGTTAAATGTGGCAAGTAGCTTCCCAATCATTAAAAACCTAGTTAAACAACAGCCGTGTTTCCACAATCAGGCCAAGTAAGTGTGTGTTAGTGTGTGCCAGTTGCATTCCCATGGTGACTTCCGGGCTTCATCATGCCTCCTCTGGGCTTCCTCAGGGCCAATGGTCTTTGGCCCGCCGATTACCATTGGGCCAAAAAAGGCCAACTGGGAATTGAGGCAGGGTCAATGTCAAAGCCGGAGTTTTGCAGAGTTTGGCAGGTTGTGTATCGTGCACACAATGGTACAGGTTTGGGAAAAATTAAAAGAAATTCAGGTATAGTACAAATCCGTTACAAAAGCACAATGTACAAAGTGGTGCCCAAAGAAAGAACATGGACTGTGTGCTGGGACATTGTCCCGCTGTTAGTGGAAAGACCACTCGGGATACCATGGCAGTACAGTAGGTGAGTTCTCATTGTAAACATATCTTGCTAGCTAGCTAATGTTTTCAAACAATATAAACTCTATATTCTAGATAATTAGATAATATGATACCTCAGCTTGAGCTACCCTTTTGCTTAATTAAATGGGCAGTGTGTGACATTGGCACCAGGGCATCATGATAATGGCCCATTTTAGGGCAAAACTGCGGGGCTATTGGCACGATGGTGGTAATGCAAATCGATTTTGGTCTCCTGGCTTGAGGCCCGAGGATATTAGCCCCAGCTGGTCCCAATAAAATAGCCCTGACTCGCACTGGCCCAATACCATGTCCCAATTAAACACAAAAGCTAGTGTTTAATTGGGACATGCAGCACAAAAATCAACAAAAATTCAAAGTTTTTTTAAATACCGATTTTAAATACCGAGTACAAACACTCATACAACTTAACCCTAGGTATTGCTAATCCCAAATTGCTTTGACTGGATGGCAACTGCAAATTATATCTAAACAAATGAGAAGAAATGAAAGCTGTTAATAAAGCAATCACAACTACTGAAGTAAGGTATAATATCACATGTGAAATACATTTACTAAAGTCTTCAGAGAGCTAATCTACGGCAATATCATTAACTTCTGTGACAAATACAGGTCATCTATTGTGTGAAAAAATACAATTGCCTGCATCTTCTCTTAATTCAGTGTAGGGCTGCAACAGCAAAAATCACAATTGTCGATTATTGCTCTTGATATTGTAATCGCGATTATTAATATAGATAAAAAGAAATTAAGCACTTGACATCGACATCTTAGATGTAGATACACATTTATCTGGCAAGATGAAGCAGAAAGCACAGTAGACTCTCTCAGGAGGGGCTTCTCATTATTAATCCCAAATTGTCAAGAGTCGTAATTTGTTTACTCAACAACTGCAAGGGTAAATTTCAAATGTCCTACTTTTCAAAGCTGGGTCCCTAGCATACCTAGCGGAGTCCCTAACCTAAACCTTTAACCTAAACCTACACAATAGTGTCATAAAAAGCACTTGTGTGATGGAAAACGCAATAGCTGATAGAACCATGTAATTTCTATGCCACTTTCAGCTCACTTGCCAACTTTGCTGGACTTGAACAATAAATTGAGTTATTCATGTTAAGCAAGCGTTAATGTTATTTCTGAACAACTGCAGGTGAGGGGCATATTGAGAATGTTGTTTTTTTCTCCCATTTTTCTCCCCAATTTGGAATGCCCAATTCTCAATGTGCTCGAAGTCCTTTTAAGTGGCGTAGTGGCTTGCCTCAATCCGGTTGGCGGAGGACGAATCTCAGTTGCCTCCACGTCTGAGACACATCAATTCGCGTATCTAATCACGTGGCTTGTTGAGCGCGTTACCGTGGAGACATGGCACGAGTGGAGACTTCATGCTATTCTGCTATCCATGCACAACTCACCCCCCCCCCAGAGAGAGCGAACCACATTATAGAGACCACGAGGAGGTTACCCCATGTGACTTTAACCTCCTTAGCATCCGGGCCAATTTGGTTGCTTAGGAGACCTGACTGGAGTCACTCATCACGCCCTGGATTTGAACTCACTGCTCCAGAGGTGGTAGTCAGCGACTTTACTCGCTGAACCAGACGGCTGTTTTGATTACATTGTTTATTTTCACAATTGCGTTCGGTGGAGCAAGTGTCACAGAAATCAAATGCTTCAGTTTAAAATATACTACGCACTCAGAAAAGAAGATACAAATAAGCTAGATGGTTTAATTTTGTACTTTGTGAAAAACAAAACACAGATGCCACATAAATAAAAGACAATCAAATACTACATGACAAAGACTCCTGTTTGCAGGACATATGCATAAATGAGTGTGAAATACTGAGTGTTTGGTTTAGGTTGGCCTATTCTCCAATTCTCCAGAGAGGTTTGAGGAGAGATGACTCCCTCTGGCTGTGTCCATCTCTTCCTCTCTCATCCTTCTCTCGTAGCTGAGCCTGTGATCCATATTCTCCCATGAGGGAATGACTGTGACATATCTCCGGCAAAACATCTCTGTGACTACATCAGGGTTATGTGATACCAATAACAGCACACTAATGGACTGGGGGGGGGGTTTCATGAGACCAATCATTTATCAGATAACTGATGAGGGAACAACTTGTATATACAGCCTCAGTTTCAAAACCAAGTGAGCTGTCCTGCTGTCTACTGTCTTCCAAAGCAGCACCCTAACTGAAATGGAACCTCATAAGTGACTGATCTGAAACGCTCTACTTAGGCATAAACTCCATGTGTCATACAAACATTGCCAGGGCTCCAGACTAACATTTGATAGCACTGGTGGGTAAGTTAAAATATTCTAACAGTAGAACTCCTGAGTTAATAGAACACATTTACAGACACTGTAATAAACACAAAAATGCATACACACATAAAAACTGGGTAAAGTAGTATTAAAACTATTTTTCGTAGTTTTATACTTTTGAAATGAAGTCCGAACCCGAACCGTACCGAAGATCGTGTGACCTGATCCTACAAGTACCATCAGAAACAAAATAGAAAGCCAAAGAAAAGGAAGACCATTAATCGAAGGTTTAAAAAAAACAGTATATATAGTTGAGAAGATATGTTTGCATTCCCTTTTGTCTCAAATGTTCACAACCCTTTCATAATTTATACAAATATAAAAAAAAAAATATTTAGTACTGGTCTTCATAATCTACATTATAGATATTTGCATAAAGTATAGTATGCATATAGTAGTGTGTCGTCTTCTTGAACATCAATGAATGTTTGCACCTTGTGTAATAGTTGTGTACTAGTCCCTCAATTGTCCTAAGTGTCAAAAGCTTGATTTTTTAATTTACACAGATCAGTCGCAACATTAAAACCACCTGCCTAATATTGTTTAAGTCCCACTCATGCCACCAAAACAGCACCAACCCGCATCTCAGAATGCATTCTGAGATACTATTCTTCTCACAACAATTGTACAGAGCTGTTATCTGAGTTACCATAGAATTTTTCGGTTCAAACCATAAATAAAATAAACTCTATAGAGACTGTTGTGCGTGAAAATCCCAGGAGATCAGCAGTTACAGATATACTCAAACCAGCACATCTGCTACCAACAATCATGCCACGGTCCAAATCACTGAGATCTAGTTTTTCCCCATTCTGATGGTTGATGTGAACATTAACTGAAGCGCCTGAACTGTATCTGCTTGATTTTATGCACTGCACTGCTGCCACACGATTGGCTGATTAGATAATCGCATGGACAATTATTGGTGCCAAACATGCTTTTTATAATATTGCCTTGGTCTTTCTTTAGTGTTACCATATGGCCCAGACAAAGAGACAACAAAAAGTGCAAATTGAATAAAATCCCAAATGCAGTTTTTTGTGCTACTCTAATCCCAATCAATAATTACCAGAAGGAAAAAAGTGGTACATAATGCGGGACTTTTAATTATCAAGAACAAATACACATGGGATTTTTATTGTAGATCTAGTTGTGAGCTGACTGATGGCTGATTCGCTGAGAAAGTGAACCCGATTCAAACTGCTAACCTGAGCTCCTGAGTTCAAACCCTCAGTTCTTTTCAGATGATTCATGAAAAAGATCCGGTTCAAAAAGAGTCATTTGTTCATGACTCTCTTGCACTGGGGTTGTTGTTGCGTGCGGTGCAGCAAGCTCATAAGAAACAGAATGGGCGAAAAAAGTCATGAGACACACAGATGATATCTGACGAAACAATGAACGCACATGACCAGATTGTCGCCAATGGGGATTAGATTTTAAATGATTGTCGCAATCAATTATTTTTAGTTGCATTTGCGTCCATATTAGTTGCAGTCTGGAGCCTTGGTGCTATTAGATTTTAAGCCTGAACCTGAAATCGCTCAAGCTTTATAATTTCTTCTCCAAGCAAGTGCTGTTGCATTAGGCTGTATTTTAAGCATCATAGACAACATTCAAAACAGTATAGTAACAGTAAACATATACAGTTTTATTAAGGCATGGCACACCCCCAGCAGAAGGGAAAAAAACACTGGCTTACGGTTTATCAAGTGCTGAAACTATGCTTGGTGCAGAACAATCTGGAATATGTATAACCCGTACAAGTCCTGTTTGCAGCCTGAACTTCTTCAGAACATCTAATCTTACACTTGTGCTAAAATCAAGCTAGATGAAGCACAACAAAATGAAACATAATGCATGTGCTCAATTTAAAATTGGAGTTCTTTTTAACTTGACAGGTCCCTTCAAAAAAATTGCGAGTTCACAGCAAATTTGCAGAAATTCGCCACTGATCATTTTCACATGCAAATGAGCTTTGCAGCAAATATGCAGCAAAATGTACATGGTCACCAAAGATTTACTGCAGGTTCACCACTACCGTTGAAGAGCTGCAAACATTTGCAGTGAATCACAAGCTCCTTTGCATGTAAAAATAATAATTAGCAAATTCGCAGCAAGTTTGCAGATAGTTTGACAGAACTCAGAGACCCTGTGCAACAGACAAAGGCATCCAGCCAGTACGTGTTTACATAGGAAAACAATTTAAATACAGTGCAGACATGTGTAAAAACATCAGTATGAATGGTCCTTATCTTATCTGTTTGCACGTTTTTATGAGTGTGAGCGAGAGTTATGTAGGCCTACTTATTTTTTGATTAATTACAAACCCAAATTCATACTTGAAAAACTGACCCGAACCCATCCCAAAACCAGGCGGTTTGTGAATGTGTTTTATTTGTATCGAGGTTGGCTACATGCTAAAGCTAACATCACATGTGTTTAAAACATCACTTCCTTCAAATGAAAAATGGTGAATGCTTCTGTGTAGTAAATAACAACAGTGTTCCATCTGGGACAGTACTCTAGTACTGCATTTGAAAATCCATACACTAAATAGCTTAGTCCATAGTGTATAGCAGAAGTGCAAAGTATATACCCTGTCATTTGGGACACAGTTATAGAGACTCTAGAAACTACATAGAAACATGCAAAAAGAAAACACTATTAAAATCTTCTCAATGTACAGTAGGTAGAAAAGCTCTCTTAAAATTAAATGTGACACTGTGATGAGTATTCATCTAACCCATTTTAAATATGTCATCACAGTAATGAGAATATCGAGTCAAACAGAATTCAGTTAAAATCTCTTCTTTGGTATTAACGCATAAATCCAAACTGTCTCGCATGGATAATTCTCGCTTTAAACACTTCAAGAGATCTGCACACACATTCCAATTCCACAGCAATTAACAATCAGGGGAAACCCATTAGTGGGAAATTCAGCAGTGGCTCAAAGTTTTTCTATGGGGAAACTGCAAATTTCCTTTGCATTTCAACTGCTTGGTAATTAAAATCTTGACTGAGGCGTTTTTAGATTGGTTAATTCTCAAAGGCAGCCAAAGCACTTGAATAAGACTTTCAGACAGAATGAAAGCGGTCACAGCAGATCTCAAGAGTTATTAATCTTCATGTCTCTCTGGTCAACGTTACAGCAGACTTCACACCTGACGGATATCTGAGCAGGCACAGTTCATAGCAATTTCGATTAAATGGTGCCTTTACAATGAAACAATCAAGTATCTGTCTATATATCATGCTGTTCAAACAATGCCAGGACAATCCACATATAAACCCATGCCAAAATTATAGACCTCTTAATGTATGCTCAAAGCCTGAATGTGTCTCATTTTTAAAGATGATCCTAAAGGAATACTATCACACAGTACTTAGGTTAGACATCATTGGTGGCAGCTCACATTCGCTGCATCTTGAATACAAACTTCAACCTTGTACATTTTTGAGACAGTAAAATGGGCGAAAAAAAATCCCATAAACGTACCCATAGAGTAATATCTTTTGCTTTGGCAGCCACGGAAATTATATTTTGTCTTGCTTTGTGCGCTTTATAAGCATTATACATGTTAATGTGAAATGAAGACATGTGCAGTACAACTGAAGCCTGGGTTTGTGTGTATCGCATGAGCCACCACTTGCTCTATCCTACTGTATCTCTGGAGTATGCATGTGTTGGCGCATAACAAATACATACAAAATTTTAGATGAACTAACTCTACTCATTAGTACTCATATCAGGCCGATACTTGGGGGCAAATACTTGTACTTGGTATCGGTGTCATCAATTCATGTTTCTGAGCACGAGTACATTTACATAATGATGTGGTTGCACGGGCTGTGCATGGCACTTCTAAGAGCATCCGTCATTTGGCAGATAAAAAAAAAGAGCAAGAAATGAAAGAAAACCATTTGAAACTAGCACATGGATTTTAATTTCATCCATCTTCGCTTGATATATGCTCTCTCTCTCTCTCTCTCTGTGCATGCTTGTGGTTGAGGGAGAGCAAAAGAGCGCTTTGATCAAACTTGCTCCGGACAGTTGTTGTAGTACTAAACACCATGACTCCAAAAATCATATAAGTGTTAAGTGGGGGAGGGGGCCGGACACTGGATAAACTCTCTCAGGCTTAAGGGCAAAGTATACTTTACAGGTCCATGTTGCGAATCACTCCGAGCACAGTATGCATGATGTAAGTTTCGTCATAAACCAGGCCCAATGGCTTGACCGACTCGTGAACGCGGTCAGGGTCTCTGCGCATCATCGAAGCATGCGTCGGCCATTGACTCTACTAAAAGAGTATCACAAAGAAGCTGTTAGTGGGCATGCATCAGAAGAGTATACTCACAAAGGCAACCCGGGCATGAGCCGATCCTTTACAGGTCTTTAACGCAACAAACCTAGAACAATCAATCAATACTAAGGCTGGATTGCCCACTCCATGAATGGCCAGCACAACATACAGAAAATAACACTGTTGAAGCATGAATAGCATTTCAAACATGTTAGCTGGGTTACTTTTAAGGTAAGGTTCACCCTGGTAAAACGGTCATGAATTGTGATTTTTTTTTTAAACTGAAAATGCTAATTTTGGCTATATCGTGATATCAAATAAAAATAGAATGGTATCCGTATACAAACACAAAACTACCCGTATCGGTACTGTGTGAAAGACTAACTTCCTATCCATGGTAATGTAGAACCATTCAACCAACCAGCATTGCAAATGCTATGGTTAAAAAATGGATGATCTATGGTAAACATAAGGTCAAGATCAATGTAGAATTGAAGTCTTCACCTCCAAAAAAGAATGGACAAAAATATGTAATATATTTCCGGTTCTAATGATGTTTAATATTAGGCAATTAACTGGCTTGATTTGCCTTCAGTTATTCCTAAAATCAAACTAATTATTAAGCCATTAAGAGCCAAATGAAAGGAAAACAATAGTGATGCAATGAAAATGAAATTCTTGTTAAAAAACGAAAATTCTGGACACACTGGGCCAAAAACCGAAACAGAATACTATTATTGTAATTTAGACTTTGGAAAAACTAAACAAATTCTAAATGTTATTAATAGGGGTACACCTTAACAACTTTTTCTGTATCTACACGTTTAATTAAAAAAAACTAGAGTAGACAGAGAAGAATTACATAAAAAATGTGTAGCCGATCACAAAAGACTTTATTGTTAACTCTAATGGATAATGCAGCACAAAATTACCAGTAATTCCAATGAAAATCTTCAGTACACATGAAGCCAGTTCTATCGGCACATTCAGCTGTTCAGCGATTTCTTTCTTCTCACATAATAACATAATTTTAAAGCAAATCAGTATTTCATGTCCATTGATTGATTTATTTGGTTAGTAGCTGTGTAATATGCGGTAAGATAATGTACAGTCATCCAAACCTGATCTCATGAAAATTCTTACATAATTGGCTACATCTCACAAGATGTTGTTCGCATAAACTCGTACGAGTTCCGCGCACGAGGTGTTAAGGACAAACTTATTAATATTATGCCCTTGCCCAAACTTAACCATTCAGTTGATTGTGTAAACATGATAAGAAGGTGTGTGTGACAGAAGCAAGTAACTGTCGCGTATTAAATGGAAACGATGTCTAGAGACGTCATTGGCTTTAGTGAAATTCGTAGGAATTCAAACGAGCGTGGTCGCACAATATCATGCCAATTAGCCAAATTTAGAAAAGTCCTCCGAATCCTGACGATTTTACCGTGAGAGTGTGTTTGTTAGCCGGTTGTTATCATAAAATAAACCCCTTCAGGGTAAAACAACTGTCAGGATTAATTTTGCGATACCAACCGGCTGACTGTACATTTTCACTAACATATATCAGCTTTAACAAACAATTGTAATTTTCTTCATAAATCCCACATGCTGTTTAAACCAGGACTAGTCTGCGAGATTACAAATCATCTATCACTTCTCAGACATGTTTTCCCTGAACATGAACAGATGTTACTAAACAAGTCCCGTAGGCTTTTCACTGACAAGCTATATCCTCATTTCCAGAGCAATCATTGGCTTTTTGCTTCAAAATCAAGAAAAACTAAATTACTTATATAGGCAAACACATAGGAAAAGTAAGTAATAAACATATGATCTCTGGCACTTTTAAACGACGATGATATTTGATTTCATTCTTTTTTCTTTCTTTTTGATGAGCTTTGTCTTCTTTTTTATAGAGTTCTGTCCAAATGTCCATCCTATTCCAAATTCTCTTTCCCCACTCCAACAAACAACATCGTATTGTATCGGTTACCACCATCACAAATAGAGTTTGTATTAGGCTGTGACATTTTTTGTTTGAAGGATTATAAATTGAGCATTCTAGAATGTAAGCAGTTAAATTGTAATCGATTTAAATTGAATTCAATTTAAAGTTTCATACCCAGACTAACAGAAGTAATTCAAGCAACCATGGCAACTAGAGACCATCCTTTAAACATGCAATGCAAGGTGAAGCCCACTAACTTGAGGGTTCCCCCATCATGTGACCATCTGTCTTCAGGATATAATCCTGACCTGAATGCTTTGTTTTGCAAGCATTAAAACCCCAAATGATCATTAAAATTCTGCAGAACACAGTGATTGACAAATAAATGCATCTCAATGAATGCATTTACATATCTGAATTGCAAAAAAGCTTATGAACCCATCTGTCTGAATCTATACAGCAGAACTGGCATCCCAAATTTCAATGTCATCATCAAACACGATTGATTATTTACGCTTATAGATGCTGATTGTTATTTACGCTTAACATTACATATGTCAATACATATTGCGATTGGAGTGTATGTTATGCCTCTCAGAAACGAATTCTGCATAGCTGATCCATGCACGAGGACAAGTGTCAATCAACAAAATAGCTGCTCCATGAAAGCTGTAGGATGAAAAGAAACACCTGTTTCCAACATGTAGATTTCACCATGTGTCCGAACAACCGGAGTCGTTTACTATGACAGACAGCTTTTTTTATTCGCATTTGTTTTCAAATCTAGATAACCCGTTTCAGGGGGGATGCTTTTTCTTTGCCAATAATGTAAAATGGATACATAATATCACTGGACGCACGAGACAATGGCAGGTTGCAACTACCACATGCTTCATCATTTCACCCCTCCGACCTCCTCTAACAACTTACCGCGCGATGGATGTGTGTTATTCCCGTATTAATCCATCAACATTGATTAACGTGGATACAGAAGACTGCTACTCCATTTTCTGTGTTTTCCGCAGCGTTTTGGTGGTGCTGGGTTTGATTTTTAATTGTAGATCCGTGATATAGAGGCGATCGTGAATGCTCAAGGATTTCTCTCATAAATAAACACACACACACACACACACACACGCCGAGAAGAGTGGGGGGCGGAGCCAGGATCGCCTACTGTGTCGTTGAAATACTTATTAATAATAATTAGGTGGCGCCCCGATCGCCCAGAAAAATTTAGTCGAAAGCTAATTTATTTTCATAAGGTTAGCCTTCGCAGTAATTGTTAGCCTTCGATTGTCAATTTAGCCATATGTATAAGCTGGGAATCTGATTCACTTTAGCGTATCGGTTCGTTTGGACGGTTCATTTCGACGGCTCAAAGAACGATTCACAACTAATCATCACTGAAAGGGAACCTACGTGTAATTGTTGAAGAAAACTAGTTGTTATTAGGTTTTATATATATATATATATATATATATATATATATATATATATATATATATATATATATATATATATATATATATATATTGTATCAAATGTGTTTTTGTTATTGTTCAAAAACTGTTAATTGCTTGGAGCATCATTAACATTGTTCAACTTCTCCATATTGATAATAATGTTTATTAGCCTAATATTAAAGCTGAAGTATGTACTTTCTGTGCCATTAGCGCCACCAAACGGAATTGCAAAAATAAATTCTAAAAAAGATTTCTGAATACCCACTGACATTTGTCAAACAAAGAGATAATCCCGCCTCCAAATTATGCTATTGGTTGAGTAAAATTGTTGGGGCGGGTCTAAACGTGTCGCTCAAAACAAATAGATCAATTAAAATAGCACCACAGAGACACAGTATATGCATCCCAAACCGCACACTTCTGCACTATTCTACGCCATTTTATAATTTAAGTAGTGCAAATAGTGTGTTTACACTGAAAATGCAGCAAAAAGAAGTGTACCCAAATTCTCTTGATCTTGAGATGAATTTTAACAGTGAACACCGAGTGTGGAATGTTTCATGCACTTAAAGCTGAAAGGGGCGGAGTTACCTGGCTGTGCAGCTTGTCTGACAAAACAGTTGTAAATAATTAAGAATGTAGTAGCGAAACTTCAGTGGACATACAGCACCTTACAAATGTAGGTTGAATGTTTTACCATCACCCCAAGCTGTGTGAATATGTACGTTGTTTGAGATACAAATGTTGAACTGAAGTTGGCTAACGCGCTAAAGCTAGCGGCAACACACCTTGTGCTTGAGTGCGCTTGAAACGTCACTTCCGTTAGATGTTAAACGGCAGATGCTTCCGTATAGTAAAAATCCATTAAGTGTTCCATTTGGTACGATACTACACTTTGATGGCACTACATGGCTGAGTTCATTGTACATTTTATAAGTGCAAAGTGTAGTGTGTTCTTTGGGACACAGATCGTGCTTACAGGTTTTGCAAAATTTATCCTTTGAATGGCTTACAGTTGTCTGCATATTAAGCTGGGGCAGGAGAACGTATTTTAACACAGATAATGTGAAAAACTTCAGCTTTAATTAACCCCATTGTTGTTAGCGATACTGTTCCTATATCACACTTACACCTAAACAAAGTAATCACTTTGAGCCAACTTCGCGAATCGGTTTGATCGAATCATCCAAATGAATCGATTCAAAAGATTCGGACATCACTAACGCACACACACAGCGCTCACTCAAGCGTGATCAGAGGAGACAAACAATCAGAAACCCCCCTGGCTTCCAAAAACCAGCATATGAGCATAGCTGTGATTTGACTGGTCACCACCCAGTGCAGTTGACTCCATTTGCGTCCGTGCTTGAATTATTTATTAGGAAAGGGATGAGAGTGCATCACACACGTTTAGGCGGTGGATTGCTGAAATAGTAAAATAAGGACGGGATAATAAAGGGGGCGTTCACAAAATATGTATACTTGCGTTAAAATAGCAACGTTTTTCAAAGTTTTACTAACATGAATTGCCCTCTGAAAGACGCAACGCCCATCGTACCGTGTTTTATATATATATATATATATATATATATATATATATATATATATATATATATATATATATATAAAACAATTAAATTGCGCAAATTATGGAACGCAAGAACGCGCCCTATGTGAACCCCCACTTACAGACTGAGGGTTCACTCGGCAGCTGGCATTAGATGCTAATTTGTCATGGCAAGCGATATACACGCATCTGGGTGTGCTGTCAGGCGCTTAATGTATGAAGTTTGGACAAAGGGACTGAAGGAATGTTGCTCTGTTGTGCGTTTCCCCCTCAGGCCAGCAGCTCTCAATGCGTCTGGAGGAATGACCCTCCTTTGTGTTTAATCATTAACTATTGAGAGAAGGAAGAAAATATAAACATTAGAAGGAATGATGTTATGAAACACATAACACAGCTCAAACATTTTGATTGCCATTGTTCTAGTTCATCTTAGAATTAAATAAAATCCTGAAGTGAACATCATTTCAGGTCAAAACATCCTTATCGTAACAAAGAACATTTCTGTACTTATCTTAATTCTGTAAATTACCTCGATTACCAAAATCAATTGATAATTTGCCCCAATACTGAGCATGTTATTACACTATATGTCATTAGACATTTCAGATAAATTTAAACAATATAACAAATACTAAACATTTAAAAGGTAGCACAAAAATATCCATTTGTGTTGAACAATGTTGTGAACACCAGAAATTGTAAATAATCAATTGTGTAAAATGAAACTTCAGAAACCCATGTGACAACCTGCCCCAATAAAAATGTGACAATTTGCCCTTACCTGACAAACCAAAGTTGAACCTTTTGGTTAAAAATCTAACTTTATTATATAGTTGACTTTTGCCTGAATGTACTGTATGTTATAATGGTAAATACGCTGGCTACCACCTCTGGAGATCTCTAGTTCAAATCCCAGGACATGCTGAGTGACTCCAGCCAGGTCTCCTAAGCAACCAAATTGGCCCGGTTGCTAGGGAGGGTAGAGTCACACAGAGTAACCTCCTCATGGTCTCTATAATGTGGTTTGTTCTCGGTGGGGTGCGTGGTGAGTCGGGCGTGGATGCTGCGGTGGATGGCGTGAAGCCTCCACACGTGCTATGTCTCCGTGGCAACGTGCTCAACAAGCCCCGTGATAAGATGTGCGGGTTGACGGTCTCAGACGTGGAGGCAGCTGGGATTCGTCCTCCACCACCCGGACTGAGGCGAGTCATTACGCGACCTCGAGGAGTTAAAAGCACATTGGGAATTGGGCAGAATATATATATATATTCTTATTTAAGGCAGTTTTAAACTAGGTGTTTGAAACAACATACAAAAGCACTGCTGGAGAAAACACATTTGTGCAATTGGACTTTTGATTAAACACCTCATAGTTACTGAAATAGCCCTTGTGACAACTAGCCCCAGCATCCCCTATAATGTATATTAGAACTCAAGATGAATGGCCATGTGGATTCTGGGTTAAGGAATACTTTGTGAGAACAAGTTGGAAAAAATAGATGTGCTTCTTTTGTTTATTACATATAAATGTTTCTTTTCACTGGTGCTTCACAAAGCCTGTTATAATTGTCAAAAAAGGCCTGTCCAAGTGGACAGCATCTAAAAGTGTAATCTTATGTAATCTTATACTTCATATACAATCTTGGCAACTGATATTGATTCTTCCATTCGGAATGCTTGTTTAACTTTAAAACACATTCTTGACAAAGCACACATTGAGTGTTGTATGCATAGAGCCCAACCGCTATTGACTTAGATATTCAGTTCATATCAAGTAGTACACACTCAGCGGACCTTGTACTGAGGGGTTGCCATGGCGATGGGAGGGACATAGGTATCTCCGGATGGGCTCTAAATCAATGTGTAGACAGTTTGGCTGAGCCAATATTTTGTAAATGAGACTTTAGGGAGACCAGCCCTCTCTGACAAAGGAGATTGTGTCCATGATATTCTATGCCTCATTCTCAGTTCTGCATGTACCATGCTGACTGTTTTGAAGCTCTCTCTATCTCTTTTTTAAATACACTAATGAGTGCTTTTGTTAACTATTATTCTAATAAAAATGTTTGTATGTGCATTCACATATTTCCTCTTTTATAATTTGCTTTCATAATAAATAGTTTTTTTTTCCCAGCTAATGCTGTTTATTTTACCCTCTAACTAAGTGCAATATGTTAATATTAATTTTGCTAATTATATTTTATTATATTTGGTCACATTTTAGCCTTTTTTAAAAATGAACAAATCAGTGTATTTAGTAAATACAGTATGAAATTATATTGCATATATCATATTTTGTAACATTATTGTTTAATTGCATAATTTGTACTATTTACAGGTATTTACATTGATTTGTTGAACACGTGCAAAAAAACATTACTGTTTCTTTAAAGAAACCTGGCATTTCTGTAAACAGTGTCTTTAAATTAGCGCATGGTAACAACTCAAGACTTGACTGGCTTTATCTCATATGTGCTCTGCCTGATTAGAATTAAATGTTTATTTTTCTATTTTTTGTAAAACAGAAAGAATATTAAAAGAGACATTATTCATTGACAAATCAGTTGCGTGGATCTTGTCTTTGGACACCCATGGAACAACTGTTCTCAACACGCAGTAAAATGATCATACTACACAATTAATTCACTGGTGAGTGAAATCTGAACATTTACCAGCCAGTTGCCAAATATATAAATATTTAGTCACATAGCATGAAATTTGGTTGCAAATGTGGGTGATTTCCTCACATTGTAGTAGAGGGTTGCACGTAGAGTATAAGATCGATTTAAAGCTACATTATGTAACTTAATTTTGTTAAAAAACAACAACATGTTATTAATGAGAGAGGTGCAACAAAAATCCAGCTTCCAAACCATGTCTTTACTCAAATATACTTTGATACACCTCTAATAATAATTTATATTTTAGAGCTGTTGGGACGTCATTCGCCCATGGGTGTTGACTTCATATTCGTACACAGAGAAAATAAGTTACGGCTACTGTATCGCGTGTATGGTTTGGGATTAGCATGAAGCTGAATGTTTGTTATCACAACGAACAAGAAAAATTGACCATGGATCATTCAAAATGGCAAACCTCTGTGGAATCACTGGTTGTAAAAACAAAGAAACCCAGAACAAAGCAGAGTCCACAAGCTAAAAGGGAAAGCAACAGAGTCCGTAATAAAACCCGAATCAACATCGGCTAGGTTTTTTAAAGGTGGTGACAACTCCTCGTGCAGATCTTTGAGCGCCTTGGCGTGGTGGACTTGCAGGATGGCCATGGCGTGCAGGGCGGAAGCGGCCTGTCCAGCGGCACTGTAGGCTTTGGCAGTAAACGATGATGTCGTCCTGCAGGGCTTAGAAGGGAGCACAAGGTGACCCCGCCAGGTGGTAGGGTTTCCGGGGCATAGATGGAGCGCAACAGCCCTATCCACCTGGGGAATCGTCGTATATCCATGGGCCGCTCCGCCGTCGAGGGTAGCAAGAGCGGATGAGCAGGCTTTGTAACGAGTGGAGAGGGGTGCTCTCCACGAAGACGTCAGCTCATCGTGCACCTCTGGGAAAAACGGGACCGGGGCTGTGAGTGGCACGCAAACCCCAGGAACCATTCATCCAACCGCGATGGCTGTGGGGAGGACGGAGGGTTCCAGTCCAACCCCACGCTGGCGGCGGCCCGGGCAAGCATGTCGGACATCTGCGCGTCAGCCTCAGCCTGGGCGTGCTGGCCCGAAGGCGGCAGCCCAGGGGAGGCATCAGCATCAGACGCCGCGCTCTCCGATGCAGCGGTGAGCTCATACACCTCGGGCTCTAAAGGATAGGCAGGCCGGCCGTGAGGCGTGCTGCTGTTGCCTCAAGCACGGACGGGAGTCAACGAGCGTACCAGGGGGCGGGTGGTCCGAGGGGTGTACCCGGAAGAGCTGCACCCGCTGCTGTCCCCAGATCGCCTCCAGCGCCAGCCGCATCATCCTCAATCCCGTGGGAAGAAGGAGCGACATGGGGGGGCGGCTGGAGTGACGTGCTTTCTATTGAAAGCAAGCCGCGACTGCAACGTTGCCATGGTCAAGCCCTTGCAGTGAGAGCATGAACCATCCACAAACGCTGCGTCGGTGTGATCGCTGCCCAGACACACGAGACAACGCCTGTGGCCATCTGAAGCGGAGAGCACTCTACCGCATCCAGGAACTACACAGGGGCGGAATGGCATCTTTAAAAAGATGCATCCTGAAAAGGACATTCAACGCCGCTGTGTAAAGCTCTTTTAGAGGAAAATACTCTTTTATAGAGAAAATCGCTCTTTTAAATATAACTCTTTTAACTCTCTGCACTGTCGAAGCGCCCAGGGGCAAGCTGCACTGCCTTGCAGAGAAGGATTAAGCTGCTGAAGTAGATCCAACAGCAAGCAGAGCATCAGAGGAACAGAAGCAGGAACTGGTGTGTGACTCGCAGCTGGCTGCATACACAACCATCGGCTCCGAAGAAAATTTCGGAATGAATTTGACGTATTTCCCCACTTTTATACTCGTATGTCCAGGACGGGGTATGCAAATACTGTCTGCCAACTTCTCATTGGCCTTTTTTCATAGACCAGAGGCATATTCGGTGCTCAAGAGAGACCCCTAGTGTCGCTTCTTCGACACGACATCGAAGTGAGCGACAGACGGGGAACACACTGGCATAGTGATTGAAGTATGTTGTTATGAGACAGAGACCCTCCCCTCCAAATCCAAACATAAGTGGTCACAGGAGATGCATTTCAGTGACCATGTGTAAACAGTGGTGTCTCACATGACCACATGTGATCGGATCACCCGAGATGCATCTTAATACCAGGTGGAAATGAGGTCTGAGTGAAATATGTATTCACATGACTTGTTGAGGCAGACATGATTATTTTTATGCTCATCTATATTCCTATATAAATTCTATGGAATAACTTGCATTTTGGTGTTTCCATCCTGCAACTTATACGCAATATTCCAAAATTTGCACAAAAATACATTGATGGAAACCCAACAAGTAAAGCCAAACATTGTTGTGTTTCTCATAACCAATCGCAATGTGCCAGTCTCAATGTGCAGAAGTGCAAATTAGATTTGAGAGAAACTGCAGAGGGGAAGAGACAGTATTCTGTTCCTCACACAAAGCTATTCATAGTATGACTTCAGAATACTTGGAATATAGTGAGTCACATGATTTAATTTTTTTAGTGAATTTGTGATTTTTTTCTTTTTCTTATTCGGAGCTTTACAGCCCCTAGTCCCCATTCACTTTCATAATGAAAAAAGCACAAGGAACATTCTTCAAAATATCTCCTTTTGTGTACCACAAAAAAGAAAATTATATGGGTTTGAAATTACATGAATGTGAGTAAATAACAGGAATTTCATCTTCTGACAACTATTCCTTTGAGGTGATGTATGCCATTTTTTTTATTATTATTTTCTCCTATCCCAATTAAAAAAAAACCCAAGTGGCAGAATATAACTGAAGACTCTCAGTATTAGAGACAGAATGATTGTTGACATTAGTGCATGTGAAAGTGAAGCACATGGAAAGATCTGCCCTCCTGTGATGGGTTACTTAATGACCCCTGCTGTGTTTCCTGTCTCTGACTCAGAGGAAGCGTGAGAAACATGTAGAAATATAAATATAGGACCATAATAACAGATCCAGTGAGTCCTGAGTAAAACATCACCATGCCATTTTTAATTCAAATTCTCCTTATCGTAATGCTCCAAGACCACTGACAGCAGATCCAAGAAAGTAGAATTTGCCATTCCTATTAAAGAGGATGCATAAACATTTCTATATTCCATTTTGTAAAATTGTATGTCTTGTCCAATTATTTAAAATGTTTAATCATTAAAATTGCTGTATGTAACAATTTTCATGTAATTGTCCTTTTTTTTTTTTTTGCCAATGTGTGAACGGCTTGTAACCCAACTTAAACAATGAGCCCTTCCCGGGCTTCCTAGGTTGCCTATTAAATCCTGTAGGCTGATTTTCATGTGAAGGGAGCGGGTCAGTTTTGCCGGGAAAATCCAAAGGATGTGATGTTTATGCACGCTCCCGATAGCTTCTCTTCCACTAATCAACAGCGACAACAGACAGTCTGCAAAACTAGGTAACGTTATCTTAGAGATGGAATCCAGCAAACGGCCGGATCCAGCAAAACACGAGGGCTCGACAATAAGGACTGCCCGATGGCCCTGGGCCAGTGTGAGAGAGCTTCGGACCAGTTGCTAGGACTGTCACTTGCAAGATCATGCCAGTGCTGCATTTCTAACATTACTACAAGAAAACAACAAGCGAGAGAGCACAACAATTACACTGAGCGAACTAAGTATTCTAACTGACGAGTGAGCGCGATTCTATTTAGCTCGCAAAGATGCGCGAGCGCATAATATACCGAACACACCAATTCACAGTTGCGTGCATGCACAAGATCATGCAGATACCGAGTGCACTCTCCTAGCACTGTCCTCACTCTTTTCCAATTGTCTTAGCAGCTATTACCAATGTGTAGAAAATAGAAGGAAAAAAATCCACTTAATGAATTTCGTAGCGGGATTGCACGTCTTACACAACATTTTAAGTATTCCTGCACATTCCGTGTTCACAGTGCGTGAAATCCCCATATTTTCAGTGAAAAGTAATCCACACATATGAACGCAAAAAATCAACAGTTTAATTCTATAAGACTTAAAATCCATGTCTCTCCATGCATATGTCTCATCATCATCTCTCTCTGTGCAGCTTAGTCTGTTTAACATGCATGTGCTCTCGTAAAGGGACAGAGCGCTAGTTTTATTCCCACTGAAAAAAAAAGAAGTGAATTTTCTCTCATTAACTCGCCTTTAGATATGAAATCACACTTGGAAATCACAAGCTGCTCAGTATCCAAAATGGAAGTATACATTTATACATCTTTAATTAGGTTAGTTTCAAAACGTAATCATTCATTTGAAATGATAATGCCATTTGATGTGAAAAGAAGCAAGATCACTATGGCTATTAATCTATTATTATCAGTGCTGTTCAGCTGCAGGGTGAAGATGAATATTCAAAACAGTCTTCTTCATATCATCCTCACGAAACACCTGTTACATGTCTAATTTCTGGACCGTACAGGTATTTTTGTTTTTGTGCTTTGTGAATCAGGCTGTGTTGGTCTTTAGGTTGTCTGATTTCATGTTATATACACATTGTTAATTCACAGATTAGGCCTAATATCCCCCAATGTATATTACACGTCACACCCGATTTGGAAGCCTCTTCTCAGGTATTCATATGTTTATTACATTCAGCCAATAATCATATCTTTAACTCAGTGATTAAATCTTTGATCCTGTGTGTGAATACACTACACATGGTCAAAAGTTGCATGACAACATGACTAAACGGATGACCAAAAACCCATCATCTGCACAACAGAACTCTTTGCTTAAAAGCATGTAGCGTATTTAGGGGTTTCAATGAAAGTTCACTAACTGGTTTGGCAGTGTTGTGTTATGCTATTAGCTTAGCTCTTCTGTGTTTACAATATGGCATCGGCAGGTTGCACAGATTGCCCCGGAAGAGTCTCTTTAGGACTTCTTAAACTTTCGTCACCATTGCAACCAACACCAGTGATTTGTGATCTGGGTCAACACTAATGAAAACAGTTTCATCGATGCATTGAACATCAGTGTGTTCCACAATGCACAAATAAACAGTAATCAGTTAAAGTGCCAAGATTCTCACTGGGGTGAACTGGGGTGTTCATTGACTCCATGGTCGAGGTAGTTGCACATGGCTTGAGGTGTTGAGGCCTACCGGCCTCAGACCGGATGGTCCCGGTCCCACACAATCAGCAGCAGAGAGTCAGGGGAAAGAGCCAGGGGAAAGAGAGTGAGTAAGAGGCGGGACGTGTCTTACATTTATGCATTTGGCAGACGCTTTTATCCAAAGCGACTTACAGAGCCCTTATTACAGGGACAATCCCCGGGAGCAACCCAGAGTTAAGTGCCTTGCTCAAGGACACAATGGTGGTGGCTGTGGGGATCGAACCAGTGACTTCTGATTACCAGTTATGTGCTTTAGACCACTACACCACCACCACTCCACGTCTTTTAACTCCTGATGGAGGTCCCTCCTCTCGAGTCTGGCTTGACCAATGAGAAAGGTGCAATTTCCAAGCGGGAAATTTTCCTTTTTTTGGAAGCTGGTTCATTTACATGATTGGGGGTAAGCTGTTAATGTGTGCCCCTTTAAGCTCTGATTAATATAGCAAGCATACAATGCATGCTTTCAAAATTATATATATACAATTGTGCAGGATGTCACACAAGGATTCATTTGGTAGGAAACATGATACTAAATTATTTTACATTAGCTGGTAGTCCTGTTATAAGTCATGCATAAAACAGTATACAGTACAAAAAACTTTACAAGACAGTAATGATCCTATACACAATGTCCTGGGGATACACATGTGAAATTATAGACTGTTTGTCTATAATTTATGAAGAAAAGTCCATTTGAGTCCATTTCTTATGGGGGAAGATTGCTCTGGCATGCAGCAGCTAACTTCTCCCCCTTGGAATGTCACTGTGGGTCCACTCTTTGTGGACAGACAGTGTAAAGGCTTGATAATGATCAGTGGGGGAGAAGACATAATGGAGTCGCTTGGGCCTACTTGGACCTTTGCTTGTAGACACACAAGTATTCATTATTTAATGAATAAGCCAATCTGTTGGCTTATTCATTAAATAATGAATAATTGTGTGTCTGATTGGTCCAGATTCTACAAGCACATGTATAAATGGCAGGAAGTCTGAGGTTAATATGATGCATTTATGAATATATATATCTGTAAAGTGCTTATATGGGATTACATAAGGCATAAATCATATCTTGCAAAGTATAATGTGATTCAGTTTCGGGGGACATTGTCTTAAAAACATAATATATGTAAAAAATAATTATTGGGGCCAGTGAAAATTTTGGCAGGGCCATTAAAAATCTGAGGCACTGGCCCGACCAGGCCAGTAGAAAAAATCCTCAGAATTGAGTCCTGATCATGCTACTACACACATTTTTTTAAAATCATTTATCTACTGAATCCCGTCAGGCTTAGCGGGAATGTGATTGTGGTCGAGCGACCACAGTGAACATCGACAGAGCATTTGATTCCTGGAGGGACCATCGTTCCATTTTGGGGATCAAAACCGACCCTGAATTGGCATTCTTCTTATTGGACAGGTAAGCTTACATAACTGCAAAGCATGTGATATAAAGTGCTATAAGTATTGATCTGTATAATTTTAGCTAACTTGATCTTGCCTGCTAACGCTGACAAATTGCAAGCTACCTTGATTTGTAACTTTCAGATAATTTCAACGATCTTCTCTTTATACTAAATGTCAGGTATACAGGATAAATTCAAGCAAATACACTGGTTTCTTGATCGTAGTACAATATATGACATACAAAACATACAATAGTGCAGTGCTACAGTAAACTGTCTGGTATAATTTGGTAGAATGTAGCTGTATGTGTGTATCTGTATGCTATGTTAGCTGTTGAGTAGATTTAGTTTAGTCTCAAAGTTTGTAGTAAAACAATCATAACTGTATAATTTAAATTATGCTACCTCATCTGTTAGCATGATGCTGGTGAATCACATTCAGTCTTTTTGTACGTTATGTCATTGTTTTGGTCGATGCTCGCTCGCTCACGTCCCTATGGAGTGTATGCATGCTCACGAGCAACAGGTAGCTGGCTGTAATTCACTTAACGGCCACAGGTGTCATTCATAACAAGGATTTCTGAATATTACAAACTGCACCTTTAAATGTGTCATTCTTGTTATGCAGTATCATCTAATTAAAAAGTAATTAATTGATGTAATCTAATTTGTTTTCATAGAAAAATAGTGCAACATATAACATTTTAATTCTTTTAATCAAATTATAGTTATTTAATATAAAAAATAAGATTACAATTTGAAAGTAGTAAGTAATTTGTAGTGGATTACTTTTTTTAGTAATTTACCCAACATTGCATTTGAACTGGTCAAGTTCAGGCTACGTCTACTTTAATCCAGATACAGTACATTTGAAATGAAGTTTTTGCTTTCGAAATGCTCTCCGTCTACAATGTTGTTTTTAAGCATTTTGCTCGTCCAAAAGTTGCTCGTCCACAATGAAACGTATGAAAACGCTTAAATTCCCTTACTGCACATGCGAAAATCAGAGGTGGGGACAAGTCACACATGGTCAAGTCCAAGCAAGTCTCAAGTCTTAACCATCAAGTCTCGAGTCAAGTCTCAAGTCGCAGTTCAGATAAATCAAGCAAGTCAAGTCAAGTCAAGTCAAGGGTTCACCCCAAGCAAGTCAAGTCAAGTCCTGATAAGTTTCAAGTAAAGTCAAGTCACACTACTAAAATAAATAGAGGTAAATTTTTTCGATACATATTTATTTTTGCACAGAAAAGATGAACTTGTATACATATATTATGTATCTTATTTATTATACATTTGCTACATATTAATCATATGGATATCTGTGCTACATTAATATCCGAAAATAAAATAAAATTGTGTTGTTTACACAAAACGTTCAGAGTCTAAGATTGAAACGGTCTAAAATGTGTTGCATTTACAGAAAACAAGGTTTGCCAAGGCAGTGGCACTAAGCTGTGAACGATGGGGCCGCATAATAATCCCCCCATGACTGAACACACGCTCGACAGGTGCGCTTGAAGCAGGCACAGCTAATACCCTCATTGCCATTTGAAACAGTGAAGAACTGTTGAATGAATGAACATTTTCTCCTTGTTCATTCCCCAAAACAAAAGGCAGTTCTGGCCATCACAATTGTCCAGGTAATGGTTGAGCTGGGCAGCAAGGCTGAAATGAGTGGATTTCTTCTGCTTTTTGTGGTATAAGAACAGCCCAGTTTCATCACCTTTGGTTTGCTCTTCTTCATCTCCATGACCTGTCTGTTCCATATTGGTATGCTGCTCTGCCTCCTGGAGAATCAGATCTAAAACACAAAAATGTGAAATTACAAATAAACCTACACAATATTCTAGAGCTGCATGATTCTGGATACATTGAGAATCATGATTTATTTCTAAATAGACAATTATCTAACAATTCTTTACAAAAAAATGTCATGTAATTTACTAAATGTTCTGACAAAATGTTAATTGCTGTAGTCTATTCAAAAATATTTAATTGAAAAGATTTTTTTAAGCTGTCAGAAACTGAATAAATGATTCAATGTCTCACTCATAAAGGCTTAACTTGTTTCATTACTGGAGGAATCAGTGTTTTAGAAGAATCTCTTGAATGAGTCATTAAGTGACAGTCACTGTAACTGACAGAAACTTTATTTGAAGCATCAAATTACCTTAAGTAACTTGAGTAAGTAACTAAGTAAATCGCTACTTTTATCTCAGTATTTCTGTGATGGTTTGAATGATTGTAACAGTTTTTCAACTGCAGTATCTATATTTCAATTTTAATACTTATACATGATAACTGCTCTCTCTGGGCCAGCAGCAGTGCAACGCAGAATTTAATGTTTGCTGTGATCATACTTTTTAAACATTGTCATTTAGGAATAAGACTACTTGGGTGTTTAAATCAACGTTGCAAACTTTTAATGGTTTATTGTGCAGCACTTCCAGTTTCTGGAAAAAAAATTAAAATAAACTAATAATGTAATATTTTCAAGTATGGGGTCTCATTCTAAAATTAGCCTATCACTTACTTTTTACTTCCATGATCAACTTCTCCTTCAACTTGTCATCAACCAATACATCGTGCTCTATCCACATAACCCCAAAGGCTGGATCAAGAACAGCTGCTTTGACATAAACAGGATCAGAGAATGGCAGGATTCCTTCATTGGTCTCTGGCTGAGACATTTTTACGTTGACAAAGATGCCTTTGAATCTTCTTTGCAGTGATCGTTGAAGACTGTGGATTAGGTTTACCAAGTATTGTGTTCCTTCTTTCTGGTTTTCCAAGTGATTGTTAAGGGAGAGAACACAGGGAATCACAGCACTTATGGTTACAACTTTCTCTCCCTGAGTGAGCTCAGTGGCATCAGCAAAGGGCTTCAGAATGCTGACCAATTCTTTAATCTGAGCCCACTCTCTTAGAGTGAAAATAGTCTCTCTGTGCCCTCTAACATCCAAGACCTTGCACAAAGTTTGGTGGTCACAGCTAAGCAAGGACTTCAGCTGTCGGAAAGTCGAATTCCATCGAGTAACAACAGAAGCAGGAACTCCACGTTGGCCAAATTCTTTCTCAAATTCCTCCTTAAAAGTAGTACTTGTGTGGAGCAGAGAACTGATACGCGACGCTTTGGCCAGAGCCGAACTGACAGCCCTGGTCTCTTTAAGACCATCACCAACAACCAATTGTAGTGTGTGCGCAAAGCACTGTAGTCTATGCTGACTTTTGGAGGTCAATGTCTCATTCAGCCTCTCCTCCTCATCCACTGGAAGAGCATTCCAAAGTTCTGCATCATCAAGGCAGTCATCATCATCCTCATCTGCTTCAGCTGAACTGGGAAAACATGTGGTGAATGCCTTTTTCATATTTGCTGCATTGTCACAAATTATGTGATCAATCTTTTGTTTGATTTTATACTGATCACATATTTGTTCAAATTCTTCACAAATTCTCTCTCCCGTATGTGACCCCTTGAACCGGTTGCAAGCTAGTAGATGAGATTTCAAAGTTATAGCATCTGCTGCAGTGTTCATCCAGTGAGCGGTGACGCCAAGGAATCCTCTCATTCTTCTGTCTGACCAGATGTCCACAGTGACAGACAGATTTTCAACTGTGGCCATTTCACTTATTAGTTTTGATTGTCTCTCAGACACCACAGTGTCAAGTCTTGATGTGATGGTTCTGCGCCTCACTGCAGTGTATTTTGTGTCCATAATGGAGAGAAAATGAATGAAGTGCTTGTTGTCAGTGATAGACAGGGGCATGTTGCAATTAATGATCAGATCAGATATTATTGCTTCTGTAATGGCTTTTTGTCGAGGGTGGTTGACTGGATATGTAGTAGTCTGAGGCACAATGAACTGTGACATGGATGGCTGCTGTAGATCGGTGCAGTGTATCTTGGATTTGAGATATTCATCATATCTGCATGGATAAAAAAAAAAAAACAATCAGGGAAAACTGTAAACATTAACATTACCTGTAAACATTAAAACAAATTTATTTTCGTATGCACAAACATTCTTTACATTTTTAAAAATAATGTAATTTAAGGAAAATCAATTTGCAAAACCACATTTATGTGACCAAGTGTAAATGGAATCTTTTTGATAAATCAGAATCAGCTATCCGATCTGAGAAAACGCATGAAGTGGCCAGGTGTAACGTTAAACATAGGGTTGCCAACCACAAAAGTTTTCTGTAGCCTTGTGCGAACTTATTCAATAGAATTAGACTTCTAGAATGTTCTTTCAAGTGCAAAAAAATATTTTTTTTTAATTTAGTAGTTTTTCTTATCATAGCCAACAAATGTCTTCGGAAACTCCTTTTCCTCGATTTACTGAAGCCTTAATGTAAAACGCATTTGCAGCTGCACAGCCGTGTATATATCTATGCTGCATCTATGCCGTCTGGCTCGCTCATAGGCTGTGCTGCGGCAACTGCACATCCAATGGCGCGAGCGCAGGTCAGAGCCCGCCAAATGAATGGCGGGTCAGAGCCCGCCATTCATTTGCACTGAATTGATACTCAAAAATACGGAACAAAGTGCGTTCCGTATCATTTCAATACGGAACAAGACTTTTATGTGTCAAATACGGAACGATTCCGTATTATACGGAACGGTTGGCAACCCTAGTTAAACAGCCCCTTAGAAATGTTTAGGTGCGTGCTAGTGATCACATCGGCGCCTCCATGTTAGCCTGTCATGCAGTAACGTTATGCGCAATGCTTTATAGTTTCCACACGCAGTCCACAAACTTGAAAATGCGCACATTTAATACATACATTATAACCAACATGTAATATTGAGCTGCGCGCTCATTTTAAGATGCCAATCAACATTAAATTCAGGCTACTCCACTGTTATAGTCAAATTCCCCAATAAGTTACATCTATTTACGAGACGTAACAGTATAATGATAATGCCATGGTCACATTTCTAATAAGAAAAAAACATAATATGCCATCAAGGCCAAATTATGACAAACAGAAAAGATTAATTCATTACATTAGTAATCGTTATAACGTAGATCTTAGTGAAACTGACTATAAAGAGATTACTTTCTTACCTTTCCTTGTGGTTCTTCTTGATATGTCGAACGAAATTTGACGTTGTGGTTGTCGTGTCGGATATTCGTGCCTTGCATATTTTGCAACTGGCAAATCTTTTTTTATAGGCACGGTCCAGTTCAAAGTCTGTATAGCCAAACGAGACAATTTGTGGAGCTTAACTACTGTCTGCCATGTTTGGCGCGGTTTGAATTGAGCAGCGTTAAAGGCACAGATGCCGATAGTGATGCTGACATCACAATATATATATTTTTTCATTAATTGTATTGCTGTTTGTTTATTATAAGTTCAAGTCATTGTCGAGTCTTCCACTTCAAGTCAAGTCAAGTCTCAAGTAACTTGTTCTCAAGTCAAAGTCAAGTCAAGTCATTTTCGTACTTTAATCAAGCAAGTCACAAGTCCTGAAAATTGTGACTCGAGTCAGACTCGAGTCAAGTCATGTGACTCAAGTCCCCCACCTCTGGCGAAAATTCACCATTGCACGTATGGTCTGAAACGCAACTGGCCTTGCGTTCTGTCGTCACTCGCCAGACACCGAATCTGAGTAAACTTCCGTCGCCTTTAAAGGAATGCCATGTGAAGGTTGTACAAAGTAACATTTATCTTTACCAACGCTATCAAAGTGATTAAAAGGCACAATAACGCCACTACAACGTGAGCCGCCATTTTGATTGTTTTGGGTTGAATGGATCACATGACTGCTTCACATGACAACAAATACATCTTCATTTTCAGATACCTCCATCTTCCCTGTCCACACTAAAATGGGAAAACAGCATTATCAAATTTAACCAATTGGGAGAGCATTTTCGAAAAACTCAGTTTTTTATGTCAAAAAAGCTGTCTCATTGTGGACAAAAGGCCAAAATGAAGAAAAAAATATGTGTTTTCAAATGTAAACATATTAGTGTGGACGTGGCATAGGCAAATAAATGTTATTAGTTATAATTTATTATTTACACTAGGGCTGTTAATTGATTACAATTTTAATCAAATTAATTACATGGTATGCTGAATAAATAATTGAATTAATCGCTTACATAAATATTTGCTGAGAAAGCCCATCAAATAACAATAATTCAATATATAATGATTAAATAATTATATATAGTTATATTTAAAAAATTATAAATAATATATATATATATAAACCCCTGTTGCCCCGGCCTTTCTGTGTGGAGTTTGCATGTTCTCCCCGTGTCTGCGTGGGTTCTCTCTGGGTGCTCCGGCTTCCTCCCACCATCCAAAGACATGCAGGCTAGGTTAATTGATGTCTCCAAAAATTGCCCTAGGTGTGCATGTGAGTGTGAATGGTTGTCTGTATATGTGTGGCCCTGCGATGGACTGGCGACCTGTCCAGGGTGTACCCTGCCTTTCGCCCAATGTTAGCTGGGATAGGCTCCAGCCCCCCGCGACCCTGTACACAGGATAAGCGGTTGACGATGGATGGATGGATGGATATACAGTATATATATATATATATATATATATATATATATATATATATATATTTAATAATACAGAAAATTTTAATTCATTACATTATTTAGGCACACAAGTTAAGCATTAAAAAAGACAATTCACAAAGCATCAACAACATAGAATGCAATATGTTGTTTATTTCCATATTATTGACCATAAGCCTATTATTGGTCTACAAGGGCACATTGCACAAGTGTTTGTAGATTGCTAGCCTGCTTGGTATTGCTTATTCTTATTTTTATACGTCCATCATTTTATTCTTTGCCATTTTACCACGTGCTTCGGATTTTTCCCCTTTTCAACTGTTTCATCTGTGTGTATTATACCACGCGCACCCATTTCCCTCATTTTTTTTTTCTGCTTTTTACAACTTGTCTACATCTCGTGTCTCAACTGCATGCATTCATTTTCTCCACTGTGTTTTACATGGATTGTTGCATCAATCTCAAACATCTACTGATTTGGAACCATATCGATCTAAAATCCTCACCGCTCAGGAACAACCATAACAACAACAACAACAAAGTATTGCGGTAAGTCATGGCATCTGCTCATGTTATTTCTTCCTGCATTATATGCCACATGTTTATTATAACTTCTTCTGTCAGCAGTGAGGGATTCACATGTGATAAATATAAGGAATTAGTCAGGCTGACGGAGAAGGTTAATGAGCTAGAGACACGCATCTGAATGCTAGTGGAGGTCAGTGAGAAAGTGAAGCCGGTAGATACTGTTTCGGATGCAGGCAGTACAGCTAGCAACACACACACTTTGGTTCCGGCTGAAGAGCCCAAATAACAGGGTGATTGGATGACATCTCTGCGGAATATTCACTCAGCGACACCACTCTCCCATTCCTGTTAAGGTTTCCAATCGATTCTCCCCACTCAGTGATGCACCCACTGAGAATCATGTTGAAAGAGCCCTAATAATTGGTGATTCTGTTGTAAAGAACATGGAAATAGAGACTCCAGCAACTATTGTGCTAATGCATTTCGGGTCAAATTCACAAGTGCTGGCTAATGCTAAACTTACATTTTATTAAGTTGTTAGAAAATTTAATAGCATAGGATTTATGGGCAATTGGAAGAGTTTTTGGAGTAAACCTGAACTGCTAAATTAAGACGAACTCCATCCCTCCAGAGAAGGTGCCGCTCTCCTCTAGTAATTTGGCTCATAGTATTTGACTAACTGGGGTCCAGGTCAGGAAGCAGACAAACTGGTCAATCTTAATGTCTGCAAGCTGCATTGAGACATCACATAGGTCACATAAACTACAACAAAACTACTGTTCCCTGAACTACCAAACAAAAAACTCTTACTAAATCATTGAGAACATTTTGGATTAAGGTCAAACTTGAAAAAAAAAAAAAATATTAAAGATAAACATTATATAAAGGTGGTGCTGCTAAACATTAGATCTATTTCTACCAAAGCACTAATTGTAAATTAAATTATTACAGATCATAGATTGGTTGCGCTCTGTTTGACTGAAACCTGGCTTAAACCAGATGAATATATTAGATTAAATGAATGAACTCCCCCAGGTTATTGTTATAAACATAAGCTTCGTCTGAAGGGTCGAGGAGGAGTTTTTGCTACTATTTATAGTGATGTTTTTGGTGTTACTCAGAGGACAGGATTTAAATTTAAGTCTTTTGAACTAATAATGCTTAATATGACACTGTCAGATATAACTAAAACTTCTCTGTTGTCTTTCCCCTTGCTACAGTATATAGACTCTATATACAGTATATAGACTCATTTACGCTAATATTATTCTATTTTATTGTATTTATAATATTATCCCGAGGTTACCAGAGCCTGCCAGATCCAGCTCCATTCCTGCTTGTTGTCGGACTACACTGCTACGTGTCACTGAGAGAAGACGACAAACTACAGCCGGTGCTAGCCAGACATCACTTTAGTTTTTTGACTTCAGAAGATGAACTGATGCCAACTCCAACTGTAAGACATCGGATACTTTATATGCCACTGCCTGAAGCTTGGACTAAGGATGGACCCCTCCGAACCTCACCAAAATGCCCTGCTGGTTGAACTGCGATGCTTCTCATCATTTATCTCTGTCTGCATCAATTTTGTCTATTGATGGACTACACTCTTGAAACGGAATACATAGACTATAATTTCTATTATATCATTTCTAGATATTTTTTTTTATAATTTATTAAAAAAAAAACCTTCATCAGCCAACTAACAAAGGATAATGCATCTGTGTGAAATTCTGCAGTTAATCCAGGATGGACTACAAAGACATTAGTCATTAATCTTAAAGTAAAATATATATATATATATATATATATATATATATATATATATATATATATATATATATATATATATATATATATATATATATTCACTTTTAAAACACTGGACCTTAACTATTACTTAATTTAAAACCATGACTTGCAGGGTCTGGGTAGCTCAGCAAGTATTGATGCTGACTACCATCCCTGGGGTTGCGATTTCGAGTCCAGGGTGACTCTAGCCAGGAGGGTAAAGTCACATGGGGTAACCTCCTCCATGTTATTTTTAAATAATTAATTGCACTGAATTAACATGTTAAATCAACAGCCCTAATATACACATGTGTGTAAAAAAAAACATGGAATCTAAGAAGATGGACATAAAGATCTAATTTTAAAAAAAAGTTGAGCAAACTATTGAGATTAATGGGCATGCTACTGGAAAGCTTTTTCCATTTATTACATACCTTCTTGTCTAAAACCATAAAGAATATACAGAAATGGTGAAATCATGTTTCCACTTGATCTGTGATGCTCAATTCACAAAAATTAAATTTTTCTGTGTTTTTACCCTGTGTTTGTATTCCAGAAACCCTGCTGCTATTCTGAACATATACTCCTCTTTATCTAATACAATACAGCCATCCTCATCCACCATTCTCCACAATCTTCACTTTCACTGCCATCTTGGCTTAGCGGCCTTCCTCACGCACTGAACATGTATGCCTGTGATGAGAGCTCACAGACACTAAAAATAACCTCAGTGGAGAGAAGGTAGCCATGGTAACATCAAAACGAATGGCAAGGAATGATCCTCTGAAAACATAGCTGAGTTTGAATAGATTGTGCGGGACTGCCTCTGACACACACACACACACACACACACACACCATGAATCACATTTCGTCTCTGTGTAGGTCTGTGTTTTACGGTTTCTGCTTTCTCACACATGACTGGACAATAAGTCCAAGAGTGCTCGTAAATGAAGAGACAGCATTGCATCTATTCTTTTTCACAGGGATGTAGCAGTGGTCTATTATAATATATTCTAATTTTAAGAATAAAAGTAATTTTTACTGGGAGCTATTTTCATATTTGACACTTTCCACAAATAGATTACACTTTGGTGTCCCATCACAAATTGTAATTACCAAGCAAGTAATGTTTAGCTTTATCCTACATTTTGCATGCAAACCTGTCACCATATTTGAAACTGTAAAATTGTGACATCCAAGTGAAAGTGACATCATTTAGACCCTTTTTTACAGCATGGTGAGAAAACAAGCAAATAATCTCATTACATTTTCCAAATTTGTACTCAAATTGTGGAGTTGACAGCATTCGTCAAGTTCAACTATTCAACCCTATTACTCATGTTATTGCAAGACAAATTATCAAACAAAATTAATTTTTCTGTAATTTATGGAAAATCTAAATATATAATTATATAATATATAAAACTACCAACCAACACATTTTGGTTACAAGGTTGGTAAGCACCTCCTTGAACTGACCATTTGGTGAAAAAGACAAAAACCATGTACCATAAAGTACAGTAAAACCATTAGGGTTCACAACTGTCCTGTATCCCCAGTCTGAGGGCAAATGTCCTGTATTGAAACAAAAGAAAGGACAAAGGGGAAATTCCCCACACAAAGGTGATAACTGGACATGACTCATGGAAATAAACATGCAATGTAGTGAGAAAAGAAGGCAAATGAAGTCATGTGAAAACACTATAGCATTCTACTGTTTGAATTGTTTATTGTTGCATACCGCAGACTGTTTCACAAAAAATAGGAAGCACTATTCAGTAAACTAAAAATAATGAGTTCAGAAGGAAATGTACAAATTCACAGCTGATATGACTTCTGGTAATTAGCTATGGTCCCTTAGAAGACAGGGAGATAATTTATTTCATGAAATAGTTATGCGTTCCCTCATAAAAATGTTAACGATCCATCACAAAGGTTCACGGTCCCTTGCAAAAGTTTGTGTTACCTCTCAAAAATTTTATCCTATTATTATATTTATATAGTTCAAATATGGTTGTAGTAAAACCATACCAGTGGATTTTCTGGTGCCCCCCCACCCCTCCAAGGAGTTGGTGCCCTATGCAGACAAATATGTGTATATTTACAATCAAATTATATATATATATATATATATATATTTTTTTTTAATTATTATTATTTATTTATTTATTTATATATATATATATATATATATATATATATATATATATATATATATATATATATATATATATATATATGCATAAATACACACAAACACACAAATATATTAGTTTTCATATATATTCAAATATACAACCTCTTGAGTTTTGCCACACATTTACTTTCTAACAGGTCCAACAGGCGCGTTACTGGTCTGTAGCCATGCTGAAAAACAGAGAATGTTGTGAAAACAGTTCAGGGGAACAGTGTAACCAAAGTCAGAGATGATGTCTTAAATACAATGACAATGCCATTTCACGGCTGATCTAAAGCAATGGTGACAGCACGATCAGGACAGATCCGGACCCACTGCAGCCAAAAAAGTAAAATTTCCTTCAGTGCATGGTTCAATCACGTTATGATGAAGACGTGGACGCTATATCACTCGCATCATCATAAGTGAGGCCTAGTCTCAGGTGCAGCAGCCTTGACGGTGAACAACCATGTTATATTCCCAGTGGAAGAAGCAGTAGCGGCCCACTTCAGGTCGGCGCATCTGTCCAAGCCCTGACGGCTTACATCCACCCTTGTAGGCAAGACCTACACAGCAACAGGTCAGGCTGGTTCAGCTCTGCACACCATGGCAGTCTTGCAAGCCTACCAGGCTGACTTGCGCAAAGATATGGATGAGAACGGCTGCCTTGTACCACTGATCTGGTGCTCCAGGCTACTAATGTCAACATCCAATCCAGTGGCAGGTCTATGGGTAGCCTGGAGTCCGTAGAGCATCATCTCTGGCTCGGTTTGACAAAGATACACAAGACAAAGTTGTGTTGCATGACGTGCGGGTTTTCCAAGAAAGCCTCTTTGGTGTTGCTATGAGTGCTTCACCGAGTGGTTCCAAGCAGCTAAAAAGCAGTCGCAAGCGTACAAGCACATTTTTCCAAGGCAAGATGGCTCTGAAGGGCACCCAACTCGCTCATGCTCTTCCTCTAATGTTCAGTGTCCCTCTTGCCCCTCTGAATTGCCAAGATTGAGAAGATGTCAACTACACTGCTGTTATTTTTACTGTTGATGACTCGCCAAATGTATGTCACATTCCAATAGAGGCTGCAGACCTCACCAAAAATGTGCACCAAAATGAAATGTGAACCCACTTGCAATGTGTGATTGCTCCCCTCATGGATGGGTGGCATTCATATCTCAGAGGACAAAGGCGAGCTTCTGTGTCCTCTGGCCCGTTATGTGAATGCGTGGCATGGTCTTCCGTGCATATCCAGTTGGGTAATGCACACAATCGAACTTGGCTACATACTTCAATTAATTTTTTTTTCTCTCCCCTTTTCTCCCCAGTTTGGAATGCCCAATTCCCAATGTGCTCTAAGTCCACGTGGTGGTGTAGCGACTCGCCTCAATCTGGGTGGCTGAGTATGAATCTCAGTTGCCTCCACATCTGAGAACGTTAATCCATGCATCTTATCATGTGGCTTGTTGAGCGCATTAACGCGGAGATGTAGTGCATGTGGAGGCCCATGCTATTCTCTGCGGCATCCACGCACAACTCGCCACGTGCCCCACCGAGAGCGAGAACCACACATTATAGCAACCACGAGGAGGTTACACCATGTGACTCTACCCTTCCTAACAACCGGGCCAATTTGGTTGCTTAGAAGACCTGGCTGGAGTCACTCAGCATACCCTGGATTCAAACTGGTGACTCTAGGGGTGGCAGCTTCAATGACGTTTTGTCATCCAGAGTGGGATGTGCCGCTCTTGTGCTCAGAGGTACAAATTCTCCTAGCCAAAGACACAATAGTGACAGTGCTGTGTGTGATGCACAGAAAGGCTTCTCCAGCCACTATTTTCTAGTCATCAAAAAAGGATGGTGGACTAAGGGTCATTATGGACTTAAGATGCTTGAACCGGACACTTGCAAAAAAAATTTCAAGATGGTTTCTGAGAGATTTTGTCTTACATCTGCCCCCTGGACTGATTTGTGTCGATCGACCTAAAAGACACTTGCTTTAATGTGCAAATAGTCCCTCGTCACAGGCCATTCTTGAGGTTCTTCTTCAAGGGCACAGCAAACCAGTTCAAAGACCTACCTTCTGGGTTTTTCCTTGCTCCTCGCACATTCACGAAATGTGTCATTGTGGCGCTAGCAACTCTAAAGCTGAGCGGCATCTGCTTTTTGTATCACAACTTTTCTCAAAGTCAAATGGGCGAAAAGTGTGTTGGTACCCAGTCGTTTGTGGAAGCTTCAAGTCTGACCCCCGAACGGGGTTCGTCTGACAAAGATGGATTGTCACAGCCAGTGATCGACACCTGAACTAGGCTGCTGGATGCCTTGAAGCTTTAACCAACTGTTGATCCTCCCATGGTCAGGACCAATTAGGATGTAGGACTGACTCCATCCATGCTCAAATTGAATGTCGCTGCTATAGTGGTGGGCCTTGGTTGGTTTTTGTCTGCGTGCAATCACCCATTGGTCATTACAGTCTTGTGAGGTTTGAGATGGTTGAGATCCTCTCGACCCACTACTGTCCTGGGCTGGGACTTAGCACCTGTATTAAATGCACTTACGCGAGTTCCCTGTTTTTAGGCACTTCATACAGTAAGACTGTGCACATTCTCTCTGAAGATCGTGTTGCTAATGGCTTTGGCTTCAATTGAACATTTTGGGGATCTTCAGGCCCTTTCGGTCCATGATTCTTGTTTAGAATTTGGACCTGGCTTTTTATAAGCATTTCTCAAGCCTCGGGAAGGTTATATCCCCAAGGTTTTGGCCACTCCCTTCAGAGTACAAAGTGACAGCCTTACATGCTTTCTCTCCTGGACAGTGTTTCATGACCCAGTATGGCTAGTATCATTTTTATATTTTCTTACCATGCATGGTTATTGGTTTCTCTCTTTCCCTTCCTACTGTTCAATATGTAGGTTAGACTATGTCAATGTGTTTCAACTACCCTAATTGCTAGGAGGTGTTTCCTTGTGAGTGTGAATCAGGAGCACAACAAGATGGTAATCAATTCCCAATAGAGGCAGCTACTGACACCTGACAAGAGCAATCTGCCAATAGTTTGCCGTTATTCTAAAGGGCTTCAGAGATCGTCAATCCTGGTTTCCAATAGTGTCAGCTACTGACACAGCATCTTATTTCCCTCTTTTCAGGGAAATAAGGTTTACACTTAATTTTTGTAGTAAGAACCATGGTTTAAATTTTTTTATAAAAATAAACATATACCACAAATCAATCATGGTGGAATGGTATTTGGCAGAATGATTATCATTTTTATTATATATTAAAGCATAGCTTTGATTTTCCTGTATTATTACTATGGTTTGATTAACATGGATAATCAAGATTAAATTATGGTTACTGTAGTAAAATAATGGTAAATCTTGTGGTTGCTGTGGTTTTTTCTACAAATCCCATAGTTCAGCTATGATTACTGTAAGATTATTTATGCAGAAGAATTACACCAACATGATTTGAAACGAGAAATAAACGGCCTTTCAGTTTTGAATGTTTCAATGTCGTAAATCCAGGCTGTTTCTGTGTAAGGTTACAAGGACCATCAGATTATCACAACTCTAATCCATTTCATCTTAATCTAGCCTTGCTAGATAATGCTGGAAATCACTTTGAACTGTGTAACGTTGCCACATAAGGCAAAGCACCTTTATAATAATGCTAATTGACTAAATTGTTGGTTGTCAATTATTCTATGGCTTTGCCCGGTAAGCTGTATTTTACCCTAACTAATGTTACATTGACGCTCCCATACATGATCACGCGATCACTTCCCGTGAGATCTCGTCACGGGATGACGCAACTGGTAAACAGGAAGGACTGGTATTTTGAATAAAAGAGACCGATATGCCGGTCATCAAGAGAGCTGCTGCTCACTCTCAACTACAACTTGTACCGCGTGGAATATCCTTTTTGCTGGCTGTTTTTTGGAGCATGATATGCCGTTCCTTGGAAGAGTACTACCAGATAACGTTTGTTTGGATTACTCAACTCTTTGGACTTATAACAGTCACTTTACCGCACTGATCCTGCTCACGGCTTGAACATACCCATGGTGAGACCGATCTAACACTGTTTGTTTGTGCGGGCACTCTGGATAACTAGACTTTTTATATACCTACCTGACATTCCCACATCCACACATATATTTATATATATATATATATATATATATATATATATATATATATATATGTCACTGTCTTGTCACCATTGTTCCATTATATGTTTGTATATATCCGTGATCTCATTAATACATTTGGGTTTACTGTTTAAAAATCTGTGTTTGAGTGAGATTCTTCCTCCGTATTACGAATCACTTAAGAGCAGCACCGATCCCTTTGATTGTGTTAATACTTCCTATTTTAACAAATAGGGGAGTGTTACAACTGTGGTAACTTTTGTACATGACAAATTAATGATTATAGCGATGTGCAATCCCCTATAATTGATAAATATAATCTTTCATTTTGTATGATTCATCTCATTCTACTAAGAATGGTAACTTAACTTGATAAAATACAATGATGTGTAAAACCAATATGATTTTGTAACCAGGGATTTTCATGTTTTATTATCTACATGTATAACCTCCATAAAAAAATGTCATGTTTAGTATGTAAGCATTTGTTTGGGTATGAAGAGAAATCTGGTGAAAATTAATATCATATCTCTTGTACCATTCTCATGATATAAAAGCTCATGATTAAATATGCACTATTTTTGAGCGGGACATTTTTAAGAGTCTCAAACAAAGGACCATAACTCAACTGTCAGGAAAGATAGCCCAGTTGACAATGTGACTCTGAAAAGTCACTTCTGATTGGCGCAGGACACCTTTGGGGGATGCAGCCAATTTCAGTTAAAATAATTCCAAACAGGAAGAACACACTCTCTTGCTCTCTTCTCTTGCTCTCTTCATCTCTTCACTCTTCTCCTGTCTCCGCTCTTCTGCTAGCATGTGCCCATGTGAGATCCACGGGAGCTTGGGGCTCGATGTCCAGAGAAGGAGTGAGAAGGCCTCGCTTCACAGCTAACTTCACCATTCACACAGACAATAAATTCAATCACACAGAGATTAAAACATCGACGGAACAATGTTTCAACCAAGAATGTCTCATGTATATATGTGTTAGATTAGATTTATGTTTAGAAAAGTAATAAAGTTTGTCTTGATGACTTGACTGTGGTATATTGTGATAAATAATCTCATTCCTGTTTCTGAAAGATTTTGCTTCAAATCTGTACCTAAATATGTGTGATATTATTTTCAATAAGCCATGAGAATAATATCACTCCAATCAGGGAATTAATCATAATTCCTAAAGCTAATTCTTTACAGTAGAAATTGTGAGCTGATATAGCTTGGCTGAGACATGGCATGGAGTAGAATGAGGTTCGGCTTTGACATGGCCTGGAGCAAGCTGAGGCGTGGCAGTGACATGGCATGGAGCAGGCCAAGGCTTAGTGGTGACATGGCATGGAGCAGGCCGAGGCGTGGCGGTGACCTGGCATGGAGCAGGCCGAGGCGTGGCGGTGACCTGGCATGGAGCAGGCCGAGGCGTGGCGGTGACCTGGCATGGAGCAGGCCGAGGTGTGGCGGTGACCTGGCATGGAGCAGGCCGAGGCGTGGCGGTGACCTGGCATGGAGCAGGCCGAGGCGTGGCGGTGACCTGGCATGGAGCAGGCCAAGGCGTGGCGGTGACCTGGCATGGAGCAGGCCGAGGCGTGGCGGTGACATGGCATGGAGCAGGCCGAGGCATGGCGGTGACATGGCATGGAGCAGGCTGAGGCATGGCGGTGACATGGCATGGAGCAGGCCGAGGCGTGGCGCCATGTCGAGGAAGTCGAAGGAAGACGAAGATGATGTGATGAAGTGTAGAACCCAATAGCAGTTTATCTTTATTTTTCCAAACGTGATAACAAGTAACACTAATATAAAACGTGAACTAAACAATAACATGAACAAACTTGACTTGACTATGATTTGGCTATGACTTGGCTATGACTTGGCTATGACTTGGCCAAAACAACAGTGTTACAATAACAATACCAGTCAAAACACAATGGCAAACACAAGGGCTTAAATACAAGGACATGGTTAACAAGTAAACAAGACAACCAATCACAAGACTAAACTATAAACAAGATAACATGATTAACTAACTTAAACCAATGAAAGACAATACTAATAACAAAGTAGTGAACCAATGAAAACAAGACACATGAACAGGGGAAACACATGACAAGATCACATGAGGGAAACAGGAATCACATGACATAAAAGAGGAACTAGATTAAAAAAATTAAAGACATGAAAACACAACCAACAGAATAAACATGACACTTGCAGAACATAGTTCTTGATAATAGTGCGGTCAAGTGACAATGTAGCACATATCTGTTTTTTTCTTTATGTAAATAAATAAATTCAAAAACTTGCAGAAATGTCTGTGTGCAGTCTACTCCAGAACACAATCAGAGAAACAAGCTGAGCATTTGAAATAAAATAAAATAAAAAAAAAAAATCTCAGAAAACATACAATAAATTTTTTTGGTAATTAACATATTTTATAAAATTATAAAATAACAAAGAAATGCAACACAAGGTATATATATATATCATTCACTACTGACCACATGATATTGATGAAAAGTCAATTTTATCAGAAGAGCTATGGCTCCGAATAAACCCCACCTGATCTATATGTATAAGAGATGTCATAACTTAATCGGTTAGCCAAAATGTTTGACAAAATTTGTACATCTAGCTGGATCAGGGAAATTGGACGGTAACTTTTACACTGACTTGGATCTCGCTTCTAACAAAAGTGGAGCCAATTCTGTAGCATAAGATCTAAAAAACCATCTGGCCCCGGAGTCTTGCCTGTAGGCAAGGCCTTAATTACCTCATCAAGCTCCTCCAAGTTTATCTCAGAATCAAGAGAATTTTTTTGCTCAGTCATCTATTTAGGGAGTTCTAATGGTTCCACAGATTTTCTAATGTCTTCATCAGTAGACAAAGACGTGGAACTATAAAGATCAAGATAGAATTCTTTAAAAGCATAATTAATATAAATGGCCGAGGTAAATATTTCACCACCAGCAGATTTTACTGAGGGAATGGTAGAAAAAGACTCTCTCTGCTTTATATATCTAGCCAAAAGCTTCCCTGCTTTGTCCCCCAACTGAAAGTATGACTGTCTTGCCCTGAACAACCAAAACTCCACTTTCTGCAACAAAATAGTATTATATCTGTATTTCAATTGGGTCAATTCTCTGAGGCCATCAGACGACATTCAGAGCTTCAGCTCTGCACTTTTAATATTCTTCAGCTCTGCCTCTCTGTACTTTTAATGTTCCCTTCCAACTCCACAAGTTCACGTGCTTTGGATTTTTTGGTGAATTAGGCATACTATGTGATCTCACCTCTAAGTGAGCCTTAAGTGCCTCCCAAGCCACGCCCACAGAGGATACTGAGGACAAGTTGGTCTCCATATAAACATTGATTTCAGTCTTTAACATTTGTTGGAAATCAGGATTTTGCAAAAGGGATACATTAAAACACCAACTATATGATTTATTTTTCTCTGTATGTGGTAACACCTCTAAACTCACCAAGGCGTGATCTGAGACTAAGATGTTTCCAATTGAGCAATCCACAACAGATGAAATGAGGGATTTAGGTATATAAAAAAAAATCTATTCTAGAATAAATCTTATGAACTGATGAAAAAAATGTATAGTCCCTACCAGATGGGTTCAAAAGTCGCCAGATATCTGCAAGATTTTTACACATCCTGCGAAGCATCAATATTGCTCGAGGGGGCTTACACATTTTTGCTTCGCTATGATCAAGGACTGAATCCATCAAAAGATTAAAGTCTCCTCCCAATATTACATCATGGTGCCAGTGGCCTTCAAGATCTATATAAATGCCCTGATCATCAGCGCTAGGTGTGTTAGCCAAAATCAGATTTTGCCCCTGAATTTCTTCTAAAACAACAATGTCTCTTCCTAATTTATCTTTACTCTGTTTAAGAAATTTGAATTGTTTCAAATTTGAATTTATTTATCAATACAATGACTCCCCTACTCTTACTCATGCCAGCACTAAAGTAAACATGCCCACGCCATATCTTACCAAATTTTTCCACTTCCTGTGGGGAAAGATGTGTTTCTTGAAGAAACACTATATCATATTTCTTATGCTTAAGAAAATAAATAACCTTCCTTCTTTTTATGGGGTGCTCCAACTCATTCACATTCCATCTGGAGAGAGATAACCCACTCATATTAACATTTGACATATTGATATAATAAAAAATGAATTGTGTTTAACAAGATTATACAGACCACACTGCCCATTAGTGTAACAATCAAACCCCGAACTTCCCCCCAAACAAAACAAACAGAAAAAAGAAAATGTGCGCATTAACTCAGCGCACGACAGTGCCAACCAGTGTCAATCCCTCTGAGCTCAAAAGGTCCATATACGCCTACGAGAGCCCCCACGACAACATTTCCAGCTGATTGCTCAAGTCCTGTGCTTCAGCACAAATTTGGTGAGGCAACATTACGTAACAGAAAATACTTTGTAAAACAGAACCCAGCCAACAGGCAGAATAAACACAAAGAACATGTAGGTTCATTTACAGAACTGTCTTGAATGTGTGTTCCTCCATAAAACAAATTCATGCTGCTATAAAGCCGTTCAGTTTCCTCTGACATACAAACAATTGTTCCGTGAGCTGGCCGTTGTGAGTGCAGCAGATGACTGAAATCATTTTAATGCCCCTTAAAATGTTCCACAAAAACAAACTCAAGCCAACAGGAGGCATAAGCACAAAGATCGCACAGATTCATCCACAACTGTCCCGAAGCTGTGTACTTCCACAAAACAAGCTCCGGCCCCTCCGGCAGAAACAGCACAAAAAGAAACAAAACAGGCATCAAGGTTCCTCGGATGATCAAGGGCCAAATTCACTCTGAGGCCACACACAAAAAAAAGAAATACACCATGAATTACTCAGCTTGTCTACTTTATTAAAAACTTCCTTTATGTGAGCATGTAGATATTTTGCAGTCATCCATAGTATCCATTCTCAATCTGACCGGGAACTTCAGTGTAAAAACGATCTTCTGTCAATGCAAAAGATTCTTGAAGGAAGTGTCATTCCACAAAACAAACTCCAGTCACTAGGCGGAGCCAACATAAAAAAATAGTGCCCAGCTTCCTCGAATCGAGTCAAAAAACAGCGAGTCAGTCCACTAATATAAGAAAAATCAAATGGCTTACTCAATCTAATGTATGTATGAAGGAGAGTGCCAGTTTGGGACATTGCTGGCATCCTTGGTGTTTATTCTCAGTTTGGCCGGAAACATCAGTGCAAAAGCGATCTTCCATTGATGTAAGATTTTCTTACTTTCTATGAACCGAAAGCGTTTCTCTCTTGTCGAACTCGCAAAGTCCAGGAACAAGGAAATATTGTGATTCTTCTAAGAAATCTTTCCTTTGCTCCTCGCCTGGAGCAACACGAGATCTTTATCAGATGATCTCAGAAATATGTCTAGAATTGATCAGGGCCTGTCTCCCTCAGCGGATCTCTGAGCCAGGACTCTATGAGCTCGTTCAATTTCCAGTTTATTGCCTGTTATGTCGAGCAGACTCTGGAAGAGCTCATCAAGGAATTTCATATATTCAGTACATAAATCCGTATGTTATTCCTTCAGTTCATATTTTCTAAAATGTGTTCCAAGTCTGTTTTGGACGTGGGTGGATTAGATAATCCAGATAATCAATCTGTTTCTCAACATCTGCCAGTCTTGAGACCAACTCAGAGAATTTTGTTTCCATCACCGTAATCGATCAACGTATTAAAGCAAGATCCTCCAATAACCTTCGTCAGCATCTTCGTTATGTTGGACAGCTGACACTGAATTTCTTCTCCCAACGAGTCCCCGATCCGCAGGGCCGCCAGAGGCTTCAGCTTGTACACGTAAATGTCTTTTAATGTCTCCAGAGTCTGAGGATTTTGACTTCTTTGCCATGTTTGTGACTGAGTGTATTGAATCTCTCCAGATTATAACATGAAAATAATTTAAAAACTAGCTAAGTGCACAGAGATCGTCACTCACACGTCTGCTTCTCGCATGGCGCCCCCCCCTAAAAATCTATTTTAATTTCAACTACAATAGACCACTAGCTAATGCTCTTAGACATTGATACAAACAAGGCCATTGTGGAAAAAAAATCTGTTTTTGCATCATTAACCTGAAGATATAATTCTTAATCCATAGACAAAATCATACAAATCCATCGGCATACATTAACAGTATTACACTAACTGAGAACAACAGTTCAAAAGCCTGCATGATCCTCTCACTGTTGATATTACCCATGAGAGGCAGCGTTGTGAGACCCAGTAATGACATATACAAAAATAGAATTTAATTAATATTTAAGTTAATTAAGTAAGAGAATAATCTCATCATTTAAAAGGATCAAAGCATCAAAACTGACATATTATATGTGCTTTGTATTCTGCTGTGAATAGTTCACAGATAGAGTGAGGTAATTAAAAGCTCTACATATCCTTTCAGATTAATTCAGTGACCTAAACATTAGTGAGCATACATCATCTTTATCAGTTAAAATGCTAATTCTTGATATCACCAATGGAATTACTACTAGTGGAAATGCCTTTATATCAGTAATTACATTTGCTCTAGTAAAAACGTTAATTCTTGATTTCAAAAGGGTGTCATTACTTGTAGACGTATCCTTTCTTGATATCCAAAATTTTACTTATAATGTAAAAAACTATTTTTGGTATCTATAACTGCATTTTCATTCGAATTTTACAAAACCCAATTACGGATATTTACAGTATAATAAATGTTTTATTTGTTGAAATTTAAATTTCACATATCTGCAATGTTCTACTAACTATTAAAAACTTATTTTTTTCATGCCAATTATTACTTTGTTACTGGTGCAAATGTCCAACAATTTAAATACAACTAGTAAAAATGCCTTTTTTCATATCTGTAATTTGATTTTCTCTTGTGGCAATGTAAATTTCACATTTCATCTAATGTTATTGTGCATACCTTTTGCAGTATCTTTAATTACTCTTCAATATTTTATATCTGAAATTTGAAATAAATATTGCCACTTGTGGAAATCATATTCCATATCTAGTGAATCTAGTGAAAAAAGGCACATTTTCATTGGTTACTAAAGTTAAATGTTAAATGTAAGTGATGTTAAGCATTTACAACATATGAGTCCATATTGGCCTACTAGTTACAAGGTATTGCATGAAAGTCACCCTTCTCATGCATATTGTTCTTATAACCACATATCAATGATTTATAATGCATTTGTGAATGATTTATTAGTCATTAAAGAACAAATGGAACATTATTGTAAAGTATTACCAAGTTTTGAGACTGGCACACTTGGCTTAACTCAAGCATCTTTAGAGAGCTCAAGGTTATGGCTGTACAGAAGAGGTTGTGCCGAAAGCCCATATATGGTAATCATTTGGTGGTACTTTATACAAATTACTAACTGTTGGCACACACACCCTCATTTCATCATGTTATATTGAAGGTAAGAACAAAATGATGTATTCTGACATTTTGTTTGATATAAGTATGCAACTTGTACTTAATTATTAGTAAATGAGACCCACTGTGAGATAGAAAGAAAGGTTTGGAGAAAAGGCCTAAAAAGACAGCAGCTAAACATGGATGAAAGTAAACCACAGGAGAGCGCGCCCCTCAGGGCACTTTCCCAGAACCTTGTTGACAACATTTCCAGACATGAACAATGACTATAGAGTGCGCTCATTCTCATGTCTGCAGCCCGCTCTAATTTATTTGATTAAAATCAGCATATGAGAGAGCAGCAATATTAATCTTCATTATGGGTGAGGGAAGACATGCTTTTGACAGAGCTCTGAATAAACATCTATGTGACTCATCAGCAAATGAACTACACTCAACAAACCCCACAACAGAGTCTCAATATAAAAAATAGAACTCTGGGGCTGCTTGAAATAGCAGACAAGACACCAATTTCAAAATATACAGTACAACATAGCTGTTAATGAGCATATTTAATTATTGGCAGAGTGTCATCAATCATCCTTTTTGGTCGATGCTGCCTTTAGTAACTCATGCCGAGTTTTGTGGAGATCACCGACAAAAAACCGAATCGTAGGCAAAACAGAGCTCGTTCCGGTGAGCGATGATCGCAATGTATGAATTATCAAAGATGTTATTTGAGAGGAGCGCCTATGCATCGCCGATGTCAGTGAGATATCTAGGATGGTAAATATCTGGACCTGTCTGCGACTCCAAATCGTGCAGTGTGAAATATGTTTTGACTGAATAAAACAGCAGCGTTGACCAGCAGCCAATGAGAGAGCAAGAAACGGGGCACGGGAAGTTTCAGTGGGAGGAGTCTTGATGTACCTGCAACAGAACATCAACTAGCATGACTGTGGTATCAAAAAAGTCTCATTGGACTGAAGCAATGGAAGAAAAATTTGTGGAAAATTGGCAGGAGCACCAGTCCCTATTTGATGTTTGAACTGTACCACTACCGTGTGGAGAAAGAGAAGAGTTGGAGAGAAATTGCCAATTAGGTAGATTTTTCTGTAGGAGTTACTTTTTCATATTGTAACCAATAAAATATATGATGCCTTGAGGCGATTAAAAACATACACATCATATTCTGAAATAACTTATGATCATGAATTTGTTTTCGTATCTCGTATCACTTCTCATGTGTACTCTGTTTTGAAATGTCATTTGGAGTCCAGGCAGAGTCTTCAGGGATTCGTCAATAGTGAAATGTTTTGTAATGTGTTCACCCCTGTCGCCAATTCCTCGTGTAATTTGAAAACGCTTCAACTTCCATGTCAATACAGACAGATGTGTGTACCTTACCCATATACTATGATTCACATATACCTGGATCATCCTTGTTGGTCCTCGAACAACATTCATAACACTATAATGCTGCGCGTATCATATTTGATACATGATATTCTAAAGCCTCTCTATTATCAACATGATCAAAACTTTTACTGAAAATCATGTTTAATGCAATGTACTAGATGTATACTGCCTGCTGGTGGAAGTTTCTGTGCTCTTTTGGAAGTAGAAGACCTTGTAATATAATTTCCAAAATGGTTGCCTACGTATTGTGATGCACATGACATTTCGCTTTGAAATCTGTCAAAAGTTTCACATAATTAAATATATGAATGGATGAAAAATATAGAAGACTCAGTGAGGTCAAATGGCATCGACAATGTAAACGTAAAACTATGCTTCTAAACAAGAACCAAACAAGAAACTTAAGGCTGAGCAACAGTATCCTGCTTCCGAAAATTCAGACACCTGCTACACCGCTGTGGGAGTCGTTTAGAGAAGCATTTAAATATGGGGACGCTCAGTAAAACACTAACTAATGTGACATTAAAATGTGTTATCAATGACTTTATGCCTCATTCTATGAGCAGAATTCACATGAGGTCAGTAAAGAAGTTGTTTTAACCACTCGATGATGAATTAAAGTAATATACTCTATGCAGTAGACATTTTTTTATTTGTCTTGTTTAGATTCTGAATTTGTGATGCTAATGCATTAACATGCTATACACGGCCATAATATGCACCAATTACGCTCTGAAATTGTAATTTATGATGACACTGATGCTACTGCAAAGATAGGTTTATAAAACTGAATACTGACAAAAGAATGGTTATGGATCTTGCTTTGGCTAGATGTGTGAATGGCTTTTACTACAAGAAGGTGTATAGCAGCCAGTTAGAATTTTTCCTAAAGGTTTACCCAGTAGAGCTGTTATGAACCACTGAAACTAATGCAAAAACACTTTCTCTTTAACACTTGCTCTAAATGATTATGGAAGCTGAGGAGTGCCAATTAAAAAGAATAAAGGAATAAATTATCAATCTATTAATTTGAAATTAAAAATGTGAATAAATAAACCAATTTGTAAATGAACAAATAGATAGACACATTTAAATATTGATGTTTAAAAATGTACACTGGTGGCCAGAAGTTTGGAATAATGAATAGATTTTGCTGTTTCGGAAGGAAATTGGTACTTTAATTCACCAAAATGGCATTCAGCTGAACACAAAGTATATTCAGGACATTACTGATGTAAAAAACAGCATCATCACTGTTTGAAAAATCTAGACAGATCCATTTCCAGCAGTCATCACTCCAACACAATATCCTTGAGTAATCATGCTAAATTGATCATTTGGTACTAGAAAAACACTTGCAAATATATCAAACACAGTTGAAAGCTATTTGTTTTGTAAAATGAAGCTTAACATTGATCACACTGCATTACAATCTCTTCTAGCTTGTCTGGAGGAAATAAAGGCTTGGCTAGCCAAAAACTTTTTGTTTCTGAATAAAGACAAGACACAGGTGATTGTGTTTGGTCCTACAGACAATTTTTATGTCAATAATGCTGATTGTGGAAATCTCAATGCTTTCCTCTTGCCTCAAGTACAAAACCTGGGTGTCAAAGTTGTGTCTGTCTTTAAATCTTCTCTTAAAACTCATCTCTTTTCACTGGCTTTTAATAGTATGTAATGTCCTTAAATTGTTGTATGTTTTTATAATTTTGTATTGTACAGCATTTTGGTCAGCCTTGATGCTGTTTTTAAATGTGCTATATAAATAAAAGAACTTGAACATTGTCTTTGTGTTTGTTTTTGAGTTGTCACAGTATGCAATAGGTTGGCATGTCTTAAGGTCAAATTAGGTAAAAAATGCCAAAAAAGAAACAGCTTTCTTTAGAAACTCGTCAGTCAATCATTGTTTTGAGGAATGAAGGCTATACAATGCTTAAAATTGCCAAAAAATAAATAAAATTCATGCAAAGTTGAGCACTACAGTCTTCAACAAGGACAGAAAGAGATGTGGAAGGCCAGATGTACAACTAAACAAGAGGATAAGTACATCAGAGTCTCTAGTTTGAGAAATAGACACCTCACATGTCCTCAGCTGACGGCTTCATTGAATTCTACCCGCTAAACACCAGTTTCATGTTCAACAGTAAAGAGAAGACTCAGGGGTGCAGGACTTATGGGAGGAATTGCAAAGAAAAATACACTTTTGAAACAGAAAAACAAAAAGAAAAGGTTTGAGTGGGCAAAGAAACGCAAACAATGGACATCAGATCATTGGAAAAGAGTGTTATGGATCTTAACCCCATTGAGCTTTTGTGAGATCAGCGAGACTGTAAGGTGCGTGTGAAGTGTCCGACAAGACAGTCACATCTATGGCAAGTCCTACAGGAAGCATGGGGTGAAATGTCACCTGGGAATCTGGAATGCCAAGGATCTGGAAAGCTGTCATTGCTGCACATGGAGGATTTTTTTATGAGAACTCTTTAAGAAGTTATTTTTTTCAAATTGTAATAGTAATTTTTCATGTTATTAATGTCCTGACTATACATTGTGATCAGTTGAATGTCACTTTGGTGAATAAAAGTACCAATTTCTTTCCATAAGAGCAAAATCTGAACATTATTCCAAAAATTTGGGTGCCAGTGTAATTATATTTAACAATAAAACCACATTAATAAGTCATTTTTTAAAGCACCTTTTAAAGTGCATTTTTAAAAAAGAATGGCAAGTGCTTTTTGCTGTCTATCAAAGTGTTGCTTACAAACAACAAACACTGTCCAATCCTAAATAAATAGAAAGACATCAGTATGGCAAATATGATGAAGAAAAGCAATTGACAAATGCTTTTTTAAAATGCAAATTAAAAGGTGCTTTTCAAAATGACTTATTAATGTGCTATTTTATTGTTACATTTTATTGAATTTTGAACATGAATTACATCATGAAAATCATGAATACATGATTTATTAATGCACAATTTAATTGTTAAATATAATTACATTTTTAAATGTGAATTAAATAAACACATTTAAATGTGCCTATTTATTTATTCATTTATAAATTGGTTTATTTAATATGTGTTTATATTAAAATAAATTAATTGATTCATTATTTTTTTAATTGGCACCCCTCGGCTTCAACAGGTATGGATTGGCATATGGAAAAAAGAAAAGGAAAAGTCAAACAATCATGAAAATCAATTGGCAAATGAATAATAAAAAAAAAGCAATTGCCAAGTGCTTTTTTAAAATGCAGTTTAAAATGTGCATTAAAAATGACTTATTAATGTGGTGTTTTATTGCTAAATGTAATTACATTTTTAAACATGAATTAAATAGACACATTTAAATGTTTCTTTATTTGTCCATTTATAAACTGGTTTATTATTCAAATTTTTATTTTCAAATGAATAGATTGATAATTTATTCCTTTATTCTTTTACACCTCAGCATCATAAATGACATCATACCCGCTTGTTCTTCGATTTCTAATTAAGTGTATCTAGGCCTTAAGCTGTAGTTCCAACCACAGAAGTTTGTTGAAACTAGAGTATGTTTTCTGGAATCACCAAATCGTTGTATAATGGTAAAAATGTTGCATGCGACCATAGCTATCTAAAGATGCTTTTGGGAAACACATCCCAGATTATAAGGGAAGGGTAAGGCCTGTGTTTGGGGCTTGAAGAACATTTCTTTCAAACAATGAGATTTTAGGGTTCTCATGATGGGGATTCATCAACATTGCAATTGACTGAACATTTTTTGACGGCAATGGCTCCTCCGTCTCCTGGCGGATGGCAGCGGCGAGTTCTCCCGGACAGGGTGCTCTTCCTCCTTCCCGGGCACCAAATGAAAAGGATCTCTGTTCAGTCAGGAAAGGAGGAAACAGGAACCAGATTAACAATCAAAAAGACTTTAATTGAACATAAAACACTGAACTGAAATATAACAAATGTGCACAGACAAAACATTTCTCTCTCACTCTCACTCTCTCTCTCACTGTCTCTCTCTCTGGCATCCCAAGCTCCTCCTTTTATCTCTTTCCCACTGATTGGGCAACTCAGCCCGGCCACGCCCTCCTCCTCGTCACAAACACCTTGTGCTAGATCTAAAACTTCTTTCCATAATGCAGACTGTTAAGCTCTGATACAGTACTTGTACATTTGTCAGCCAAAATATTTTTTAAGGAATGATTCCATTCAGCCCTAGAATGTGTATGTAGGTCAAAAATGATACAGACTTATACTTTTTGAGTATAATTTTTTTACTTTAAGTGGTCTTTTGATCTGCCACTCCAGGTATCCCTCTATTAAGGTGTTTTTGACCATGTGAACTTTTTTTTTTTAATGAGAGAATTTGCACTATTACCACTAGAATGCATATGTGAGTGTGTTTACTATGGTATTTATAGCACATACGACTGGTGTTACTATTAATACATTGATTATTTTCATTTTACATCTTTTATGTAATTAAATATAGGTTAAAAAACATGTTCATATTCATGTGCATTGCGCAAGTAAGTCCTACAGCAAAAGGAAATGATACACCAATTATAAATGCAGACTTCTTTTTAATTTTACTTAATAGAAATGACTTTAACAATGCCTCAAAATCTGCAATTTTATAATGGGACTCAATCAGTTGCCTACTCAAACACGAGGCTCTGTGTTTTCCCACTGGTCACAATTTTGACCACTTAAATGCTTATTTGTCCTTTGAGCACGATTCATAAGACCCAGAGCTATCTTATTATAAATCAATAATAGGCTCTTTAAACATCGTAGGTGCCAAAACTTGGTACATATGGGAGTAAGTCTGCACTTTCATTAATAGTTGACAATTAAGTGTAAAATACATCAACAGCGCTTTTTAGACTCTTCAGATTTCAAAATAGATTTTGAGATGTAACTGATAGGATTAAATAGGATAAAACCACCACAATCCAATTACATACGTTTCAGAGGCAGTTGATTCTGGCATGAGGCAGATAATAGGGGGTATTCGTCTGATGGTAAAATGTATGCTTATGCCTGGAGTGGCCTATTCAGCATCCACCATTGTAAAAATGGAAAATGCATTTCTTTAGTTTGTTTGCAATAAATTGTTCCCACATAATTTCGCAACATGCTAGTTAGTATTATATTTTTAGAAACTATTATAGTTTATTATCACCAGAAACGTCTTATTTCACCCAACATCACTGATGCTCTAGTGTCGTAATGGGAGAAAATCCTCACAAACAGTTTCCAACATCTAACGGAAAGATATCCCAGAATAGTGGGAGCTGTTGTAGCAGCAAAATAATTGCTACATAGTTCAACAGTCATTTAAGTTTTGGGAGCAAGTGCTAAACTCTAGCATCAGTCTTGATATTGCTTAGCAACACACAGTGCTGCCTTGCCGATTATTTGTAGAAATATAAAAATCCTGGTCAAGGGCATTAAAGGAGGTTATAAATAATGGAATTTTTGCCTCCAAAGCAAATGAATAATGTAATGTCTAATGCTGCTCTCTCCTTTAGAGCCTCTAGAGACGTTCATCACCAGACATTGTGTTCTTTGCTGTGTGCGTCAGCATCACACTGCCAGACTTTGCATGGTGCACAATAACATGCCATAACATTTTTTTTTGCTATATAACATTATATAACATTAACAAAAGGGTGACATTAATGCAATACTTGGCAAAGAGTGAGCATTTTAATGTTATAAATGCTTAATAAATACATTTATTCATACTTGTATTAAAAACAAAAACAGAAAATTCACGCAAATTCACGATTTATGTCATAATGCAAAAATAGACTACTAAAGTGAGATTTAAAGGAAGGATTATGTCATATTGCTACAGTCAGATTTCTGTATGTCTTGACTTACTTGTGTTGTCACTTTCCTTGTCATGTTGATGTCCAAAAAATGGTGCCACTCTGAGCGGGAACTTGTCACGTTAATTTTAAACCAGATTTTAAAACAAATAAAATAATAAATAATAATAATAATAATAATAATAATAATAATAATAATAATATAAAACAAAGTTCACATCCTGGATGCTGATTGGTCAATAATGTTTTCCAGCTGTGATAAAATATACAATATAGTAACAGTCATGATATGACTTCATTTGCAGTTTTGAGGTGGTAATAATGTTCATGTCCAATTTCTGAAAGTACAGAACATCAAATGATGTGCTTTCAGTCGCTGTTGAAGCCGTTTGTTGAAACCAAAAAATATGAGATTTGGTTTATTTTTTCAATTGATATTGTTATTTTTATTGTTATGTTTGTACGTATTATTATTATTGCATATTTACAATTATATTTATGATTTAATTTTAACTAGTAATTTTCCACCAGTTGTCGTAGTGAAGTCTGAATAAAATGTTTGGATTAAAATAGGTTTGTTTGACCCCTTCATTATTTGTATTATCTTTTCATTTTATTTGAAGTGTAATTTGAATTTAAAAATATTTTTTTTAATTTTTTTTGCATTTCAATAAATAAATAAAACATTTTAAATCAAAATAGACCGGTAGAAGTGAAGTGCATGGCGATACAATCACTGTTTAAACTAGCCATGATTTGTGTTTCAGTAGATGAAAATAAAAATTGTATTGCCTATAAAAGGAGCGTTTCGCTGTCATGGGAATATGCCTGACATTCAACATGCACAGCACAATGCACAGATGAACGTAATTGAATATTTTTTTAATTCATTTCATACAGTCCATTTACACTACCAACTTCTTTTAAATGTGCTGTCTTTGTATAAATCATTGTTGATTGAAGGAATGGAATATATAATAGGATGCAGATGTTGAATAACCAGAGAAAAACCTCAGAATTAAATGGCACTTGGTCACGTCTTTGCTGATTTCGCCAAACCCACTTGCGCCTAGGCTTAGTGCATGCTTGTATGAAAATGCCAAAACTTCATGGCCGTGCCCATTGACTTTGCGTTTATGACTAAAGGCATTGCATTGTGCGTAATGCTTGTGCTCTTAAAATAGGGCCCGACGTGTCTGTGGCAAAATTTTTGCAAAATTAAATTACTTGCAAAATTAAACATTGTGCTGCAGTTTCCTAGTGAAATGTCCAGCAGTGGGCGCCAAAAGCAAGTGAAATGGTGCCATAATAAGATGAGTTTTTAATGGTGAATGTTAGATATAGGTTGATAGAGGAGTAAAACATACCTCTCTTACCTAAAACTTTAACTTAAACAATAGAGTTGTAAAAGCAAATGAGAAGTAAACAAACAAGACGTCCTTATCCTTTACCAACACCTAAACCTAACTGATAGTGTCACACACACAAAGGAGAGGTAAACAAAACAGACATCTTTATCCTAAACCAAAACCTAAACCTAGCCGATAGTGTTCTAAAAGCAGATACGACATGAATAAATACTTTGAAAGGAGTGTGTAAATGTACAGTAGGTGGTAATCAAGGGTGGGTTTACAATTTCTGAGGCCACAAGCGACCGAACAACCCTTGGCCCTATTTCAAGAAATTCTGCTTTAAAAATTACATCAAATTAATTTAAATCATAAATTTAAAATTCATCCTATTAGCTTTTGTAGGCAAGTACATTCAAAATGTTTAATGTAATAAAAATCTAGTTAATGCATGTTTTCCAGTTTTTTCACAAAACGGTGATTAAAAATAAGCAACATTTACCTACATATATTTTTACAGAACCACTTCACCCAGTAACATTTTGACATTCCATTGTTACAGTATATATACATATTATAACCCAACAATGATTTATTATTGTCCAGTTTGTCATTATAATATGATACAGTATGATTTTTATTACTTTGAGGATTTATTGTATACAGCAGTAATATATTTCTTATTTACTTTACTTGGTGCAGAACAATCTGGAATAATGTTATGCATTGTAACAGTCACCTCTTTGCAACCTGAACTTGTTCAGAACGTTAAATCTTTGTGACCTGCGTTAAAAACATTGTAGATGCAGTGCAACACCTGAAACATAACACAGGTGTCTCGACGTGTGTTTTTGAAACCTTAAGTTCTTTTTTAACTTGACACAAATGTGTCAAAAATGTGCCGGCCCTGCGTGAGACACTGAAGAAACAGCAAGACACGGTACAGCAGTCAAGGACGTTCATCCTGTGCGCTTACATATAAAAAACAATGGAAAACAGAGCAGACGCACACAAAAACACTTTCGGTGTGAACAGCCCCTAACTCATCCATTTGTGCGTATCTGTGTGAGTGAAAGCGCATGGGCGAAACAAGTTCGGAAGGCCTGTACATTTTTTCAGAAATTACAAACCCAAACCCAAAGTCCTCAGACAGTGTTGTATAAAGTATCCGTTTGTCATACTTGAGTAAAAGTAAAGATACCTTCATGGAAATTGACTAAAGTAAAAGTTAAAGTAGCTCATGAGAAAACGACTAAAGTAAAAGTGTTAAAGTAACATATTAAATGTACTTAAGTATCAAAAATACAAGTAAATCACATAAATTACAGACCAGTTAATTAAACCCATGGCAACTTATTTGATTGGTGGTGCTCATCATTTACTCACCCTCATGCCATCCCTGATGTGTATGACTCTTTCATCTGCAGAACACATACTATGGTCAATTCAACGCAAGTGGATGGTGGCCAGACATTTCAAGCTACAAAAAGCATATTAAGGGAGCATAAAGTTATCCATACTACTACAGTAGTTAAATCCATGTCCTCTGAAGCGATTCAGTTGGTTTTGTGTAAGAACAAGCCAAAGTGTAATTCATTTTCACTGTATATCTTGCCATTGCAATCTCTAGGAACTTATGGATTACTCTCATGCTGCATGTATGTGCTTTTTAGAGCGCCAAATGTCTGACCACCATTCACTTACATTGAATTGACCTACACGACAGCAATATTCTTCTGAAAATCTTTTGTTGTTTGTGTTCTGCAGAAAAAAAAATGAAAGTCATAAACATCTTGGATCGAATGAGGGTGAGATAATCATGAGAAGTTTCATTTTAAAGTGAATTTTCCCTTTAATGGCAAATTCAAGTCATATTAGAATGATCAGATTTATGGGATGAGTGTAAAAAAAACACAGTCATACAAATTGGAACACTGAAGGAGGGAGCTGAGTCGTTTTAGTGACCAGAACTTGTGGGGGTGGCACTTTTCATTTGGGTCAATAAGCAACCACCCAGAACACCCTGGCATCTGCATAGCAATATGATGGAACACAGTTAAAACAACTTAACAACAGCATAGCAACAACCTGACAACCACCTAAAACACCCTGTCAACTGCAGAGCAATGGCCAAAAACACAGAAAATAACTTGGCAACAACAATTAACAACCTGGCAACCACATACTGTAGCAATGCACCAAAACACAGCAGAGATCACCTTGACAACTACATAGCATGCCCTAGCAACCATCCAGAAAACCCTAGTTACCACATACTGTGGCATGTTTGTTTGTTCTACAAATAAATATATCACTTTACCAGAAAACTAGTTTTGCTTAGGCAAAGACCATTCACATCTTCATAAAATATAAAAATAAATATTGTTGTACATTTTCATGAGCACTGGTAATTATTCACACACATATCTTTAAATGTAAAATGTGAACGCATGTGATTAACTTTTATATGAACAGGTCTCCTGGAAAGGCGGGAAACTGATCGCACATAACTTCATTATTGAACAGCTTTTATAATGGTTAAGCCTAAATTTACTCACATGAGCAGTTTCTTGTCTTCCCCAGAGGAGACAGAGGATGGAACACATAATCTGCCACACGCTTTGCTTGGGATTTTGAATCCGATTTGTATCGAATCATTCAGTGTTTTTTAAATCTTTTTGTTCAGTTTAAAGGAATCAAAATTTAAAGATTCAACTCAAATGATTCTTTCAACGAATCACACATCACTATCGCCAATCTGCGTGCTTTTTTGCACATACAGCTTTTATTTTTATTTTGTAATGTTCAGTCACAAAAGTATCTAAAGGGTCTGGAGAAATTTAAAAGTAAAAGTATACATTTTCTCTTCAAAATCCAAAGAAATATTTATAGTAAAGTACAAATATAAAAAAAAACTGTACTTAAATACAGTAATGAAGTATTTGTACTTCGTTACTATACACCTCTGACGGCAGACAGCAGCGTATCCGCGGGTGTACTCAGAACAACCCTCACCCCTCAAGCAGTGTTTGTGGAGCTTTCCTACCCGGAGTGGCCCCACCCCTGACATCCAGGCCCCACGCAATTTACGTAGTTTGAGTGGTGGTTAAAACCACTACTGTCTGTAAAACAAGTGTTAAAATGTGTAGTTTTCAAAGGATGCATTATAGTAAAAGTGTTTTGATATCATACCATAGTATTGTGTAATAATGTGAAAATGAGTGCTTATAAAGTCATAATCAGACATTTTGGTCATAATTTGTGTGAAAGTGAATAAAACACAGAGTTGTTGTAGCTCCTCTGGTGTTAATATTACCAGGAAACTTTGGCAAAATGTTGATTTAAATGTCAGTTTGATAAAATGTAGTTGTAGTAATGCCCATTCTGTGAGACTAGGTTGGTCTGCAAGTGGCAAAACTAAAAATGTATTATTTGCAAGGTGCACTACATTGCGTAACAAGAAAGAGTGTGAAAAAAATGTTTCCTCACATTGTACTTTATTTAGTATTCTTCCAAAAGGTACAATAATCAGACTGTGTTTCACACATATTATGAGTAATCATGCATTAAATGTGTGAACACTCTTGAACTATTTGGCTAACTATGTACTTTTGACCTCTGTGCTGCTCTGGTCACAGTTTATCTGAAATGAAAGGAAAGTAGTTCTTAAAATGAGCACATTATACAGCTTTTAAAGATGCCAAAACCATGCAGAGTCCACCCCGGGGGCTTAACCTGAATCTATCAATGCAAACTAGCGTAGTCACTAAGTGGAAGAGAAGCAGTGGTGGAAAAAGTACTGCTACTGCAGAAATAATTCACTTGAGTACAAGTAGAAGTACTAAGAAATAATATGACTCAAGTAAGAGTAAATAAGTAGCTTGCCGAACATATATATAGTACATACGCTTCCATTTTTAGAACACATGCGATTCCTTAATTGCATAAAATTGATGAAAAATACTGTCAAAATCATTCATTGCCAATTATTATTACAGTTTGAAAAACGTTTTTTAAATGAGATTTATTCCATTTTTTCTTTACCAATGGCAAACATATACTATGTCACCTATAACCTACAAAAGCATTCTAAAGTGCTAATTTGGTACTCAATAATTTTTTCTTATTATTAGAACAACTGAAAATGGTTGAGCTACCATGTGGAAATCACAATACAGCAGGGTTTTTCTTCCCCATTGCCTGAAGTATTGAGTTCTTGCAAGTTGATTTACACTTGCAAGTCAAATTTTGGTTTTAAAAATAGAAATGTTATTTTCTCCTCAAGTCTGTTGTTTTAGAGAGATGAAGGCTATTCAATGAATTACTGTTTTGTAAAAAGAATCCCTATCCATGATAAGTATACAACATTTATTGAAATAGAAATAGCCATTTGTAATTTTCAAAATGTCTCTTAATCATCTCTAAACTACATAATGTGCATTGTGACCGAAACACATTCCTATTTCAGGTTTATTCTCATTCACATATGTCCAAGTATTTTGGCTATTAAGTGTCCATACTGTACAAAACTAATATAATGCAATAACATAGCGGAGGATATGTATCCTCTATGATATTGCAGCAGTTATCCAGATATGGAATGAGATTATTAAGCAAACTTTTATCAACTCCTACATGCCAAATGAATAAAATAAGGCAAAAATAAACATTTAACACAGTGATTTGTGAGATATATGATTGATTCAAACACTAAAAGTGATTGTTCTGTATATGTATTATTGTATGTTATTATTAAGTGAATTGTAACATTTGGTTACATTGTGATTTCTCATTGTGAGATTGAACAGGGAAGTGCAGTACAGCACCGTGAGCGAGAGTGTTACCCGCTAGGACAGTTTATTTTGGACAAAAAGGGTGAACGGTTACAGAATTTAGCCTGGGACTACAATACTGAACTGTTGTGGATTGATAGAAGTGGAACCATCTGTGCATGTGATGGCGCGGGGAAAAACATTTATGTTCATAGACATTTAAAAGATGGCAATGTATGTAATTGTAACTATATCAGATATTATTAATAATACATGGGTACTCGTTGCATGGTCTTTTTTTTTGCCCCATATTTTTAATTTTATGAAACTTTTTGTCAATTTCGGTGGCATTTTAATTTCAAACTCTATTGGCATTGTATCTTTCTAAGGTATATAAAAAGTTTGTTTCAGACATATAGTAGCAGGTAAACAAGATATCCTCACAACTACATTGTGTTAATTTTTGACACAGTTAAAACATCGCCTACCTCAAAAAGTTTGATCAGTGGTTTAATGTGTTCAGACGGTTCCCTCATACCTGAATAAACGGCTCCTTTCCAGAATAAAATGAAATATGTAGAAAATCACTGTTCTTGTATAGTGACAGGGCAGAAAGTCTTGAAGAAGCTAGAGAAGAGAGGACAGTTTGTGAGAGCCGCTGTGCCCTGCGGGCTTCCTTCGTGCTGCACACAGCATGTTTTAGTTTTTAAACAGATTTAGCGCTTATAACTTTCTTCCCAAAAATTAAGAAATATGATGGTTTTTTTTTTTGTACTTTGTAATTGTGGTGAAAAATAATTGTAGTGAAGTTGAATACTTCATTTTTAATCATCTCAAGTAAAAGAACTATTATTTACATTATACTTAAAGTTGAAAATGTACTCAAGTACTATAAGAAGAGTAGTTGTAATTTGTTACTTTCTACCTCTGTAAAGAAGCACTTCTGGGCAGTGATGTGGAACCCTGACAGATAACTGACTGGCTAAACGCCCTGCAGTCAGTGCCAGCCAGCATCAGTAATTAGTTCAAGACTCACTGGTGTATCTGTGCAGATCAATAGAGGCTTATATTTAAGACACATTTTCTCCCCTAATGAAAAAATCAAATAAAAATAAAACCGCTTAAACCAGACATGTTTTGTTGCACACTTTTCCAGATGTAATAGTAAAATAAGGTGATAGACATAAAGGTCACACATTTATTGTTGTTTCAAGTCAACACCATTAAGCTGGAGAACAATTGTATCATGCTCTGAATGTATAATTCATGGTATTGCTTTATTTATGAGACTGCTGGTCATTGTACAAGGGTTAAAATATGTAGCAATTACCTGAGCTCTCTGAATGCTTTTGCTCTGGACATTTGGCAAAGGGCTAGTGAAATTAAATTGCAATTGAGTTGGCTCATAAAATCAGAATCAAACCTTGTGAGCTGTTAAACTGAAAGAGTGTAGCAAAATGGTAATGTAATTGTTTGATAATAAAAGCTGCATGCACAAAATGGCATACACAAGCAGGGAGAGAACTGCAACTGTTTTAAGAAAGTCTGTGAGTTGCAGATTAGTTATTGTTTATGTGAGTGCTTAATTAAGGTCTGTCTAGGGTCAAAAATGCTAATTCTGTGATCATTTAATTACCCTCATGATGTCCCAAATCAATATGACTTTCCTACCTGTGTATTCTGACTAAACCAACCCTCTATGGACACATAAGAATCGCCACTGGTTATATATAAAAAAAATCTTGCCAGAATTTTTAAATGACATGTAAGCGTAGTGCTGAAAAAGATGGTACAGAGGTGTCTTAACATCCACCAATGAGCCAAAACATGATGACCACATGCCTAATATGCTGTTGGTCCTCCACGTGCCTCCAAAACAGTGCCGACCCATCAAGAAATGGACTCTACAAGACTCCTTAAGGTGTCCTGTGGTATCTGGCACCAAGACATTAGCAGAAGATCCTGTAAGTCCTGTAAGTTGAGAGGTGGAGCTGCCTTGGATCGAACTTGTTGGTCCTGCATATCCCACAGATGCTCAATCGGATTAAGATCTGGGAAATTTGGAGGCCAGTGCAACACCTTGAACTCTTTATCATGTTCATTAAACCATTCTAGAACAATATATACAGTGTGGTAGGGCACATTATCCTGCTGAAAGAGGCCACTGCTATCAGGGAATATCGTTTCTGTGAAGAGGTGTACCTGGTCTGCAACGATGTTTAGGTAGGTGGCACTTGTCAAATTGGCATCCACATGAATGGGTTTCCCAGCAGAACATTGCCCAGAGCATCACACTCCCTCCACTGGCTTGCCATCACTTCCCCAGGTAAATGGTGCACGTGTACATGGCCGTCCACGTGATGTAAAAGTAAATGGGACTCATCAGACCAGGCGACATTCTTCCACTGCTCCAAGGTCCATTTCCAACACTTCAGTGCCCTTTTTAGCCTCTTTCAATGGTAGACAGGGGTCATCATGGGCACTCTGACCGGTCTTAAGTACTGTTAATGGTTCTAGTATTTTTTTATAAAATGGAACCAGTTCTGAATAAGAACTAGTTCTCAATTCCCAACTACTTTAGTGTATTCAAATTAAAATATGGTTCATGAAGATTGTGCTGAATTCGGTCTGTGTTTACTGAAATTCAAACTACTGCTGCCAGTGGCCAAAGCTGGAAGTGTTTAAATGTCTTTGCACATCTGAGCTCCAATTTCTGGATTTAATGTCCACAAAGTGGCACCAAAAGCAAGTTTTCATTTAGTTTTAAATTATGTAATACAGTCAACGTGAATCCATATTTTATTAACCATACTCCTTAACCCAACCCTAACCGCCAGTGAAAAATAATACATAATCACACAGGAACACAGTATATTGTTTCAGAGAGTTCCAGTACCCTAGGATCAGCCACATTTGCTGACTCACTGACAAGCAGCATCTCCCATCAGATGTTTTTACATCGCCTGTAGCATGTTTACTTTCCCTTGTGGCATAAGCATGTTGCGACAGCAGCGTGGGAGACTGTAGTTCAGATCATGTGTTAAAATCAGGAAGTAATTGCGTTCACATAATCAGAGACGTGCACATTTTGGAGGTTGCATTTTCCCCTATAATATTAGATTTTTACTCCGCTGATGGTTAGGTTTAGGTTTGGATTGCTTATAAAATATGCATTCCTCGTCACTGAATTATAGCCTGTACAGCTGAAAACAACTCACTTCGCAACTAAATTTTGGTGCTCCTCCATGGACATTAGTTCACAAGTGCCTATATGCCCAACAACACTTTGGCCACTTGGAGCAGTCTTTAGAATTTCAGTAAGCACAGCCAGGGTCCGAAATTAACTTTTCCACTATGGGGGCAATATTTTCACAAAAATGTTCACAAAGCTCTCAATGTAACTTTACAATGTAATCTTTCTGATTTCAAAGACGCAGCCCTTTCACATAAACAATCTACCTTGTCATCTTTCATTTGATAATGTGTCTCTTGTGCTATTTGCTTCGACCTTTCCTTGGGTACTGTGTGCTTCCAAACGCACTTTAATTACAATGAGGCAGCCATTCACTCTGAAACACCAGTCATGATATATTACACATTAGCCAGCTGCTGATGAGTCACGTTTCTCTGCTTTTATGAGGAGCAGCACGACCTTCCCATGATGGATCGCTGGTGTAATTAAATTTAGCACAATGCAAGGGTTGATTGTTAATTCTAAAATGGTTTTGTCATTGCAATAACTGTGTTGCATTCACACATGCTGTAAAATAAAATATGTTTTCTGAATGTACAGTCGACTTTACATTTAAATGCAAAGCATTTATTAAATACAAAGATGATTTATCTTTTTTCCAACATTAGATGCATAATGTATTTTTACTTATTCAAAAACTCTTTGTATCATAGTATCATTTTTACTCTGTACACTCATTTTGGCAGTGTATTTTTATGAATTTGTTATAAATTGATTTAATAATTGTAATTGATGTCATATGTTATTGCAGTGTTAATAACCTTTTTTTATAAATATGTCTCAATAATAACACGTCACAAAACATAAATTATCCTCACCATGTAAATTGTGTGTATTCATACATTCATATATTACACTAATTTTGTTTGAGGTCATTGTTTATAATAACCATCTTTTGAAATATCAATTGTGATAGATCATCTGTCTGCTGAAATCATCCTGAAATCATTCATAGTTCTTTATTAACCTCTTCTAATTTGCATCATCGTGTACTGTATTTATTTCAAACGAATTACATTTATATTTTCAGCAGGTGCTTTCTTACCAAAGTGACTAGAAACCCAAAAAGAAACACTTTGCGGCAATAACAAACACAATGATCCTCTAATCTTATTGCTTCTAGAAATAGTCAGCATAGGTCCCCAAATCCAAGTTAAAGACAATGAATAGCTGAAGGTGAGAGGTGGTCTGCACAGGGAACCAGGGACTTTATCTCATGTGTAAATTCCTGTAGCCAAGCCCCCCGTTATATAGCTGGGAGCCTGTAGAAAATTTGCCTGTGATAGCTGGCCCAGTGTATGGAGTTTTGCTCTTAGGTCAAGAACATATTGAATTTCATTTTGCCGTTTGAAGGTCCCTCCACCCAGTTTTCCCTCACAATGTCTAAGACACCGCGAGGCTTACGGCCATACAATAAGTCAAACAGAGAGAACCCTGTGGAAGCTTGCGGGACCTCTTGCACCACGTATAACAGGAGTTCAAGGCGCTTATCCAATTCTGAGCATCTATATGCACAAACTTATGAATCATGTTTTTCAGGGTTTGATTGAACCGTTCGACCAAGCTGTCCATTTGCGTGTGGCACACGCTTATCCAGATAAATTTAATACCTAATAATTTGTACAGTTCACGTAGTGTACGTGACATGAAATTAGTGCCTTGCTCATCTTTGTATACCTTGTGGAAAAACCCACCATCTATACGAAAGAAAAACTCAAGGCATGTAAATCTCTCGACACATATCATTTTGCACTTTGCAGTCATGTTCAGGACATTGAAAACCAAGATTTGTCTAATGATTTTTGTGTATTACGGACACAAGTGGAAGAATAAAAAAACATTCTTGGTATATATTCATGAAACGTCTTTTTCACATTGTTAATGATTATCTGCCTTGTTATTGTGTCCATCTTTTAGGCACTACACTTGGCAAATATTTGTTAATGCCCCACACACCATCACTATATCATCCAGGATTGGGTAAGTGGAATTACAGATGTTAAAGTTTTGAATTTCTTCCATTGACCAATGAATCTTTCCATGTGTATTCTTACATTTGACAGTCTCCTTGATGTGTCAACTTCATGAGCAGAGAGCAGTTTCTTGCCTTTTGTGAAATGTGGTATATGAAGGTTGGCTCTGTATGCTGCAAGGCCATCCCTAATCAAAAAGCCTCAATCAGCCAAATTGTAATCCATGGCTCCAGCATTTCAAATAATACCGATTTTGATGTTATTTCTTTATCAGAAACGTGGCCACCCCAACCTGGTGACAAAAAAGAAATCATTCCTGCTTGTGCTAACACCAACTAAGGATTTAAATGTATGATTATGCTTATAATTCAACCACATCTGTGCTCTAACAGTCATATTACTAGGTATATTAATAAAACTCAGTACAGTATATGATGCACCAACATTGCCTATATTTCCTTTGAAAACATTTAGGCATTTTCCTGAGAATAGTCTTCCTGTATGGCCATTTGATGATTGGCTTTAATGTCTGTGCCATTATAGGGTGCCTGTTTCTTAATATTTGAGCTGATTGTATCTGTTACATTAAACCTTAAAGCAATGTCCTTTTTACTTACACCCAAGCGCAGTTTCATTAACACAACTAACAGGTGATCTTCCAGGCTCAAAGTTCCATGCTTCATTGGTATACGGTCTTTCAATTTTGATAGCAACCACTCAAAAATGATAGTGGTTAGACCAGTAAAGGAAAGGAACTATTCATGTTTGTTTATGATTGAGCTGTAAGAGAACCTCCTGCTACCAAGAGCCTCCTTCACCACTCATTCTCCTTTTTGACTGCGTTGCATTTTGAGCGTAAGTTGACACATTCTGTCAGAAGCTTGTCATGCTTTTCTTTAAGTTCACTGTAGATGGCTTGAGGGATCATCATATCTTCATCTAAGAGAGATAGATGATAGTATGTATGATGAGAAAACTTCATACCTTAACCAAAAAGTATTAATCATGCTTCTAATATTAAGGAATCATTTACAGCATTTTGAGACACTTCATCCAGTGCAACACTGATTTAAATATACAGAGGTGGATAAATGTTAGACCAGTGGACTGCACCTACATACTCAAGGTGAAAGGAATCATTAAGGAGTAGAGTCTGACTCCCAAGACCAGATTCCTGGACAATAATGCAATCTCAAACTACTCTGGCAACTATGCAAGCAACAAATTGTTTGCATAGGTCGTTATGAAGTTATTCATGAATCCACGTGATCACAAAAGGAGTTCCAGGTAAGCATATGTGAAACTCTTACTAGTACAAAGCTCCTCTTGACAGTCTGGAGACAGAGTCTGTTGGCTCTACGGTGGAGGACCCTTGAGCTGCAACGAGAGCTTGATGTCTCAGCCAGAGCGGACTTGCTGATAGCTTCATCCCTCTTTCTCTTCCTATTGAACCTATAACCAAAACAACCATGAAATATTAGTTAAAATATACTACCAACATTTCGTAAGGTATAATGATAGCAAATCAAGTGAGTAGATTACCTGTCTATTTTCTTTAGAGCTTCCGTACACTGATTCTGCCTTGAATAAGTGAACAATGAGGGAACAAAGTCTGGACTTTCTGGATCCATAGTTGCCTCTCCAGTAAGACATCCTCAGTCATTACGTTGTAACTTCAATAACATTATGTGGTCCCAAGGCCTAATTTGTGCTCATTCATAGTGTAAAGTAAATATCATATCCCAAATATTATTTTGCTGGATGCCCATTAATTAATTAAATGCTTGCATAAATATTGAGCGATGTTTTAGCTAAACTGTCTATGATCAATTTGGTTTGTTTACATGCTACTTCTGCTTATTCGCTAATGTTGATTAAGTTGGTCTATGGTGTTTACCATTATGAAATAGCCCACTGAGAATGCCAGTATTGTGGATGTTGGTTTTACTAGTTTATTGTTATTATCAACATCACTGATTTTGCCTTTGTGTGCATTTTAAATCATGAAAAACTGGAAACCTTACCTGCTATGAAATGAGTGCAGCAGAGACGAGAATTCTGTAAGATTTCATCAGTCCAGTCTGTCCGTTTAATGGCTTGCAAACGTAAATGTCTGTGTTTAGCTTCAAATGGCATATTCGATGATGGTATTCTATTAAAAAGAATATCATCTTTTTTTGCATTCCTATTCTTATATCCACCGGCACAAGTCATTTTTTCCTTATTCCGTGGATCTCGCCCTTTTTCCTCTACTTTTTTCCTGCTGTTTCTTCCACCACAATGCACGCACAACAGCAGTGAAGTAACCTGACGTCTGCGCCAAAATGGTCTATTATACAGAATATGATATAGCTATTTATGAGGATTATTATTTTTGAGAGGAATTAATTTATTTACCCTTCAAGGCTGTTACGAATGGAGCAGACGAGGAGTGAGGATCTAAATGCAGCTTTTATTGGAAGTTAAACAAAGGAAAACACTGGAACAAAAAATATCCACGATGGGAGAACTGAGGTAAATACTATATAAATAATAACGAAGGGTACGGGCAGGAACACGGTGACAGGCTCAGATGACATTCAACAACTGACAAGGTGACAAGGACAAGGACTGAAAAAACAACAGGGCTTATATACACACATAGAACAGAATGAGGGAATGACAGGCAGGTGGGGATAATGAGGGAGTGATTAGGGCCGGGAATTGTGGGAAATGTAGTTTGGAGTGAAGGTGAGGGAAAAACACAAGACAGACAATGGGAAATCGTAACAAAGGCAGTGGCGTATCTAGACCCTGACTGACTGGCTGGTGCGGCTTTTCTGTACCAGAGGTTTTATTATGCAAGCCTTATTTCTAAATATATAATCTATAAGCCTCATTTCTATTCTTCATTTGTTTTTAACAGTTCACACACCAAGTAGATTTTTAATGCATGCACCAGTCAGTTGTTTGGAACACTCCTACTCACTCCCTAAGATAAACTCTTAAAATCAGCTAGCACGTTTAAGAATTATCATCCATAATCAAATTAGCAGTCCACTGAACGGCGAACCAACCAGACTTTATTTCGCATTAGTCGATCAGAATGAAGAATGTATGTCAGTAATAATACCTTCAATACAACAAAACTTTAACATTAACACAGATAAGATTTGTTTGATGTAGGCCTATGGTTGTAATGCCAGTAGGTATAGCCACGTTAATGACTAGTTGCTAACTGGTTAAATTACACGTGAACTTACCAAATATCTGGATTATAATTATCCATTGATAATTTGTAGTAGGGATGTGCATGGTTACGGTTTTTACCATTTTACAGGTTACACAAACGTTATTCAGGTTTTAGCTGGGGGTCGGCATGTTGAAATAAAGAATGTTTATTGTAATGGAATTTCCTCAAACGATACTAAAAATAGAAGCACAGTGAGCACAATACATAGGTCTTAAAATCATCAATCTGTCACTGCCTGTATGTGCTCTGCCCGGGCATGTTCACATTCCCATGTCACGTGCGTGGAGTTACTCTGATGCATTTAAATAGCCTCTAAGAATTTATTGATTTTTTAAATGTTTTAAAAGCACAGTGAATTAAACTTGTCTAATTATATTACTTAAGTCTGCACACCAGAGTAAAAGGTTCCCCGTCTGTCGCTCACTTCGAAGTTGTGTCGAAGAAGCGACACTAGGGGTCTCTCTTGAGTACCAAATATACCTTTGATATATGAAAAAAGGCCAATGAGAAGTTGGCAGACAGAATTTGCATGTCATGATATGTCTGTTCATTCCGAAATTTTCTTCGGAGCCGATGGTCGTGTATGCAGCGAGCTGCGAGTCACACACCTTCCACTCACTCCTCTTCCTCTGAGCGATCTGCTGTTGGATCTACGGCACACTTCAGCGGCTTTCTACTTCTCTGCACGGCAGTGGAGTTTGCCCCTGGGCGCTTCGACAGCGCAACTAAGAGTTGTTATTAAAAGATTGATTTTCTCTAAAAGAGTTTTTTCTCCATAAGAGCAATACACAGCGGCGTTGAATGTCCTTTTCAGGACGTGTCTTTTTAAAGATGCCTTTCCACCCCTTTGTAGTTCTTGGATGTGGTAGAGTGCTCTCCACTTCAGATGGCCACAGGCGCTGTCTTGTGTGTCTGGGATGCGATCACACCGAGGCAGCGTTTGTGGATGGTTCATGTTCTCACTGCGAAAACATGACCATTGCAACGTTGTGGTCGCGACTTTCCTTCAATTGAAGGAACGCCACTCCAGCAGCCCCCCAGCATCGTTCATTCTTCCCACGAGATTGAGGACGACGCGGCTGGCGGTGGAGGCGATCTGGCGATGGCAGCGGGCTCAGTTTCGCCGGGTACGTCCCCGTGAACCACCCGCCCCCCGGCACGCTCGTTGACTTCCGTCCGGGCTCGAGGCAACAGCGGCTCGCCTCACAGCCAGCCTGCCAATCCTCTGGAGCCCCCCGAGCTGGATGAGCTTGCCACTGCATCGGAGAGCGGTTCGGCATCTGACGCAGATGACTCGTCTGGGCTGCCGCCTTCGGGCCAGCATGCCCAGACTGAGGCTGATGCCCAGATGTCCGACATGCTTGCCCGGGCCGCAGCCAGCGTGGGGTTGGACTGGAACCCTCCGTCCTTCCCACAGCCGTTGCAGCTGGATGATTGGTTCCTTAGGTCTGCGCGCCGCTCACAACCACGCCCCCCCCCCCAGTCTCTTTCTTCCCAGAGGAGCATGATGAGCTGACGACTGCATGGAGAGCACCCCTTTCCACTCGTCACAAAGCCTCTCGCTCATCCGCTCTCACTACCCTCAACGGCGGAGCGGCCCACGGGTACACAGCGATTCCCCAGGTGTATAGGGCGGTTGCGATCCACCTATGCCCCGAGAACACCGCCACCTGGTGGGGTCGCCCTGTGTTCCCCTCCAAGGCCTGTAGGACAACGTGGTCACTGGCTGCCAAAGCCTACAGCGCCACCAGACAGGCCACTTCAGCCCTGCATGCCTCCACATCTCCTTTAAGTCCACCAGGCCAAGGCACTCAAAGATCTGCACGAGGTTAGTCCTGATCCCGACGTGCTGCAGGAACTGCGCTCAGCGACCGACCTCGCCCTCAGGGCCACAAAGGCCACAGCGCAGTCAGTCGGGCAGGTGATGGCCACACTTGTGGTTCAGGAATGTCATCTGTGGCTGAACTTGGTCAAGATGCATGAGATGGACAAGACACTCTTCCTCGATGCCCCTGTCTCCCAGTACGGCCTCTTCGGTGACACCGTCGAGGACTTCGCCCAGCAGTTCTCCGTGGTGAAAAAGAAGACGGAGGCCATCTCACACATCCTGACCCGCCGCTAACCTGCCGCCACGGCCCATGCCCCGTCTGCTTGACGAGGGCGTCCTCCTGCGGCCAAGAAACGCGCAGCTCTGCCTCAACCCGGGCCCAGCTCTCAGCCCCTGGATCGAGCGCCTCACAGGAAGCACATGCCCCCCATCTCATGGACTCCCTCAAGGACCCGGAAGGCACCCAGGCACTTCTGAGACGACCGACCCAGAGACAAAGACGTTTGCTCCGGAGCTGGTAAGTAGACCACTCCGTCCCCCGCTGGAGGGCCGGGAGGAGAATCCTTGTTTGAATTTATTTTATTTGCCACACCCCTTGGGGCTGCGGTACCCACATTCTCAATAACAGAGCTTTTCCATTGTCTCTGGGTCACCTGGCCCGCAAATGCCGTTCTAACAGCACCCCCCCCCCCGGGCTGGAATGTTGCACGCCCGGTCCCCCAATCAGCATGATGGGGCGCACGATGGATAAAGGCGGCCGGTGACGACGGTTCGAGAGAGAGAGCTTAATCACGGACATGTCCGTTGTCCTATGTGTTTGTTTATGCTTTTGTTTTAAGTTCTTCATTAAAATATTATTTATATTGACAAGCCGGTTCTCGCCTCCTCCTTGCCCATTATAACCCCGCATTACACACATCTTAACTTGCGTCCGGCATGTAGATTGGTTCGCAGCGGTAGACCTGAAGGACACGTACTTCCACGTCTCAATATTGCCTCGACATGGACCCTTTCTACGGTTCGCGTTCGACGGCCAGGCGTATCAGTACAAGGTCCTCCCCTTCAGTCCCTGTCCCCTCGCGTCTTTACGAAGGTCGCAGAGGCAGCCCTTGCCCCGCTCCGAGAAGCCGGCATGTGCATACTCAACTACCTCGATGACTGGCTCATCCTGGCCCACTCCCGAGAGTTACTATGCGCCCACAGTGACCAGGTGCTCAGGCACATCAGCCGTTTGGGGCTTCAGGTCAACTGGGAAAAGAGCAAGCTCGCCGGTTCAGAGCATCTCTTTTCTCGACATGGAGTTAGACTCAGTCTCAATGTCAGCGTGCCTCACCAATGAGCACACGCAGTCAGTGCTGGAATGCCTCACCACCTTCAGGCAAGGCACTGCGGTCCCTTTAAAACTTTTCCAGTGGCTACTGGTTCAGGGCAAACACATCTTGATCAGATCAGACAGCACCACCATGGTAGCATACATAAATCGCCAAGGCAGCATACACTCCTGCCACATGTCACAACTCGCCCGTTGTCTCCTTCTTTCAACTCAAGTCGCTGTGCGCCACTCACATCCCCGGCAACCTCAATGTCTTGGCGGACGCTTGCCCAGCGGAGAGTGAAGGCTTCACCCCCAGTCGGTCCAGCTGATTTGGGAACGGTTCGGCAAGGCTCAGGTAGACCTGTTCGCCTCCTAAGAGACCTCCCACCTGCCCACTCTGGTATGCCCGAACAGAGGTAGTATGCATTTCCCCCATTGAGCCTTCTTGCACAGGTGCTGTGCAAGGTTAGGAAGGACGAGGAACAAGTCACTCTGGTGGCTCCCTATTGGCCCACCCGGGCTTGGCTCTCGGACCTTGTACTCCTCGCGACAGCCCCTCCCTGGCAAGTTCCCCTGAGGAAAGACCTTCTTTCTCAGGGACGGGGTATGCTCTGACATCCGCACCCAGACCTCTGGAACCTCCATGTCTGGCCCCTGGATGTGACATGGAAGATCTTGCTGATCTACCACCTTCTGTCGTAGACATAATCAACCAAGCCAGAGCCCCTTCTACCAGGCAACTTTACGCCCTAAAGTGGCGCCTGTGCACGAATTGGTGTTCTTCTCAGGCTGAAGACCCACAAAGGTGCACAGTCAGGTCAATGCTCTCATTTATGCAGGAGAGGTTGGAGGGGAGGCTGTCCCCATCCACCTTGAAGGTGGCCGCTATCGCAGCCCACCACAACGCAGTAGACGGCAAGTCTTTGGGTAAGCACGACTCAATTATTAGGTTCCTAAAAGGCGCCTGGAGGTTAAATCCCTCCTGGCCAAGCCTGTTCCCCTCCTGGGATCTCTCAGTGGTCCTCTCAGGCCTTCAGAGATCCCCCTTCGAGCTGCTAGAATCAGTTGGACTCAGGACCCTCTCCCTAAAGACGGCCCTGCTGATCGCACTCGCCTCCATCAAGAGGGTCGGGGACCTGCAAGTGTTCTCTGTCAGCAACACTTTCCTGGAGTTCGCTCCGGCAGACACATATGTGATTCTAAGCCCCCGACCGGGCTACATGCCCCCAGCCCCTTTGTTGCTGTGTCCGGTACGTGCTTTGCGTACCTACGTGGACAGCACGCAGAGCTTTACACGTTCTGAGCAGCTCTTTGTCTGCTTTGGTGGACAGCAGAAAGGGAACGCTGTCTCCAAACAGAGGCTCTCCCATTGTGTAGTGGACGCCATTTCATTGGCCTATCGCACTCCCCCCTTGCGGGTCTGAGCACACTCAACAAGGAGTGTTTGTGCCCTCATGGGCACTGGCCAGAGGCACCTCCCTGGCAGACATATGCAGAGCAGCGGGTTGGGCAACACCTAATACCTTTGCAAGATTCTACAATCTCAGGGTAGAGTCAGTTTCATCCCGAGTTTTCTCAGGTCCGAGCCAGCAGAACTCGGTAGCATGCTGATGGAATGACTGGGTGGATCGCTTGCACCTAGTGCCTTTCCACTCGGTTGAGGTAATACCGTGCGCTTTTTCTCCCAGGAGATCCCACTCACCCTGGATGACTCCTCCCTAGCCCTCTGTGTCCACAATTTGGCGGAGGAATTTGCCGACCCAATCCACTGCGGGAACTCAAATCTACCCTGTACTGGAATAGGTGCCCCACAGGTCAGGGCTCCTATGTGGACTTCCCCCCTGTGTGTATTTTCCGTGGTATGGTCCCCTTACGAGCGGACCCGTGATTCCATTGGGCAGTTCCCGCTGACCCCCGGTCACCGTTTCTGTAGCAACTCCTCCCTCCGAAGAGGCGGGATCTACCACCGTACCACTTCCCACATGTGACCTAAAAGCCCATGTGGTGTATTCACCACTCTTACCTCCCCCTCTCAGGGTAGGTGTGGTCTCTGCAGGGTCTTTTCCCTCTGAAAGAAGTAGGAAAAGAATTTAGGCTAAACAGAGCATCATTATCACAACGATAGAAAGGATGCCGAACCAGCAGCTTCATTAATGCAAAAGATGGATGTGGAGGATGTAGTTAAATAGGATAGGATTTATGCAATAAATAAATCCTTGGTCTTTTGGCACATCAGCACAGAGTTATTAGTTTCCAGACACTGCATCTGTTATGTAGGAAATGTAATTTATTCAGAATAAAGAACCAGACAGACATCTGAGCAGTCCTGCTCGGCATGAGTGATGCTTGGTCTGCTTTTTTGCTGGATTTTCCTCTCTAAACAATACTGTAACTGAGGGGATGTTACCACATACAATGTCTTGAAATGGACTTATGTAATTCACAGCAGTTCCAATTATTTTTCGCTTCACTTGAGTGTGAGCCTGTATCTCATGCCTCCCTTGAAAGGCACCCACAGATTGAAAACTCAAGTACTAATGCACGCACAGCTGATTCATGAACAGAAAGCTGAAAACGTCCTAGAAATTCAGCTCGGTTGCATAACCAAGTTATCTCCCTGGTTAATGTTGATGTTGAATGTAAAGACCCAGATGCTCCTCTTTGCTGTTGTCCACCACATCACTTTAATGTTAATTTTCATTCAAATTAATAAAAAAAATATTACGACTTTAATCTCATAATGCTTCGGCTATATTCTCGTAAATTTTACATTATTGTCAGTATATTATGATAAATAACAATAACAAATTTAAGTTGCTAAATGACTTTGATTTTATTGTTAGCATTACTTTCTGCACAAGGAACAATGAGCTGACAAGTTATAATTCTCACTTTGATCCTCTGCAATGTAAATGAAAACATGTTTGATCCGTTTATTGTGCACCTCACGTGTGCTTGTATAAAGTTCTGAACAGGTGTCAGTGATGCGCTTAATATAATAATCATTTGACAGGTAGGGTGGTTATATTTAAAGTCATGGATGCAAAGATTCTTCATATTTTAATATGATAATATGGCCTGTGGCTAAGCCCTGGATGTCACTGAAGTCTACGGATACCCCTGCTTAATGGGAGAAGCATGCTATGATTTCACATTCAAATCAGTCAGGTCAGTGTAAGTAAAAGCTTTTATATGTGTTGCTGAATTTGCATAAGGACATTTCAATATCCTAATCATTTTTGTCATGGCTATTATACAGCCATTCTGCTCAAAGTCATCTCATATTATATGAGAACATGATGAATTGGGGGGGGGAAGGGCATATTCATATTACACATTGCCTCTGTGCAGGGAATATTATGTAGCAGGGAGGAGCAATATTCACAATTTAAGGATTGGCACAGTTGAACGGGCCACACCCCACAGGATGTTGAATTGGAATGAACTGCTCTTCAAAGAGCTTTATTTATAAATCCACAAGATCTTACCTTCACACTGTGGACGAACTAATATGCCTCATGAAACTGCAAAAGACAACACATGACAACAACACAGATGTTAAACCTGGACGGGGGAAGGGGTGCTGTCAGGGGTGTAGATTCCATGGGGGATGGGGGTTGGTAACAGTTGAAAATGAACCTTATTTTCATCCTAACTCCATATAAAGCCTCTGAAAACAAAAATTTCCAGTTTTCAGAGTTTAAATTTTCCAGTTTTTGGGTGCATCCATTAATTCACAATGTGATAATGTACGTTGAATATAGGATACAGTCCACAGTGTGCCATTTTGCGATAAAATGCTCATATTTTTTTTAAATTGCATATCGGATGAAACTAGAGACTCTAATCTTTTGACTAAAACAGGTTTCAATGTAAAAACATAATTAGGTTTCTAACCAGATGTAAATTTGTTGGCCTTTCAACCAAACACAAACTCCACATGGCATCCACTGCCATATTGTTTGGTCATATGACTCCATATGTCAACATATTAACCCTTTGCTGACAGCACAGAGTCACCTGAACTAAGATCAGTAGGTTTAAAAGAAATGTAATTATGCGTTTAGGTTAGCGAAGCCAAAATACATCATCCACGCATATGGACACAGGGTCACACAAGGTTAAGTATGTACTAAAGCATTTGACACAATGTACTTATTATGTACATATGTGTTGTCGCATTGTACTTACATTTAAAGTACCTGTAAAGTTCCTCTATAGTTACACTATCAACGTTACCCCTAAACTGAACCCTTCCCCAACCCTTACCCTAAACACTAATCTAAACCCTACCCCTAAACCTACATGTACCTTAAGCACAGTAGCAGCACATGTGAATCTTGTGACAATTTTGCAGAACAACATGTAGTTACACAATAATACATTGTATTGTGTGCGTTTTAATATTATTATATAGTAGTTAAAGACACAAAATATAAAGTATGACTGACCCATTTTAAAAACTTTGGGGTAAATTAGAGCATTCTGGGAAATGAAGTGTGTTTTCACTATGGATTATAAAATGAAAGTAAATATGAACACTTTACATTAATGTTCCCTTTGTTAAGGGGTTTTAAAGGTGTTATTAATGACTAATAAGTCATTTACAAATGCATTATATGATTATTATAACAACATACATAAAAAGGGTGACTTTTAAGGCAAATAGTGAGAATTTAAACTCACTGCACATATTATTAATGTTTAACAATAGTTATTTAACAATAGTAACCTATGAAAATGTACCTTAATGTAACGTGAACACAAATAAACTAATTATTAAGGAGTTGCCAACATTAGGAACCTTACATAATTTCAGTATGGTTTAATGGTCGTCAGGTCTTATTATATGATACATGCTGTGAATGATGGTTGCAAACAACATTTTGGTTTGAATTTAAGTAAATAGAATTAAAATGGAATTAAATTTAAATTAAAATGTAGGAATTAAATGGTTCACTCAGTCATTTTTTTCCTCACTTAAAAAGTTTTACTTCAAAAGAAATCAATAGTAAATATGAAACATATTGTATGTATAAAATCATGAGCACTAATGTGAGATGAAGAGTTCAGTCATATCATTTACCTTATAAAAGCTGTTTTATTCTACATGGAGCAGGGGCGCCTCGTGGGGGCAGCCATGTTAGATTCACATGACCAGCTGAATTCAACTTGATCAATCTCAGTAACTGCCCTGTTATTAGACTCTTTCATTCATGGATTAAATGAATCCTCCCTTACTGTGCAGAGAGAATTTCTATATTGGCATTGGCAACTGAAAACTACTGTGTTTGAATGATGCAGCATCCAGGCCACTAGGTGTCAGTGTAAACCAAATTAACCCACTTCGACATTTAATTGGGCATTCTGCAAGACTTATTGTTTTGCTTCTGCAAGTGTACATTCACTTGAAGAATAACCCTCCCTTGCATGTTAATAATGAATAAAGGATTTGTATGAAAATGAGAAACAATGTTCACACATAACATGCATAATATATCTTATTACAAATTTAAAAAAAGAAATTGAAGAAACTTTTTTTGGGGGTGTGAAATTAGGACACAAAATACATTCGCAATGCGTGCAATAACAGAGAGACTGCGAGCTAGTCAAGCAAATTACAAATGATTTACAGCCACTTCTTTCATCTGGTCTTTATTGCCACCCTCACATCCTTTTATTTTAGGGTTTATAATTTATTGTTTTTTTCCTCTGGCGAAAATGCACTGTTTTGTGTTTTGTTTTATTATTTTTTTTAATTAATAACTAATGACAGCACAGTTCATAGTCAAGACTTCTTTTATGATTTGTTTTGCATTGCTGTCTCGTTGTTGACATTATCATTTGATAGCTGAGGTAAGACACATGTATTGATTGCATACAATAACCAATTACAAATCCCTTCATTTATTCTCAAAATCCAGCAAGATTTGGCACACTAGATTTGAACCTAATGAAGATAATATACACTGTTGATTATTTCACTGGCTTATTAAATTTGCCTACAGAGGAAAAATAGCACAAATTCACCCTTTGCAGTTTCTAGAATATATGGCACCCCCCAACATTGATAAAGCCCCATCTGTGGTGTGCAGGCAGGTAATTAACATCTTATGATCTGTCCTTCAGATAAATGCCATGGGATTGAGAGGGGCAGAAGGTCAGATCCACTGTATGTTTATTCAAGCAGAGCATTGCTGTCTGGAACCATGAAGAATTGTTGCTTTTAAATTCTGCTGGTTTATGATATTGATGCATTAGCTGATGGAATATGAGAGAGAACATAAATAACACATAATAAGACTGAACATTGTTTAATCTGGTGCTAGTAAATGTACTTTTCTTTATCATAGTATAATGTAATTTGAAGACACGTGTCCGACAATAAGGATTTTGTTGTGCTTGAAAGTGGTTCAAATGTGTTGTCCGCCAACATTGTCAGTGGTCCCACCACTTTCATTTACAAACACATTTCTGAAAGAGTCAGAAATATATATTTTTGCTTTTGATCTTAAAAAAAGTGGTTACAACAAATGATGTTGTGCTTTTAATTTGCAAAAAATAGCTGGACATTTAATAAACACTGTGTGTTTACAACCAAATGCTGTCAATGATCACAAATTGGCTCTTTATAAAAATCTGACAATGCAAGTAAACTGTTAACTTGAGATTTGTAATCATCATGTTTTCCAACATAGATAGTGGTTCTTAACTGGTGGGTCATATGTCTATTTTGTCAGCCTATCATGTGGTAGCTGTGGAATGCATAAAATCATTCAGATACAGGTCAGGAGCTTCAGTTTATGTTCACATCAACTATCAAAAAAATTTGATCTCAGTGATTTCGACCGTGGCGTGATTTTTGGTGCCCGACGGGCTGGTTTGAGTATTTCTGTAACTGCTGATCTCCTGGGATTTTCACGCACAACAGTCTCTAGAGTTTACTCAGAATGGTGCCAAAACTAAAATCATATCCAGTGAGCGGTAGTTCTGCAGATGGAAATGTCTTGTTGATGAGAGAGGTCAACAGGGAACTGTCAGACTGGAGCTGGACTGGAGACTGGAGCTGGAGTTGACAGAAAAGTTACAGTAACTCAGATAACCACTCTGTGCAATTGTAGTGAGCAGAATAGCATCTCAGAGTGCACAACACGTTGATCATTGATGGGATACAACAGCAGAAGACCGCGTCTGGCACTTTATTATGGCCATGGTGTTCCTAATAAAGTTCTTAATGAGTGTATAATCTTATATTTAAGATGACCTTTTCCCATGTAGCCCTCTTTTGTTTTTGTTTTTGTTTTTATTGAATATCTTTCCTATCTACATTTTCAACTCTTGGCAGATTTTATTATTTGCAGTATATAGGAGTAGTAGCTTGTTGTTGTTTGGTTGTCATTTGCCTGCAAGGGTGAAGTTCACTTGATGAGAAATGTAATGTATAAAGTACTTGCAGTATGACTCAGGGTAAGAATGCATCCATTATAAGGTACACGTTAAAGCCTATTTTGTTCACTAGCTAATTCAGTCTTCGTGTTTTTAAAGCAGTTGTTTAAATGAAGGTCTTATCAAGAACAACATCAAGACCTTCATAGATTTTTTTTTTTTTAAATAAATAAAAAAGATCAAAGATATTATTGCAAAGTTGGTCTTCAAACACACATATTCCCAGACTGAGTATACTTGCATTGAAGAGCAAAATGTTGTTAAAAAACCATATAGATTATTTACATGAGATGTTAAGTGCTTTAGATAGTGTTGGGGTAACAGCTGGGTCCCCAATATGAATATTGAAGAATATAATCTCATGTTTGCAATCGAATGAGAGAGAGTTTACTGATTGTTCTCTGCGGTTCCAATTTATATCACAAGTCAATGGTATCCAGTAGTCCAGAAATACAGAAGAAAAAATGTCCACAAGCAATTATAGTCATATGCAAATTTAATTAGAGGTGTCACAGTACAACAATTTCTACTTCAACTTTGTGCAAACAATAATTAGTAAGCCACAACATTAATCAGGTTCCCATCATTGGTTTTACAGAATGCATGTGCAATGTCACATGTTATAGGGCAACATAAACAATCCAAACATTGAATGATTTAGACATTGCAACGGGTAGCATTATCTATTTCCCAGGACTGGCGGTCATCTCCCTAACTTTGGTGGAATGCAGTATTTATTTTCACCATCTGCAGAAAATTAAGACATGACAAAGCATGACAAAGAGCATACACACAAGGCCTACTAATGGACATAATCACCTAATATGACAATAAAATCATATCATAACTAAAATCTCTCTCTCTTATTCAATTAATAGTGATTGAGATAAAATAGAATCAACTCGTTATAGAATAGTTGATTAATTATGCAATAATTATAACAGATTCTTATGTTTGTAAATAAATGCAGTAAAATATAAATGCATGTTCTCTAAATGAATAATCAGTGTTGTATTGTATTCCTGACATCAGAGTCAGACCCTCAGTCACCTCACAGATGAATACATGTTACTTGCACCTTATTGTAAAAGGTCAATATGACCTTGATTAATAGAATAAGAATAAATGAGATGATAAAAGATGAGATATAACTTGTAAGAGTTGTAAAAAGGATATTCGATAATTAACTCCTTCACTCCCCCCTTTTTAGACCAGTGTGGGGATCTAAAAAAAAAAAAGATTTACATTTTCAGTGCCTCTTGTTTCAGGACAGAACACCAGCTATTTGAACACATGGTTGGGTGATTAATAAAAATTATGCAGTCAAATTATGCAGTATTGGTTTCATCATGAGACACACTCACTGTTAAAAAAAAAAACAACTTTTCAGCATGTGAATGCTCTCTTCCCGGCGTTAAAGGCTTCTTCTGAATCCATTGTTCCTATTCAAAATCTTAATTGTGGTGGGAAATTTCGGCAAAGATTCATGCTTGGTGTGTAAGGGCCTCAAATCTGTGGGATTTTTAATCACTTATAATTTATGGCTTGGGTCCCTCCTTCAATGTAAACATGCTGTATTGCAAATAGCTAGACGAATTGGAGACAAATGGGCTATTTGCACCAAATCCTTGCCGTTAGCCCATTTACACTTTTACAATACATAAAAAACAGCTTTCTGTACTTTCTATTCACCTTATGTGCCAGACCAGCCATTTTGAAAACTTTGTTTTTGAACTTCTGGACTAGCGTGTTCTATATAGATACCTATGGCATTGATGTCAATGTGGAATTAGCCAGCAAAGTGGATTTACAGGTTATAGAGTTGTCAAAAGTCATCATGTGTATTTTAAAGTGTTCAGGGTATGTCATAACAACTGGCGGCAGAGTGGGGAGATTTTAATAGAAGAGTGCTTTATTTATAAATCAACAAGATCTTACCTTCACGCTGTGGATGTTCTAATATGCATCTGTGCTCATGAAACTGCAAGAGACAACACAAAATCATTAAAAATATCTCTGTGCGACACCTGGCCATCTTGTCCTGTCATTCACCCTTTGCATTATAGTTAAGATGAGCAGGCTTTTTGAGTGTTAAACTGGGATGGGGGAAGGGGTGCTACTATATTTATACACATATTTTTATAGTGCTTTTCACAAGACACATCGTTTCAATGCAGCTTTACAGAAAATCATGCTTTAACAAAAAAGTCATTTTAAAGTCATCATTGCGTAGTTTGATTAAATATGATTGTAAATGTGTATAAAAATAATGAATTAATTCATTATATAATAATTGTATTTAGAACCCCAGAGAGCAAGCTGAAGGCAATGTGTACACACACACACCCACACACCCACACACACACACACACACACACACACACACATACATATTCTGTTTTTATATTCCGTTTAAACCCATTTTAAACACAGGATTAATCCTTTTAAAAATTAGGGGTGACAAATTCATTTTAAAAAGTACAAATTCCTTTAATGTTATGGACTTGAATGTGAAATGATACGAGCTGTCACTGTTTGAAATTTCATGTTAACTACACATTTTAACACAAATTATTAACAACTTGAAACCTAAAAAAAATAAACAAATTACAAGTATAACATTAAACACTTGTATCACTAAAAAGTGTCATAGCTGTCTGAATGTGACCTTCCAGGTCCAATTTACCTCCGTGGGTAAATTTACAGTGACAGGAAAACACCCTACAATCATTTTCACGCAGTTAAGGGGTGCTGTTGACTCACACCTTCAACTCTTATTGCAAAATACTTTATGTGCTCCCACATGTAATCCATTATGATCGACACTTCTCAATAGCTTCAATACAAACAGGAAGTTAGATGACAAAATGCAGAAGAGCAGAACACGGAAAATGGGGTGGCTGAATAAGGTGAATACTTTCTGTACTTCTCGTACTTTGGGACCACCAATTGCAGTGGTTTTGGTAACCGCAGCAGCTCCAGACGTGTCAGGGTGTCAGGCGAGGAAAGAAAAATCAACACATTCACATTCAAATTGCAACAAAGACTTGCGTTTGGTGTGAAACAGCCTTAAGTCTGTTGGACTATTTTGCATGTTTTTCATCAGCCAGGTGAAAATCTGATCATTTATCATATGAGTTATCATTCTTGTCCGTAGCAGAAACATTGCTGCACAAATTAGCTCCAAGATTTAAGATGTAGTACAAGCTACAATAATATGTATGTTAGCCTTAGCAACACCCTAATGTGATTGCCAATGCACCATGTCAATACTTTTTTGTCTTATCCATTTAACATTGCCATTAAACGCTGTTTAATATAATCACTACTTTTTATCCATCCCTCAAAATCCCAAGGGCAAAGCAACATCTCATGAATATTCATATCTGCATGTGATTGAAGCTGTGGATTTAGAGGACAGATCTATTGTGTGCTGTAAAAAAAGAGGAAGGGGGAGTTAAATTCCTTCTTAAGCAAGACAACCAGGCCATTCAAACAACTGAATGCCAATGCCTGGGACATTTTACCAGCAACAATGTCTTTGAAGAGTTCTTCCATGTGTAGGGTGCATGAAGGATTTGTTTGGTGAGGGCAGAGCTGTAAAGGAAATGGATACACAATCTAAATAGAATCTCAATGGATTATTTGGGAAGTGAATTACATTCAGTAAGAGGATTTTTGACAAGCTACTCACTAAGTTAGGAAGATCTAGGTTATCTTTTAAGTTAACTGGTGGGATTCTCAAGCAGGACATAAATATAATATTAAATAATTAAATGGCAAAAATTGAAATATAATCATCTGTGTAAAGGGATTCAATGGAAAGGAGGAGGCGAGCTCCGGCTTGACACTATAAATAATAGTTTCATGAAGAAATAAACCACAAGACACAAACACACACATGACGGACATGTCCATAAACGATCTCTCTCTCTCTGTCGCACCACCGTCCGCAGTCCGCCTTTATCCCTCTTGGAGGCTTGATTAGCCTGATAAGGGACCGGGTGTGTAGAATCACGACCCAGCCCCGCCCTCCACCCTGTCACATTCCTCCCTCATTCTCTCAGGCCGGGGAGCCCCCGGCATGACGTACATCCCCACCTCTTTCCCTGGCGTGCCTTATGTCCCATATGCTGGCAGGTCAACCACGCCTTCCTGAATCTGGGAGGGGACAGGGGGAGGGAAACAATAATGAAAAATAGGGGGGTACTCCCTGTAACAGTGCAGTACCCCCCAACAAAAAAAACCCATTAATATTTAAAAGAGAGGGCAAAGGCCAATGCGGAGCAGCAGTGGGAGAGAGAGAGAGAGAGAAAACTTACTCGCCGGTTCTCCGATACGGTGTAGATTGGTCCTCTGCCACTCCTCCACCCTCTAGAGGATGACAGCCACACCTCTCTGGGTGGATCGGAGGCAGTCCTTCAGACCCTGGAGGACAAAACGCCCCGCCGCGTTCTCGGGGAACAGAAGGGGTCTCCCCCACCCCTGGCAGCGGTTCTCCTGCTCCAGGCGGTCGGCAGTGAGCCACTCCCCGCTCGCGGTCAGTGGTCTCAGACCCCGCTGCATTTCAGTGGCTGGTAGGGGTCTCCCCCATTCCTGGCAGTGGCCCTGACCGCTCCTGGCGGTCAGCTAGGAGCCCCTTCTCTCCTCGTGGTCGGCAGCCAATTCCTCCGCTTCCAGGTGGCCGAGCTCTTCCATCCTCCGGAAGACCGCCACAGCTGCTCCGTTGTTGTGGATGGTAGCGACGAGAACTCAACAACGGCGCATCCCTCCTCCTTCCCGGGTCTTTGGCACCAGCGTAAAGGAAACAATGGAAAGGAGGAGGCGAGAACCGGCTTGACAATATAAATAATAGTTTAATGAAGACATAAACCAAAAGACACAAACACACACATAGGACGGACAGCTGCCAGTAAACGTTCTCTCTCTATCACACCACTGTCCACATTTGGCCTTTATCCCTCTCGGAGGCTTGATTAGCCTGATATGGGACAGGTGGCAATCCTACTTCCAGGTCCAATTTACATCCGCGGGTTTCAGAAAAAACAAACATTTACAGTGACAGGAAAACACCCTACAATCATTTTCACGCAGTTAAGGGGTGCTGTTGACTCACACCTTCAACTCTTAGTGAAAAATAATTTATGTGCTCCCACATGTAATCCATTATGATCGACACTTCTCAATCAATAGCTTCAATACAAACAGGAAGTTAGATGACAATATGCGGAAGAGCGGAACACGGAAAATGGGCTGGCTGAATAAGGTGAATACTTTCTGTACTTCTCGTACTTTAGGACCACCAATTGCAGTGGTTTTGGTAACTTCAGCAGCTCCTGACATGTCAGGGTGTCAGGCGAGGAAAGAAAAATCAACACATTCACTGTCAGCATACGAATGCTTTCTTCCAATGTTAAAGACTCCATAGGAATCCATTGTTTTTACTCAAAATCTTCATTGCAGTGAGAAATTGTGACATAAGTCTGTGGGACTCTTGTATGTTTTTCATCAGCCGGGTGAAAATCTGATCATTTATCATTTGAGATTTCATTCTTGTCCGTAGCAGAAACATTGCTGCACAAATTAGCTCCAAGATTTAAGATGTAGTACAAGCTACAATAATATGTATGTTAGCCTTAGCAACACCCTAATGTGATTGCCAATGCACCATGTCAATACTTTTTTGTCTTTTCCATTTAGCATTGCCATTAAACGCTGTTTAATATAATCACTACTTTTTATCCATCCCTCAAAATCCCAAGGGCAAAGCAACATCTCATGAATATTCATATCTGCATGTGATTGAAGCTGTGGATTTAGAGGACAGATCTATTGTGTGCTGTAAAAAAAGAGGAAGGGGGAGGAAGGGGTTAAATTCCTTCTTAAGCAAGACAACCAGGCCATTCAAACAACTGAATGCCAATGCCTGGGACATTTTACCAGCAACAATGTCTTTGAAGAGTTCTTCCATGTGTAGGGTGCATGAAGGATTTGTTTGGTGAGGGCAGAGCTGTAAAGGAAATGGATACACAATCTAAATAGAATCTCAATGGATTATTTGGGAAGTGAATTACATAGATCAAGTGTGCACAGAAATCGATGCTAATTTTCTCACTGTGCAGTGGGATATGTGAAAGTGGGGGCAGCAGTCAACATAATTTCCCTCCATCTTAAGAAATAAAAATTGTCTGTTGCGCAGTGATATGATATCAGCTTCTTACAAAAACCATGGAGAAAAATAATGGTTAAATCAACTGTAGAGGTGGTTCTTTTGCATTGGTCGAATCGAAAGTTTTTACACCCTGCGGAAAAAAAAGCTCAACCTGGTTATCTGGTCTTAGCTAGTTTCCCAGTCTGGTCAGCCTATGAGATGGGTTAAATGACTATAATTGGAGATTTGCAAAAATATATTCATTTTCCAAAATAATAATAAAAAATTTAGGATATACATTGAGATATTAATAGATATTAGTTGGAGTAGATGTCATTTTTAATTTAATGCGACTGAAAATAGAATGAAAAACAAAGAATGCATTTTAAAAGTTAACTAGATTAAAAAGTTTGAGTACAAACTTTAGGTTGGCTTGAGAAAGCCTAGCATAAAGTTTGATGTAGTTGTAAAAGTTTGAAGATTTACGGTTTCTAGTTTGATGTAATTATAAGTAGTAGTTTTCAAAGTTCAAAGTTTAGAGATTATAAAACCATTCAGTCTATCAAATAGATTAGATAGATAGATAGATAGATAGATAGATAGATAGATAGATAGATAGATAGATAGATAGATAGATAGAAAAGATAGATAGATAGATATTGACCCTCAGATAGATAGATAGATATTGACCCTCAGATAGATAGATAGATAGATAGATAGATAGATAGATAGATAGATAGATAGATAGATAGATAGAGTATGACCCATAGATAGATAGATAGATAGATAGATAGATATTGACCCTCAGATAGATAGATAGATAGATAGATAGATAGATAGATAGTTATTGACCATCAGATAGATATATAGATAGATTGTTATTGACCATCAGATAGATAGATAGATAGATAGATAGATAGATAGATAGATAGACAGATATTGACCATTAGATAGATAGATAGATAGATAGATATTGATCCTCAGATAGATAGATAGATATTGACCCTCAGATAGATAGATAGATAGATAGATAGAAAGATAGAAAGATAGATTGATAGTCATTGACCCTTAGATAGATAGATAGATATTGACCGTCAGATTTATAGATAGATAGATAGTCATTGACCCTGAGATATAGATAGATAGAGTATGAACCACAGATAGGTAGATAGATAGATAGATAGATAGTTATTGACCCGCAGATAGCTAGATAGATAGATAGATAGATATTGACCCTCAGATAGATAGATAGATAGATAGATAGTCATTGACCCTTAGATAGATAGATATTGACCGTCAGATATATAGATAGACAGATAGTCATTGACCCTGAGATATAGATAGATAGAGTATGACCCACAGATAGATAGATAGATAGATAGTTATTGACCCGCAGATAGTTAGATAGATAGATAGATAGATATTGACCCTCAGATAGATAGATAGATAGATATTGACCATCAGATAGATAGATAGATAGATAGATATATCATTTTTTACTTGGTTGCTAGGGTAACCCAATCTGGTTGCTAGGCAGTTTCCAGGGTGATCCTTATCAAGCCTCCTTTTCATTCTGAGTGAATAAAGTCAACCCGGAAGTCTCTATGATTTTCTGTTGCATAGATATGTGATTTGTTACTTGGTTGCTAGGGTAACCATATCTGGTTGATAGGCAGTTACCAGAGTGATATATATCAAGGCTACTTTCCATCTTGAGTGAAATAAGTGAAACAGGATGTCTCTATGATTTTCTGGTGCAGAGATATGTGACTTGTTACTTGGTTGCTAGGGTAAACACATCTGGTTACTAGGCAGTTACCAAAGTGATACTCATAAGGCTCCTTGCAATCCTGTGTGAAATATGTCAACCCCTAAGTCTCTACGATGTTCTGGTTCAAAGATATGTGATTTGTTACTTGGTTGCTAAGGTAACCCTGTCTGGTTGCTATGCAGTTACCAGGGTGATACATATCAAGGCTACTTTCCATCCTGAGTGAAATAAGTGAAACAGGTAGTCTCTACGATATACTGGTGCAGATATATGTGATTTGTTACTTGGTTGCTAGGGTAACCCCGTCTGGTTGCTAGGCAGTTACCAGAGTGATACATATCAAGGCTACTTTCCATCCTGAGTGAATCAAGTCAACCCGGAAGTCTCTATGATTTTCTGATGCAGAGATATGTGATTTGTTACTTGGTTGCTAGGGTAATCACATCTGGTTGCTAGGCGGTTACCAGAGTGATACATATCAAGGCTACTTTCCATCCTGAGTGAAATAAGTCAACCCGGAAGTCTCTCTGATTTTCTGTTGCAGAGATATGTGATTTGTTACTTGGTTGCTAGGGTAATCACATCTGGTTGCTAGGCAGTTACCAGAGTGATACATATCAAGGCTACTTTCCATCCTGAGTGAAATAAGTGAAACAGGAAGTCTCTATGATTTTCTGGTGCAGATATATGTGATTTGTTACTTGGTTGCTAGGGTAACCCAGTCTGGTTGCTAGGCAGTTACCAGAGTGATACATATCAAGGCTCCTTGCAATCCTGTGTGAAATATGTTAACCCCTAAGTCTCTACGATGTTCTGGTTCAAAGATATGTGATTTGTTACTTGGTTGCTAGGGTAATCGCATCTGGTTGCTAGGCAGTTACCAGAGGGATACATATCAAGGCTACTTTCCATCCTGAGTGAAATAAGTGAAACAGGAAGTCTCTATGATTTTCTGGTGCAGAGATATGTGATTTGTTACTTGGTTGCTAGGGTAAACACATCTGGTTGCTAGGCAGTTACCAAAGTGATACTCATAAGGCTCCTTGCAATCCTGTGTGAAATATGTCAACCCCTAAGTGTCTACGATGTTCTGGTTCAAAGATATGTGATTTGTTACTTGGTTGCTAAGGTAACCCTGTCTGGTTGCTATGCAGTTACCAGAGTGATACATATCAAGGCTACTTTCCATCCTGAGTGAAATAAGTGAAACAGGTAGTCTCTACGATTTTCTGGTGCAGAGATATGTGATTTGTTACTTGGTTGCTAGGGTAACCCCGTCTGGTTGCTAGGCAGTTACCAGAGTGATACATATCAAGGCTACTTTCCATCCTGAGTGAATTAAGTCAACCTGGAAGTCTCTATGATTTTCTGTTGCAGAGATATGTGATTTGTTACTTGGTTGCTAGGGTAATCACATCTGGTTGCTAGGCAGTTACCAGAGTGATACATATCAAGGCTGCTTTCCATCCTGAGTGAAATAAGTCAACCCGGAAGTCTCTTTGATTTTCTGTTGCAGAGATATGTGATTTGTTACTTGGTTGCTAGGGTAACCCCATCTGGTTGCTAGGCAGTTACCAGAGTGATACATATCAAGGCTACTTTCCATCCTGAGTGAAATAAGTGAAACAGGAAGTCTGTATGATTTTCTGGTGCAGAGATATGTGATTTGTTACTTGGTTGCTAGGGTAACCCCATCTGGTTGCTAGGCAGTTACCAGAGTGATACATATCAAGGCTACTTTCCATCCTGAGTGAAATAAGTGAAACAGGATGTCTGTATGATTTTCTGGTGCAGAAATATGTGATTTGTTATTTGGTTGCTAGGGTAACCCTGTCTGGTTGCTATGCAGTTACCAGGGTGATACTTATCAAGCCTCCTTTCCATACTGAGTGAATCAAGTCAACCTGGAAGCTACTATACTGTGGCTATGAAGATTTTAGGTCATTACTTATTGGCTGCTTGATAAAAGAAATCCTCTGAGGGAGAGAGAGAGGGAGAGACGCAGGGCTGACAGGCCCTTTTTCGTCTGTGTGTGTGAAAACGTCAGTTGGGATTTAAATTTCTGAACATTCCGCAATGTTAATCAATGGGAGTTTTTCCGAGTTTTGATCGTCATTTTTAGGAAAACCGTAAGTCCGATCAGTTAGAAAAGATATAGCACACTATTCGGGATTAGTCTGAAGGTCTGTGCCGAGTTTGGTGCATGTAGCTTAAAAGCTCTAGGAGGAGTTACATTTAGAAATTTAGTCTCAGAATAATAATAATAACTAGAATGTACATTTCCTGAAGAAAATGTGAGTGGTGCTTGCCGTGGCAAAATTTCTTACCACAATGTCCCACCTACTGCCCAAAGTTGAAAGAGGCCACCCCCATGACAGTAGAATGTTCTGGTGCAGAGATATAGGTGTTGTTCCATGGTTGCTAGGGAAACCCATCTGGTTGATATGCAGTTACTAAGGTGTCAGCCACCAACGCTACTTGCCATCCTGAGTAAAATATGTCAACCCGGAAGTCTCTACGATTTTCTAGTACAGAGATATGTGATTTGTTACATGGTTGCTAGGGTAACCCCATCTGGTTGCTAGGGAGTTACCAAGGGGCAAGCCAACAATGCTCCTTGCCATCCTAAATGAAAAAAGTCAACACGGAATCACTACAATTTTCTGGTTCAGAGATATATGATTTGTTACTTGGTTGCTAGGGTAACCCCATCTGGTTGCTAGGCAGTTACCAAGGTGACAGCCAACAATGCTCCTTGCCATCCTGAGTGAAATAAGTCAACCTGGAAGTCTCTGTGATTTTCTTGTGCAGCGATATGTGATTTGTTTATTGGTTGCTAGGGTAACCCCATCTGGTTGCTAGGCAGTTACCAAGGTGACAGGCAACAATGCTCCTTGCCATCCTGAGTGAAATAAGTCAACCTGGAAGTCTCTGTGATTTTCTTGTACAGAGATATGTGATTTGTTTCTTGGTTGCTAGGGTAACCCCATCTGGTTGCTAGGCAGTTACCAAGGTGACAGCCAAGAATGCTCCTTGCCATCCTGACTGAAATAAATCAACCTGGAATCTCTACGATTTTCTGGTTCAGAGATACGTGATTTGTTAATTGGTTGCTAGGGTAACCCCATCTGGTTGCTAGGCAGTTACCAAGGTGACAGCCAACAATGCTCCTTGCCATCCTGAGTGAAATAAGTCAACCCGGTAGTCTCTGTGATTTTCTTGTGCAGAGATGTGTGATTTGTTTCTTGGTTGCTAGGGTAACCCCATCTGGTTGCTAGGCAGTTACCAAGGTGACAGGCAACAATGCTCCTTGCCATCCTGAGTGAAATAAGTCAACCCGGAAGTGTCTGTGATTTTCTTGTGCAGAGATATGTGATTTGTTTCTTGGTTGCTAGGGTAACCCCATCTGGTTGCTAGGCAGTTACCAAGGTGACAGCAAACAATGCTCCGTGCCATCCTGAGTGAAATAAGTCAACCCGGAAGTCTCTGTGATTTTCTTGTGCAGAGATATGTGATTTGTTTATTGGTTGCTAGGGTAACCCCATTTGGTTGCTAGGCAGTTACCAGTGTGATATTTATCAAGTCTACTTTCCATCCTGAGTGAAATAAGTCAACCCGGAAGTCTCAACGACATTCTGATCCTAAGATACACATCTTAGTGATATTGAATGGATGTCAATGGTGTTTTGTTGCTAGGGTGCTTTAAATGGTTGCTAGGGCGTGGCTAAGCAGTTCACATGATGAAAGATGAAGACTGATTACTCACCCAATTAAAACAAAGCAACTATCATGTCTCTAGGACATTCTGATCTGAAGATATCTTACTTCAATTGAAATCAATAAATGTGGTTGCTAGGGTGCTCCAAATTGTTGCTAGGGAGTGGCTTGGCAGCTGCCAATGATGAATCTCCAATGGCTGCTTGTCAGTATGAATGATACAAACCAACTCCCATGCCTCTGTGACATTCAGAATGGAAGATATCTCTCTTTGGATTTTGGTTGCTAAGGTGCTCGAAAATGGTTGCTAGGGAGGGGCTAGGAAGTGTTGAGGGGATTCATGATTGGCTGTTTTACTGCCCCAAGTCAAACGAGACCACCCTCGTGTTTCTATGATAATTCAGTCCGGAGATATCCCTTTGATCTCTTTCAATGGAAGTCTATGGGAGTTGTTGCTAAGGTGCTCTAAATGGTTGCTAGGGCGTGGCTTGATAGCTTCACAATGATCCTGAGAGACTGATTGGTCATCTGAGTAAAATGAGCCCGCCCACTTGTCTCTAAGACACTGTGATCCAGAGTTATGTTCAATACAAAATCTACCATAGACTTAACATTGGGGCAACTTTGGGCAGTTCATGCCCCCCAGGGGTGCAACTTTTACCCCATTGTGAGGTATGTTCTCACAGAGCCTGTCAGCCTGTTCAAATGTGGTTAATCACACGTCTCTGTGAAATCCTCGATCTGAGCTATGACTCGTCAAAGTTCGGCGCAATGTTAAGTCAATGGGATTTTTTGCCCAATTTTTTGCCCCTGGGGCAATCACCGTACCCCCGATCGATTATAAAAGTCATAGGACACCATTCCCAAATAATCCGCACGTTTTGACGCCTCATTTGTGGGTTTTCGACCAAAAAATTTTGAAAAAAATTCCATTGACTTACATTGGGGCAACTTTGGGCAGCTCCTGCTCCCCAGGGGTGCAACTTTTACCCCATTGTGAGGTATGTTCTCACAGAGCCTGTCAGCCTCTTCAAATGTGGTAAATCACATGTCTCTGCGAAATCCTCGCTTTGAGCTCTGACTCGTCAAAGTTCGGCGCAATGTTAAGTCAATGGGATTTTTTGCCCAATTTTTTGCCCCTGGGGCAAACACCGTACCCCCGATCGCTTATAAAAGTCATAGCACACCTCTCCTCAATGAGCCGCACGATTTGACACCTCATTCATGGGTCTACGCCAAAAGGTGCGGGACGAGTTAGGTGCCGAAGTTTTGTACGGAAGAAGAAGAAGAAGAAGAAGAAGAAGAAAAATAAGTATGTGAGATTACAATAGTGTTGCTTTGCAAGCACCACTAACTAGATTAAAAAGTTTGAGTACAAACTTTAGGTTGGCTTGAGAAAGCCTAGCATAAAGTTTGAAGTAGTTGTAAAAGTTTGAAGATTTACGGTTTCTAGTTTGATGTAATTATAAGTAGTAGTTTTCAAAGTTCAAAGTTTAGAGATTATAAAACCATTCAGTCTATCAAATAGATTAGATAGATAGATATATAGATAGATAGATAGATAGATAGATAGATAGATAGATAGATAGGTAGATAGGTAGAGTATGACCCACAGATAGATAGATAGATAGATAGATAGATAGATAGATAGATAGATAGATAGATAGATAGATAGATAGATAGATAGATATTGACCATCAGATAGATAGATCGATAGATAGATCGATAGATAGATAGATAGATAGATAGAGTATGACCCACAGATAGATAGATAGATAGATATTGACCATCAGATAGATAGATCGATAGATAGATAGATAGAGTATGACCCACAGATAGATAGATAGATAGATAGATAGATAGATAGATAGATAGATAGATAGAGTATGACCCACAGATAGATAGATAGATAGATAGATAGATAGATAGATAGATATTGACCATCAGATAGATAGATAGAGTTATTGACCATCAGATAGACAGATAGATAGATAGATAGATAGATAGATAGATAGATAGATAGATAGATAGATAGATAGATAGATAGATATTGACCCTCAGATAGATAGATAGATAGATAGATAGATAGATATTGACCCTCAGATAGATAGATAGATAGATAGATAGATAGATAGATATTAACCCTCAGATAGATAGACAGTTCGAAAGATAGATATAGATAGACTGATAAATAGACAGACAGACAGACAGACAGATAGATAGATAGATAGATCCTTGCTACCCTGAGTCCCATGAACAAAACCAGAAGTCTTTATGTTGTTCTGGTGCAGAGATATGTAATTTGTTACTTGGTTGCTATGGTAACCCCATCTGGTTGCTAGGCAGTTACCAGAGTAATACATATCAAGGCTACTTTCCATCATGAGTGAAATAAGTCAACCCGGAAGTCTCTACGATTTTCTGTTAAATAGATATGTGAAATGTTACTTGGTTGCTAGGCTATCCCCATCTGGTTGCTAGGCAGTTACCAAAGTGTTACTCATAAGGCTCCTTGCAATCCTGTGTGAAATATGTCAACCAATAAGTCTCTACGAAGTTTTGGTTCAAAGATATGTGATTTATTACTTGGTTGCTAGGGTAACCCTGTCTGGTTGCTATGCAGTTACCAGGGTGATAACTTGTCAAGCCTCCTTTCCATCCTGAGTGAATAAAGTCAACCCGCAAGTCTGTATGATTTTCTGGTGCAGAGATATGTGATTTGTTATTTGGTTGCTAGGGTAACCCTGTCTGGTTGCTATGCAGTTACCAGGGTGATACTTATCAAGCCTCCTTTCCATCCTGAGTGAATTAAGTCAACCCAGATGTCTCTACGATTTTCTGGTGCAGAAATATATGATTTGTTATTTGGTTGCTAGGGTAACCCATCTGGTTGCTAGGCAGTTACCAGAGTGATGCATATCAAGGCTACTTTCCATCCTGTGTGAAATATGTCAACCCCTAAGTCTCTACGATGTTCTGGTTCAAAGATATGTGATTTGTTACTTGGTTGCTAGGGTAACCACATCTGGTTGCTATGCAGTTACCAGAGTGATACATATCAAGCCTACTTTCCATCCTGAGTGAAATAAGTGAAACAGGAAGTCTCTATGATTTTCTGTTGCAGAGATATGTGATTTGTTACTTGGTTGCTAGGGTAACCACATACGGTTGCTAGGCAGTTACCAGAGTGATACATATCAAGGCTACTTTCCATCCTGAGTGAAATAAGTGAAACAGGAAGTCTCTACGATTTTCTGGTGCAGAGATATGTGATTTGTTACTTGGTTGCTAGGGTAATCACATCTGGTTGCTAGGCAGTTACCAGAGTGATACATATCAAGGCTACTTTCCATCCTGAGTGAAATAAGTCAACCCTGAAGTCTCTCTGATTTTCTGTTGCAGAGATATGTGATTTGTTACTTGGTTGCTAGGGTAATCACATCTGGTTGCTAGGCAGTTACCAGAGTGATACATATCAAGGCTACTTTCCATCCTGAGTGAAATAAGTGAAACAGGAAGTCTCTACGATTTTCTGGTGCAGATATATGTGATTTGTTACTTGGTTGCTAGGGTAACCCCATTTGGATGCTAGGCAGTTACCAGAGTGATACATATCAAGGCTACTTTCCATCCTGAGTGAATCAAGTCAATCCGGAAGTCTCTATGATTTTCTGATGCAGAGATATGTGATTTGTTACTTGGTTGCTAGGGTAATCACATCTGGTTGCTAGGCAGTTACCAGAGTGATACATATCAAGGCTACTTTCCATCCTGAGTGAAATAAGTCAACCCGGAAGTCTCTCTGATTTTCTGTTGCAGAGATATGTGATTTGTTACTTGGTTGCTAGGGTAATCACATCTGGTTGCTAGGCAGTTACCAGAGTGATACATATCAAGGCTACTTTCCATCCTGAGTGAAATAAGTGAAACAGGAAGTCTCTACGATTTTCTGGTGCAGATATATGTGATTTGTTACTTGGTTGCTAGGGTAACCCCGTCTGGTTGCTAGGCAGTTACCAGAGTGATACATATCAAGGCTACTTTCCATCCTGAGTGAAATAAGTCAACCCGGAAGTCTCTCTGATTTTCTGTTGCAGAGATATGTGATTTGTTACTTGGTTGCTAGGGTAATCACATCTGGTTGCTAGGCAGTTACCAGAGTGATACATATCAAGGCTACTTTCCATCCTGAGTGAATAAAGTCAAACAGGAAGTCTCTACGATTTTCTGGTGCAGAGATATGTAATTTGTTAGTTGGTTGCTAGGGTAACCCCATCTGGTTGCTATGCAGTTACCAGGGTGATACTTATCAAGCCCCCTTTCCATCCTGAGTGAATTATGTCAACCCGGAAGTCTCTACGATTTTCTGTTGCAGAGATATGTGATTTGTTACTTGGTTGCTAGGGTATCCCTGTCTGGTTGCTATGCAGTTACCAGGGTGATACTTATCAAGCCTCCTTTCCATCCTGAGTGAAATAAGTGAAACATGAAGTCTCTACGATTTTCTGCTGCAGAGATATGTGATTTGTTAGTTGGTTGCTAGGGTAACCCCATCTGGTTGCTAGGCAGTTACCAAGGTGATACTCATAAGGCTCCTTGCAATCCTGTGTGAAATATGTCAACCCCTAAGTCTCTACGATGTTCTGGTTCAAAGATATGTGATTTGTTACTTGGTTGCTAAGGTAACCCCGTCTGGTTGCTAGGCAGTTACCAGAGTGATACATATCAAGGCTACTTTCCATCCTGAGTGAATAAAGTCAACCCGGAAGTCTCTCTGATTTTCTGTTGCAGAGATATGTGATTTGTTACTTGGTTGCTAGGGTTATCACATCTGGTTGCTAGGCAGTTACCAGAGTGATACATATCAAGGCTACTTTCCATCCTGAGTGAAATAAGTGAAACAGGAAGTCTGTATGATTTTCTGGTGCAGAGATATGTGATTTGCTATTTGGTTGCTAGGGTAACCCTGTCTGGTTGCTATGCAGTTACCAGGGTGATACTTATCAAGCCTCCTTTCCATACTGAGTGAATCAAGTCAACCTGGAAGCTACTATACTGTGGCTATGAAGATTTTATGTCATGACTTATTGGCTGCTTGATAAAAGAAATCCTCTGTGGGAGAGAGAGAGGGAGAGACGCAGGGCTGACAGGCCCTTTTTTGTCTGTGTGTGTGAAAACGTCAGTTGGGATTTAAATTTCTGAACATTCCGCAATGTTAAGTCAATGGGAGTTTTTCCGAGTTTTGACATATCAAGGCTACTTTCCATCCTGAGTGAAATAAGTCAACCCTGAAGTCTCTCTGATTTTCTGTTGCAGAGATATGTGATTTGTTACTTGGTTGCTAGGGTAATCACATCTGGTTGCTAGGCAGTTACCAGAGTGATACATATCAAGGCTACTTTCCATCCTGAGTGAAATAAGTGAAACAGGAAGTCTCTACGATTTTCTGGTGCAGATATATGTGATTTGTTACTTGGTTGCTAGGGTAACCCCATTTGGATGCTAGGCAGTTACCAGAGTGATACATATCAAGGCTACTTTCCATCCTGAGTGAATCAAGTCAATCCGGAAGTCTCTATGATTTTCTGATGCAGAGATATGTGATTTGTTACTTGGTTGCTAGGGTAATCACATCTGGTTGCTAGGCAGTTACCAGAGTGATACATATCAAGGCTACTTTCCATCCTGAGTGAAATAAGTCAACCCGGAAGTCTCTCTGATTTTCTGTTGCAGAGATATGTGATTTGTTACTTGGTTGCTAGGGTAATCACATCTGGTTGCTAGGCAGTTACCAGAGTGATACATATCAAGGCTACTTTCCATCCTGAGTGAAATAAGTGAAACAGGAAGTCTCTACGATTTTCTGGTGCAGATATATGTGATTTGTTACTTGGTTGCTAGGGTAACCCCGTCTGGTTGCTAGGCAGTTACCAGAGTGATACATATCAAGGCTACTTTCCATCCTGAGTGAAATAAGTCAACCCGGAAGTCTCTCTGATTTTCTGTTGCAGAGATATGTGATTTGTTACTTGGTTGCTAGGGTAATCACATCTGGTTGCTAGGCAGTTACCAGAGTGATACATATCAAGGCTACTTTCCATCCTGAGTGAATAAAGTCAAACAGGAAGTCTCTACGATTTTCTGGTGCAGAGATATGTAATTTGTTAGTTGGTTGCTAGGGTAACCCCATCTGGTTGCTATGCAGTTACCAGGGTGATACTTATCAAGCCCCCTTTCCATCCTGAGTGAATTATGTCAACCCGGAAGTCTCTACGATTTTCTGTTGCAGAGATATGTGATTTGTTACTTGGTTGCTAGGGTATCCCTGTCTGGTTGCTATGCAGTTACCAGGGTGATACTTATCAAGCCTCCTTTCCATCCTGAGTGAAATAAGTGAAACATGAAGTCTCTACGATTTTCTGCTGCAGAGATATGTGATTTGTTAGTTGGTTGCTAGGGTAACCCCATCTGGTTGCTAGGCAGTTACCAAGGTGATACTCATAAGGCTCCTTGCAATCCTGTGTGAAATATGTCAACCCCTAAGTCTCTACGATGTTCTGGTTCAAAGATATGTGATTTGTTACTTGGTTGCTAAGGTAACCCCGTCTGGTTGCTAGGCAGTTACCAGAGTGATACATATCAAGGCTACTTTCCATCCTGAGTGAATAAAGTCAACCCGGAAGTCTCTCTGATTTTCTGTTGCAGAGATATGTGATTTGTTACTTGGTTGCTAGGGTTATCACATCTGGTTGCTAGGCAGTTACCAGAGTGATACATATCAAGGCTACTTTCCATCCTGAGTGAAATAAGTGAAACAGGAAGTCTGTATGATTTTCTGGTGCAGAGATATGTGATTTGCTATTTGGTTGCTAGGGTAACCCTGTCTGGTTGCTATGCAGTTACCAGGGTGATACTTATCAAGCCTCCTTTCCATACTGAGTGAATCAAGTCAACCTGGAAGCTACTATACTGTGGCTATGAAGATTTTATGTCATGACTTATTGGCTGCTTGATAAAAGAAATCCTCTGTGGGAGAGAGAGAGGGAGAGACGCAGGGCTGACAGGCCCTTTTTTGTCTGTGTGTGTGAAAACGTCAGTTGGGATTTAAATTTCTGAACATTCCGCAATGTTAAGTCAATGGGAGTTTTTCCGAGTTTTGATCGTCATTTTTAGGAAAACCGTAAGTCCGATCAGTTAGAAAAGATATAGCACACTATTCGGGATTAGTCTGAAGGTCTGTGCCGAGTTTGGTGCATGTAGCTTAAAAGCTCTAGGAGGAGTTAGATTTAGAAATTTAGTCTCAGAATAATAATAATAATAATAATAAGTTTAAATAGGATTTCAGTAAGTTGGCTTTCTCAAGCCAACCTAACTAGATTAAAAAGTTTGAGTACAAACTTTAGGTTGGCTTGAGAAAGCCTAGCATAAAGTTTGAAGTAGTTGTAAAAGTTTGAAGATTTACGGTTTCTAGTTTGATGTAATTATAATTAGTAGTTTTCAAAGTTCAAAGTTTAGAGATTATAAAACCATTCTGTCTATCAAATAGATTAGATAGATAGATAGATAGATAGATAGATAGATAGATAGATAGATAGATAGATATTGACCCTCAGATAGATAGATAGATAGATAGATAGAGTCTAACCCATAGATAGATAGATAGATAGATAGATAGATAGATAGAGAGTATGACCATCAGATAGATAGATAGATAGATAGATATTGACCATCAGATAGATAGATCGATAGATAGATAGATAGATAGTTATTGACCATCAGATAGATAGATAGATAGATAGATAGATAGATAGATAGATAGATATTGATCCTCAGATAGATAGATAGATATTGACCCTTAGATAGATAGATAGATAGATAGATAGATAGATAGATAGTCATTGACCCTTAGATAGATAGATAGATATTGACCGTCAGATATATAGATAGATAGTCATTGACCCTGAGATATAGATAGATAGAGTATGACCCACAGATAGATAGATAGATAGTTATTGACCTGCAGATAGTTAGATAGATAGAAATTGACCCTCAGATAGATAGATAGATAGATAGATATTGACCCTCAGAAAGATAAATAGATAGATAGATAGATAGATAGATAGATAGATAGATAGACAGATAGATATATCATTTTTTACTTGGTTGCTAGGGTAACCCAATCTGGTTGCTAGGCAGTTTCCAGGGTGATCCTTATCAAGCCTCCTTTTCATTCTGAGTGAAAAAGTCAACCCGGAAGTCTCTATGATTTTCTGTTGCATAGATATGTGATTTGTTACTTGGTTGCTAGGGTAACCATATCTGGTTGATAGGCAGTTACCAGAGTGATATATATCAAGGCTACTTTCCATCTTGAGTAAAATAAGTCAAACAGGAAGTCTCTACGATTTTCTGGTGAAGAGATATATTATTTGTTACTTGGTTGCTAGGGTAACCCCATCTGGTTGCTATGCAGTTACCAGGGTGATACTTATCAAGCCTCCTTTCCATCCTGAGTGAATTATGTCAACCCGGAAGTCTCTACGATTTTCTGTTGCAGAGATATGTGATTTGTTACTTGGTTGCTAGGGTATCCCTGTCTGGTTGCTATGCAGTTACCAGGGTGATACTTATCAAGCCTCCTTTCCATCCTGAGTGAAATAAGTGAAACAGGAAGTCTCTACGATTTTCTGGTGCAGAGATATGTGATTTGTTAGTTGGTTGCTAGGGTAACCCCATCTGGTTGCTAGGCAGTTACCAAGGTGATACTCATAAGGCTCCTTGCAATCCTGTGTGAAATATGTCAACCCCTAAGTCTCTACGATGTTCTGGTTCAAAGATATGTGATTTGTTACTTGGTTGCTAGGGTAACCGCATCTGGTTGCTAGGCAGTTACCAGAGGGATACATATCAAGGCTACTTTCCATCCTGAGTGAAATAAGTGAAACAGGAAGTCTCTATGATATTCTGGTGCAGAGATATGTGATTTGTTACTTGGTTGCTAGGGTAAACACATCTGGTTGCTAGGGAGTTACAAAAGTGATACTCATAAGGCTCCTTGCATCCTGTGTGAAATATGTCAACCCGGAAGTCTCTACGATGTTCTAGTTCAAAGATATGTGATTTGTTACTTGGTTGCTAAGGTAACCCTGTCTGGTTGCTATGCAGTTACCAGAGTGATACATATCAAGGCTACTTTACATCCTGAGTGAAATAAGTCAACCCGGAAGTCTGTATGAATTTCTGGTGCAGAGATATGTGATTTGTTATTTGGTTGCTAGGGTAACCCTGTCTGGTTGCTATGCAGTTACCAGGGTGATGCATATCAAGGCTACTTTCCATCCTGTGTGAAATATGTCAACTCCTAAGTCTCTACGATGTTCTGGTTCAAAGATATGTGATTTGTTACTTGGTTGCTAGGGTAACCACATCTGGTTGCTAGGCAGTTACCAGAGTGATACATATCAAGCCTCCTTTCCATCCTGAGTGAAATAAGTGAAACAGGAAGTCTCTACGATTTTCTGGTGCAAAGATATGTGATTTGTTACTTGGTTGCTAGGGTAACCCCATCTGGTTGCTAGGCAGTTACCAAGGTGACAGCCAACAGTGCTCCTTGCCATCCTGAGTGAAATAAGTCAACCCGGAAGTCTCTGTGATTTTCTAGTACAGAGATATGTGATTTGTTTCTTGGTTGCTAGGGTAACCCCATCTGGTCGCTAGGCAGTTACCAAGGTGACAGCCAACAATGCTCCTTGCAATCCTGAGTGAAATAAGTCAACCCAGATTTCTCTGTGATTTTCTAGTACAGAGATATGTGATTTGTTTCTTGGTTGCTAGGGTAACCCCATCTGGTTGCTAGGCAGTTACCAAGGTGACAGGCAACAATGCTCCTTGCCATCCTGAGTGAAATAAGTCAACCCGGAAGTCTCTACGTCATTCTGATCCTAAGATACACATCTTAGTGATTTTGAATGGATGTCAATGGTTCTTTGTTGCTAGGGTGCTTTAAATGGTTGCTAGGGCGTGGCTAAGTAGTTGACATGATGAAAGCTGAAGACTGATTACTCACCCAATGAAAACAAAGCAACTATCATGTCTCTAGGACATTCTGATCTGAAGATATCTTACTGTAAATGAAATCAATAAATGTGGTTGCTAGGGTGCTCTAAATTGTTGCTAGGGAGTGGCTTGGCAGCTGCCAATGATGAATCTCCAAAGGCTGCTTGTCAATATGAATGATATAAACCAACTCCCATGCTTCTGTGACATTCAGAATGGAAGATATCTCTCTTTGGATTTTGGTTGCTAAGGTGCTCGAAAATGGTTGCTAGGGAGGGGCTAGGAAGTGTTGAGGGGATTCATGATTGGCTGTTTTACTGCCCCAAGTCAAACGAGACCACCCTCGTGTTTGTATGATAATTCAGTCCGGAGAAATCCCTTTGATCTTTTTCAAAGGAAGTCATCTTAGTGATTTTGAATGGATGTCAATGGTTCTTTGTTGCTAGGGTGCTTTAAATGGTTGCTAGGGCGTGGCTAAGTAGTTGACATGATGAAAGCTGAAGACTGATTACTCACCCAATGAAAACAAAGCAACTATCATGTCTCTAGGACATTCTGATCTGAAGATATCTTACTGTAAATGAAATCAATAAATGTGGTTGCTAGGGTGCTCTAAATTGTTGCTAGGGAGTGGCTTGGCAGCTGCCAATGATGAATCTCCAAAGGCTGCTTGTCAATATGAATGATATAAACCAACTCCCATGCTTCTGTGACATTCAGAATGGAAGATATCTCTCTTTGGATTTTGGTTGCTAAGGTGCTCGAAAATGGTTGCTAGGGAGGGGCTAGGAAGTGTTGAGGGGATTCATGATTGGCTGTTTTACTGCCCCAAGTCAAACGAGACCACCCTCGTGTTTGTATGATAATTCAGTCCGGAGAAATCCCTTTGATCTTTTTCAAAGGAAGTCTATGGGAATTGTTGCTAAGGTGCTGTAAATGGTTGCTAGGGCGTGGCTTGATAGCTTCACAATGATCCTGAGAGACTGATTGGTCGTCTGAGTAAAATGAGCCCGCCCCCTTGTCTGTAAGACACTGTGATCCAGAGTTATGTTCAATACAAAATCTACCATAGACTTAACATTGGGGCAAATTTGGGCAGCTCCTGCCCCCCAGGGGTGCAACTTTTACCCCATTGTGAGGTACGTTCTCACAGAGCCTGTCAGCCTCTTCAAATGAGGTAAATCACAAGTCTCTGCGAAATTCTCGCTCTGAGCTATGACTCGTCAAAATTCGGCTCAATGTTAAGTCAATGGGATTGTTTGCCCAATTTTTTGCCCCTGGGGCAAACACCGTACCCCCGATCGCTTATAAAAGTCATAGCACACCATTCCCAAATAATCCGCACGATTTGACGCCTCATTCGTGGGTCAGCGACCAAAAATTTTTTCAAAAAATTCCATTGACTTACATTGGGGCAATTTTGGGCAGCTCCTGCCCCCCAGGGGTAAAACTTTTACCCCATTGTGAGGTATGTTCTCACAGAGCCTGTCAGCCTCTTCAAATGTGGTAAATCACATGTCTCTGCGAAATCCTCGCTCTGAGCTATGACTTTTCAAAGTTCGGCTCAATGTTAAGTCAATGGGATTTTTTGCCCAATTTTTTGCCCCTGGGGCAAACACCGTACCCCCGATCGCTTAGAAAAGATATAGCACACTATTCGGGATTAGTCTGAAGGTCTGTGCAGAGTTTGGTGCATGTAGCTTAAAAGCTCTAGGAGGAGTTAGATTTAGAAATTTAGTCTCAGAATAATAATAATAATAATAATAAGTTTAAATAGGATTTCAGTAAGTTGGCTTTCTCAAGCCAACCTAATAACTAGATAGGTACATTTCCTGAAGAAAATGTGAGTGGTGCTTGCCGTGGCAAAATTTCTTACCACAATGTCCCACCTACTGCCCAAAGTTGAAAGAGGCCATCCCCATGACAGTAGGATGTTCTGGTGCAGAGATATAGGTGTTGTTCCATGGTTGCTAGGGAAACCCATCTGGTTGATATGCAGTTACTAAGGTGACAGCCACTAACGCTACTTGCCATCCTGAGTAAAATAAGTCAACCCGGAAGTCTCTACGATTTTCTAGTACAGAGATATGTGATTTGTTACTTGGTTGCTAGGGTAAACCCTTCTGGTTGCTAGGAAGTTACCAAGGGGCAAGCCAACAATGCTCCTTGCCATCCTGAGTGAAATAAGTCAATCCGGAAGTCTCTGTGATTTTCTTGTGCAGAGATATGTGATTTGTTTCTTGGTTGCTAGGGTAACCCCATCTGGTTGCTAGGCAGTTACCAAGGTGACAGGCAACAATGCTCCTTGCCATCCTGAGTAAAATAAGTCAACCCGGAAGTCTCTGTGATTTTCTTGTGCAGAGATATGTGATTTGTTTCTTGGTTGCTAGGGTAACCCCTTCTGGTTGCTAGGCAGTTACCAAGGGGCAAGACAACAATGCTCCTTGCCATCCTAAATGAAATAAGTCAACACGGAATCACTACAATTTTCTGGTTCAGAGATATATGATTAGTTACTTGGTTGCTAGGGTAACCCCATCTGGTTGCTAGGCAGTTACCAAGGTGACAGCCAACAATGCTCCTTGCCATCCTGAGTGAAATAAGTCAACCCGGAAGTCTCTGTGATTTTCTTGTGCAGAGATATGTGATTTGTTTCTTGGTTGCTAGGGTAACCCCATCTGGTTGCTAGGCAGTTACCAAGGTCGCAGGCAACAATGCTCCTTGCCATCCTGAGTGAAATAAGTCAAACTGGAAGTCTCTGTGATTTTCTTGTGCAGAGATATGTGATTTGTTTCTTGGTTGCTAGGGTAACCCCATCTGGTTGCTAGGCAGTTACCAAGGTGACAGCCAACAATGCTCCTTGCCATCCTGAGTGAAATAAGTCAACTCGGAAGTCTCTACGATTTTGTAGTGCAAAGATATGAGATTTGTTACTTGGTTGCTATGGTAAACCCATCTGGTTGCTAGGCAGTTACCAGGGTGATATTTATCAAGTCTACTTTCCATCCTGAGTGAAATAAGTCAACCCGGAAGTCTCTACGACATTCTGATCCTAAGATACACATCTTAGTGATTTTGAATGGATGTCAATGGTGTTTTGTTGCTAGGGTGCTTTAAATGGTTGCTAGGGCATGGCTAAGTAGTTCATATGATGAAAGCTGAAGACTGGTTACTCACCCAATGAAAACAAAGCAACTATCATGTCTCTAGGACATTCTGATCTGAAGATATCTTACTGTAATTGAAATCAATAAATGTGGTTGCTAAGGTGCTCTAAATTGTTGCTAGGGAGTGGCTTGGCAGCTGCCAATGATGAATCTCCAAAGGCTGCTTGTCAGTATGAATGATATAAACCAACTCCCATGCTTCTGTGACATTCAGAACGGAAGATATCTCTCTTTGGATTTTGGTTGCTAAGGTGCTCGAAAATGGTTGATAGGGAGGGGCTAGAAAGTGTTGAGGGGATTCATGATTGGCTGTTTTACTGCCCCAAGTCAAATGAGACCACCCTCGTGTTTCTATGATAATTCAGTCCGGAGAAATCCCTTTGATCTCTTTCAATGGAAGTCTATGGGACTTGTTGCTAAGGTACTGTAAATGGTTGCTAGGGCGTGGCTTGATAGCTTCACAATGATCCTGAGAGACTGATTGGTCGTCTGAGTAAAATGAGCCCGCCCCCTTGTCTCTAAGACACTGTGATCCAGAGTTATGTTCAATACACAATTTACCATAGACTTAACATTGGGGCAAATTTGGGCAGCTCCTGCCCCCAAGGGGTGCAACTTTTACCCCATTGTGAGGTATGTTCTCACAGAGCCTGTCAGCCTCTTCAAATGTGGTAAATCACACGTCTGTGTGATATCCTCGCTCTGAGCTATGACTCGTCAAAGTTCGGAGCAATGTAAAGTCAATGGGATTTTTTGCCCAATTTTTTGCCCCTGGGGCAAATACCATACCCCCGATCGCTTATAAAAGTCATAGCACACCATTCCCAAATAATCCGCACGATTTGACGCCTCATTCGTGGGTCTGTGACCAAAAAATTTTGCAAAAAATTCCATTGACTTACATTGGGGCAACTTTGGGCAGCTCCTGCCCCCCAGGGGTAAAAGTTTTACCCCATTGTGAGGTATGTTCTCACAGAGTCTGTCAGTCTCTTCAAATCTCATAAATCACACGTCTCTGCGAAATCCTAGCTCTGAGCTATGACTCGTCAAAGTTCGGCTCAATGTTAAGTCAATGGGATTTTTTGCCCAGTTTTTTGCCCCTGGGGCAAACACCGTACCCCCGATCGCTTATAAAAGTCATAGCACACCTCTCCTCAATGAGCCGCACGATTTGACACCTCATTCATGGGTCTACGCCAAAAGGTGCGGGACGAGTTAGGTGCCGAAGTTTTGTACGGAAGAAGAAGAAGAAGAAGAAGAAGAAGAAAAACTAGAATGTACATTTCCTGAAGAAAATGTGAGTGGTGCTTGCCGTGGCAAAATTTCTTACCACAATGTCCCACCTACTGCCCAAAGTTGAAAGAGGCCACCCCCATGACAGTAGGATGTTCTGGTGCAGAGATATAGGTGTTGTTCCGTGGTTGCTAGGGAAAACCATCTGGTTGATAGGCAGTTACTAAGGTGACAGCCACCAACGCTACTTGCCATCCTGAGTAAAATAAGTCAACCCGGAATTCTCTACGATTTTGTAGTACATAGATATGTGATTTGTTACTTGTTTGCTAGGGTAACCCCATCTGGTTGCTAGGCAGTTAACAAGGGGCAAGCCAAAAATGCTCCTTGCCATCCTGACTGAAATAAGTCAACCTGGAATCTCTACGATTTTCTGGTTCAGAGATATGTGATTTGTTAATTGGTTGCTAGGGTAACCCCATCTGGTTGCTAGGCAGTTACCAAGGTGACAGCCAACAATGCTCCTTGCCATCCTGAGTGAAATAAGTCAACCCGGTAGTCTCTGAGATTTTCTTGTGCAGAGATGTGTGATTTGTTTCTTGGTTGCTAGGGTAACCCCATCTGGTTGCTAGGCAGTTACCAAGGTGACAGGCAACAATGCTCCTTGCCATCCTGAGTGAAATAAGTCAACCCGGAAGTCTCTGTGATTTTCTTGTGCAGAGATATGTGATTTGTTTCTTGGTTGCTAGGGTAACCCCATCTGGTTGCTAGGCAGTTACCAAGGTGACAGCAAACAATGCTCCGTGCCATCCTGAGTGAAATAAGTCAACCCGGAAGTCTCTGTGATTTTCTTGTGCAGAGATATGTGATTTGTTTCTTGGTTGCTAGGGTAACCCCATTTGGTTGCTAGGCAGTTACCAGGGTGATATTTATCAAGTCTACTTTCCATCCTGAGTGAAATAAGTCAACCCGGAAGTCTCTACGACATTCTGATCCTAAGATACACATCTTAGTGATATTGAATGGATGTCATTGGTGTTTTGTTGCTAGGGTGCTTTAAATGGTTGCTAGGGCATGGCTAAGTAGTTCACATGATGAAAGATGAAGACTGATTACTCACCCAATTAAAACAAAGCAACTATCATGTCTCTAGGACATTCTGATCTGAAGATATCTTACTTCAATTGAAATCAATAAATGTGGTTGCTAGGGTGCTCCAAATTGTTGCTAGGGAGTGGCTTGGCAGCTGCCAATGATGAATCTCCAAAGGCTGCTTGTCAGTATGAATGATTCAAACCAACTCCCATGCCTCTGTGACATTCAGAATGGAAGATATCTCTCTTTGGATTTTGGTTGCTAAGGTGCTCGAAAATGGTTGCTAGGGAGGGGCTAGGAAGTGTTGAGGGGATTCATGATTGGCTGTTTTACTGCCCCAAGTCAAACGAGACCACCCTCGTGTTTCTATGATAATTCAGTCCGGAGATATCCTTTGATCTCTTTCAATGGAAGTCTATGGGAGTTGTTGCTAAGGTGCTCTAAATGGTTGCTAGGGCGTGGCTTGATAGCTTCACAATGATCCTGAGAGACTGATTGGTCATCTGAGTAAAATGAGCCCGCCCCCTTGTCTCTAAGACACTGTGATCCAGAGTTATGTTCAATACAAAATCTACCATAGACTTAACATTGGGGCAACTTTGGGCAGCTCATGCCCCCCAGGGGTGCAACTTTTACCCCATTGTGAGGTATGTTCTCACAGAGCCTGTCAGCCTCTTCAAATGTGGTTAATCACACGTCTCTGTGAAATCCTCGATCTGAGCTATGACTCGTCAAAGTTCGGCGCAATGTTAAGTCAATGGGATTTTTTGCCCAATTTTTTGCCCCAGTGGCAATCACCGTACCCCCGATTGATTATAAAAGTCATAGGACACCATTCCCAAATAATCCGCACGATTTGACGTCTCATTTGTGGGTTTGCGACCAAAAAATTTTGAAAAAAATTCCATTGACTTACATTGGGGCAACTTTGGGCAGCTCCTGCCCCCCAGGGGTGCAACTTTTACCCCATTGTGAGGTATGTTCTCACAGAGCCTGTCAGCCTCTTCAAATGTGGTAAATCACACGTCTCTGCGAAATCCTCGCTTTGAGCTATGACTCGTCAAAGTTCGGCGCAATGTTAAGTCAATGGGATTTTTTGCCCAATTTTTTGCCCCTGGGGCAAACACCGTACCCCCGATCGCTTATAAAAGTCATAGCACACCTCTCCTCAATGAGCCGCACGATTTGACACCTCATTCATGGGTCTACGCCAAAAGGTGCGGGACGAGTTAGGTGCCGAAGTTTTGTACGGAAGAAGAAGAAGAAGAAGAAGAAGAAGAAAAATAAGTATGTGAGATTACAATAGTGTTGCTTTGCAAGCACCACTAATAAGTATGTGAGATTACAATAGTGTTGCTTTGCAAGCACCACTAATAATAAGTTTAAATAGGATTTCAGTAAGTTGGCTTTCTCAAGCCAACCTAATTACAGCCGATGAAAGGGTTCACCGAAAAAAAAAAATATTATGTCAAAATGTGTACTATGCAATACAATTTTAAGTCAGTGTGAACAAGGTTCTCTCATAGCCCTTTTCCACCGACATGGTTTGGGGGCGGGTTCCTGGGCCAGTGAAAATTCTCTAATTGTTCTGTGCATTTCCACTGCAGAAAAGGCTGTTACGAGGCTTAAAAATTGGTTCTGCAATGGCCCCAAAAGCTTTCTGGTCTCAACGCATGAACTGATTACGTCAGGGGCGGTATATGATGTTTCATCACCAAAGTTTTCCAAACAACAACAACAGCTACCGTCTAGAGTAAGGAGTATTTCATCACTCTATAACAACGATAAAAAAGCCTACAATCATGTGAAACATAAAAGTGTTTTTCACAAAACGAACACTCTTACAGTGGCAAAAAAAAGAATCATCTGCTACATCAATGTTAATAACTATTCCACTATTACAGTTTATAGAACTTAGCAAGTTAAGACACATTCAAAATTTCATACAGAATAATGTAATTTTGCTACCTGTCGTCTTGAACGTTGATGCCATCTCTGGCAATCATAAGCAATGTAATAACGTTGGATTACATTTCTCTGTATGTTTAAATATGTCCTCAAAAACAGAACAAAAATCTTGGCACAAACATTGCGACGTACCATGTTTGTTTATGGGCTGGTGAGACAGTCATGTAAAAGTTCCACATAGCCACATAACCCGTTTCATCACCATTCGGGTTTCAAGTTAGTGAAAAAGCACAACCGGTTTACAAAGATTGCCCCCATCGTGAACCAGCTAAGCACTGGCTTGGCACAAGAACCATCGCAATTTCTGTGGAAAAGGGCCATCACATTTCTCATGAATGCGCAATGATTTTCACAGTAAAATGACTTTGAAATTGTGGGCTGTTTCCTACCAAAACCTATCATATGCTTTCAGAAGACTTAGAATATGATGCAGGAGTCACATGGAATGCTTTATGAGAGTTTTGGATCCTTTTTTAAAAATGTTATTAAAGTAGGGTACTATCCATTGCCGTAGTACTGAACAGACAACACCAAGGAACACAGCAGTACAGAACAGAATTCACAGCCTCATTTGTGTCAAACCCTATTTGGCATCCACTCTTAGGGGCAGCGAATTTTTTTATTGACGTTGTGCATCTTGCATAATTCATATTGAACTGCATGGTTCAAAGCGCAAAGCAATTTTGCATTTTAATAACTATCTGGTCACATTCATTAAAATGGATTGGCGAAAGATTCCCAAAGCACTCGTATTCTGGTGCTTAGGAGTGTCTGTTTTAGTTTACGTCTGATGTCTTTCAACAGTCCACTTAATTTTGTAACCTTGCCTGTGTGTGTTTATGTTCTTAATTGAATAATAGTTATAATACTAAGTAATACTGTACAGTATAACCTGTATACAGCCAACAAGTGGTGTACTCAGACTCGAGTCAGTCGCGATATAGATGACTCTTGATTCGTCTCCGACTTGAACACAAATTGGGTACATTCTGACTTGGAGGAGAGGAGTCATTACAACTTTTAACTTTTGTGTTCTGCCCTTTTATGGCTTGAGATCAACTGCATGTTATGCCATGTACTGGTTTCGTGAGCACGAATTGTTAAAAGGACAATCATCCATCCATCCATGAAAAAATAATGTGAATTGCTCCACTGCCTGAATTATAATGAATTGTAAAGGACAAAAATAAATAAACTTTAAATAAATGTCAAGAAGGCACTGTTGTTTAGAGTGGAAAGTTATTTTTCTAAATTTTAATTTCCTTCATGATAGATATATAGACAGACATATAGATTTTTAATAAGTTCTCAAGTAATTATTCAATACAAAGAAACAGTTAGTACTAAAACAAGAACAAATAAACAAATGAAGAAATCTGTGCTTAAAGTTTCTAAAAGCAATATCAAACATTCAAGTAACATTAAGAAAACACAGATTGTATCGTTATTGTGTGCATGGTTTCTTGTAAAATAAACATTGAAGGGGGGCCTGGTTGATTCAGCGAGTATTGACACTGACTATTAAGTTCAAATCCAGAGTGTGCTGAGTGACCAGCCAGGTCTCCTAAGCAACCAAATTGTCCCGGTTGCTAGGAAGGGTAGAGTCACATGGGGTAACCTCCTCATGGTCGCGATTAGTGGTTCTCACTCTCAATTGGGAGTGTGCTAAGTTGTGCGTGGATCACGGAGAGTAGCATGAGCCTCCACATTCGGAGTCTCCACGGTGTCATGCACAATGAGCCATGAGATAAGATGAGTGAATTGATAGTCTCAGAAGTGGAGGCAACTGAGACTTGTCCTCCACCACCCAGATTGAGGTGAGTAACCCACGAGGACCTACTAAGAAAAAGGGGATAAAAACTCAATAACAATACACTTTGAAAGACTGAATGTGTGTGTGTGTGTGTGTGTGCATGCCAATAAACTTAAAATGGAAACATAATTGTGATTGTTTGTTTATTTTATGACATAGACATAACTCAGACTTGTATGCCGTTATTGGCGACTCGACTTGGACTCGGACTTGAGCAGTGAGGACTCGGATTCCAGATCTAGTGACTTGACTACAACAAGGCAGCCTTTTTTGAAAAGTAGTTAATGAAACAGAATACATTATGCAACAATAAACATTTCAAAATGTAGTATGCTGCATTTTTGTGACAAGATCTCATTCACAACACGTTGCATGTTTAATTCAATGAGTCCTCTTCAGTTATTATCTTGGAAATATATAAATAAATAAATCTATTTTTTTTAAATCATATTTTAAGTAAAATGCCATAACTTTTGGCAGCCCGATGATAAATGAGATGTTAAAAATTATTACACACTAGAAATGGAAGTGCTATGCTCATAATAGTTAAATAACACTCTACTCTTACTATTTCTGCAGTATATACTATGTGTACTGTGCAGATTATGCATATTTTCTGTATGTATGGAATACCTTGATAGTCTTACTTACTATTGAAAAAGTTATCCAACACCTATATCACCCATGTGAAAAACTAACTGCCCCCTTAAACTTAATAGCTGGTTGTGCCACCTTTAGCAGCAACAACTGCAACCAAACATTTCCAATAACTTGAGATCAGTCTTTCATAACGCTGTGGTGGAATTTTGGCCTGCTTTAACTGCTTTTAGTTCAGCCACACTGGAGGGTTTTCGAGCATGAACTGCCCATTTAAGGTCCTGCTACAGCATCTCAATCAGGTTCAAGTCTGTACTTTAACTTGACCAGTCCAAAACTTTAATTTAGCTTCTTTTGGGCCATTTAGAGGTGGACTTACTCCTATGATTTAAATCACTGAGTCACGAACAGTGACCTTTATTGATGCGAGTGAGACCTGCAGTTCCTTGGATGTTGTCCTTGGATTTTGTGACTTCCTGAATGAGTCGTCGCTGTGCTCTTGGAGCAATTTTGGAAGGTCGGCCACTTCTGTGAAGGTGCACTACTGTGGCATGTTTTCTCCATTTGGTGATAATGGCTCTCACTGTGGTTCTTTGGAGTCTCAGAGCCTTTGAAATAGCTTTGTAACCCTTTCCAGACTGATGCATTTAAATCCCTTTTTTCCTCATAATTTCTGGAATTTCTTTCGACCTTGGCATAGTGTGCTACTGGATGAGACCTTTTACCCAACTTCGTGCTGCTGAAAATTTTGTATTTAAATCTGACGTCAAAATCCTGCAGATCACTGATTGGTCAGGGAGAATCATCACTACCAGCGTCACTGGATTTCCAACACGCGACATCAACCCGCTAGTTTTAAAGTTAGCAACAGCGATAAGAGTATGATTTGTTCACGCAACTTTCGAATTGTGAAAAAAGAAATGGCTGTGCGCAAAACCACGCCGTGGTCAATAAACGAGGTGCAGACGGTCAACTCATTAGCGATGAGCTGAACGATAAAGTCTCTCAGGAAGTCTCTCAGCTGTTGACCGCACATGGCTACCACCGGACCTACCAACAGTGTAGGGAAAAGTAAAAAAAAAACATAAAAGTGACTACAGAACCATCAAGGAAAAGTGGAAGTGGTTCAACCAAATGGACGCTACCTAGACCGGTGCACAATGGGAGGGAGAGTGCCCTGGACTGGCATTGATCCATGATGGAGGATGATATGTTTTGTTATGTTAACTCTATACTCTGCTTGAAAGCTTCACTTTATTTAGTTTACCAGCTACTGGAAGCTTGCTTCTAAAAGAACCAGGACAATTTAACTGTTACACTTGTGTAAAATCACCATGCAACAACTGCTTTATGCAGCACAATGAGCTAGTAGCTAACAGCTAGCAGTCGTCTTATTGTTTTGGTCAGTTTTTGTGATGTTTAAGATGATGTCACGGCAGTAGAGGCGGCGCAACTATGACGATAAGCCTATAATCCCACCCACATTGAGGTGAGTCAAGTCGAACCATAACGTGTAGTGCCAATAGATTTGGGGATTTAGTCTGCACTTATATAGCACCTTTTTAACCTTACCAGTATTCAAAGCGCTTTACACTGTGACTCATTCACCCATTCACACACACATTCATACACCAACGGTGGCAGAGCTGCCATGCAAGGTGCTAGCCTGCCATTGGGAGCAACTTGGGGTTCAGTGTCTTGCCCAAGGACACTTCGGCATGTGGAGTTGTGTGGGCCAGGTTTCGAACCACCAACCCTGCAATTAGAGGCCGCCCCACTCTACCAACTGAGCCACTATTGGTAATGGATAACTTTTTCAAATGAAATGAAAATATAATCAAAATAACAAAGTGGTCAACAAAATCATACAAAATCCAGACATTTTACTCTCTCCAACTTCTTCCACAGGCCTCATTTCCAGTGCCAGTGAAAATCAGTTTACGGCAACAGGTGGAAAAAATACCAATATAAACGAGATCATAAGTACAATTGTAAATTGTAAACTTTATACTAATAATTAAAGAATTAACCATGACCTAAAGATATTTTAACACAAATCTCATAAATATTTGTTTCATAAAACGGCTTCAACAGTTATCTTCATGGAAGAATGCCAACTGTTCAGTTACTATGTTCAAAAAGAGTATGGAGTGTAGTGTATACTGCACAATATTCAGTAAGTAGTAAGCTAGTCTCGAACACAACCAAGATCAAGTTGAGTGCATTGCATTGTGCAAAGCAGTTTGCTTTATTGTATTTTTTACACATTTTGCCAAATGTAGTAAGTCATCCATACAGAAAATTTGCATAATGTGCACAGTATATTTACTGCAGAAATAGTATGTATTATGGTATGTACATAGCTTGTGTTCACATACAGTCTGAGACTGAAGGAATCCAGTATAAAGCAATGTGCAAACACACCCTCTTTTATTTAATAGCAATTCCTCCAGTGCATTTTCCCATCTTTGTCACCATAGCAACGGAATCTAGCGGGCTGACATTCCCATCTCTAGGGGCCTGGCCTTGCTCTCCAGTTTAGTGGAACACTGCTGTTTCATCCCTCAACTAAGCAATTAACACATAGGGTCAAACCAGGGTCTCTCCTACAAATATCAGCTTTAGCTCCGTTTGAGGGAATGTATTCCTCCCTGTCATTATACACGCTCTGTGGATCTCCCTCAAGCAATCTGCTCCCATCGGATCGTTGTTGACAGTCTGTGGGGGTTACAACATGGCAATAGCATGATGCTTGCTTTTTACACAACTGTTTTACAATTTGGAACAACGGCCTTGACGGTACTGGAAATCAATACATAATCTCCTGTATAACGTTACTAATGAAGTTATTTTCCAGCAAAGCACCAGATATCCTTCTTTTATGTTGTAGTAACTCCATTAGCTGAACTTGCTGGTTTTTAGAAAACCATTGTACACTAATTCAGCTCTTGAATGGTTGAAGGAATAGTTCCATTATTGTAGTTCAGCAATAGTTGAACACCAAAGGAGATTATAGGCAGAATGCTTAAACTGCTTTTTGGATACAATGACAGTGAATGGAAACAAAGGTTGTCGAGGTCCAAAAATGACATGGCACCATAAAATTAGTATGCAATATATGGCTCTTGCACTATATTCCATCTCTTATTACACTATACAATATCTTGTGTGAGTCACCTTTGGTTCTCGCCCATATCTCAACTTATCGCAATGTGACGAGTTGTGACCACATGCACACTAATCCGTTAACGTTATATATTGATTTTGCTGCATTTATGCCTCTCATCCACATTTTCCTGCACTTTCCTCCACTAAAAATGGAGACATTCGAAAATGCTCACCATATCCGGAACAACATAAAAGAGTAAATAATGCCAGCATAGTAATTTTTAACTATCAGTCAACATCAAGTTACAGAATTATAACCCACTGAACAGACTGCATGTCTGTCCCTGCAAGCATGTTGCATAATTCATATTTGAACTGCATAGTTCAAAGCAATTATGCCGTTAAATAATTGTCAAGTCACATTAATTAAAATGGATTACGGGAAGACTCAATTATGCCTCCTCTTCTGTGCATTTTATTTGTATTTATTTTTTATTTCCAGATTTCTCTTTTGGTCTCATAAATGGCTGATACGAAAGGTGATCTCATTAAAATTATGTGACTGTGGCGATCATATTGTGTGGTTTATTATAAGTAATCATATCAACATATCAACTGAGTGTGACTAAAAGTGAGTTAAATGTCCTCCCAAACAAATTAGGTTTTTCAGTTTAATACTCTATCGAGATTTAGAGGAGTAATGAAATGGATAATCAATTTCAAAACTAAAAACTGCCCCCTCAGTCTAAAAAGACCATTTATAGTTGTGACCCTGCTGAAATGTCTGTGCATGACGTCACAACACATTGCTCATTTGTATTTACACATCCCACAACATGCATCATCGCACCCTTGGCCCCGCCCAATGGCACGCAGTTCAAGTCAAGAAAGCAGGCCTTCCGTGGCTAACTATTCCTAACATAACACCTAAGGGGACTCATCTGGACTATTTTGAATTATTTTGTATTTGAACATGAATTACACAGACTCTTTGACCACTTCCATGTATCATGTCACTTTTAAAAGACGCGGTGTCGTGTTACAACTCTGAAAGGGAGAAGCAATTCTCTTTCATTCAGCTGATGTCTCTTGTTGTTTTAAGCTCAAAGGCATCATGGATGCGTTCTTTCACCCATCTGCGCTATTTTTCATTATTGGTGTATGTAAACATAGGGCGTTTTTGACATTGGACGTCTTGATGATGGATTTATTTGACCGTTTTGGTGTGTTTCCGGCGATGTGCTCCTCAGTGCGACTACAGTATGTGTGTGCATCATTTCACCATTCTTTGGACTATGATTTCGCAAAAGTCGCATACACTAATATTTTGTTGGAACACCTTTAACTTTGATTACGACTTGCATTCATCATGGCATTGTTTCGAAAACCTTATATAACATCACAACATTTATTTCCATCCAGAGTTGCATAAATTTTTGGCCAAGATCTCGTATTGATGACGGGAGAGTCTAACTACTCCAGCACATCCCAAAGACTTTCAATAGGGTTAAGGTCAAGACTCTGTGGTGGCCAATTCATGTGTGAAAAAGATTCCTTATACTCACTGAACCACTCTTTCACAATTTGAGCCCGATGAATATTGGCATTGTCATGCTGGAATATGCCCATGCTGTCAGGGAAGAAAAAAATCCATTGATGGGATAACCTGGTCATTCAGTACATTCAGGTAGTCAGATGACTAGCTTTTATTGCCGCATAATGTTGCCCCAGAACATAACACTGCCTCCAGGGCATTATGCATGATGGGTGCATCACTTCAAGTGCTTCCTTTCTAACCCAATCCTATGAGTTCATACTTTCACTATTAAACATAGCTGTGATTTTTTACAATGAGACTTCACCAAGCATTTTAGTGATCTCCGATTACGATCTTTCAAGATTTTTTCGCAAAGCTGATGGTTCTCTATCCTTTCTAACATCTTTTCCATGACCACGGGACATGTTGTTTAAGAAATGATGGACCCAAATATGGTTCCGGGGGGACATTCCACATTGCATAATAACATTTCAAATGAATGCACATATTATATTATACAATATAAAGAAAATTATATTCATTCCATACTCTCAAATATTTATACACTGTGTCTTATATCTAACTTTTAGAAAAAGCATTGTTTCAGAAAAACATTAACCCTTACCTGCTTAAAACTTACCTGCTCATCTGAAATGCTTTTCTCAACCTGAAAGAAAAAACAACCGATCATCTCTATGAATGCCTTTAACATCTTCACTGACTTCACATATGACTCTTGTGATATATTTTATGTTTTCTAAATGCATACAAAAGTTTTGTTTTGGTAAAACACCTACAGACTGAAATTGCACATGTTGTCAGCCACTAACTGTGTCTTGTGAGACACAAACTTTTATTCCTGCATGTGATGCTCTGAAAACCAAATCCTCCTGCTGTGAATGGAAATCCTCTGCATTATCTATAAAAGCATTATTAAAAATCCTCATCCAGTAATAATAAACAACTGTGATTGGCCCATCCTAGTCAGTGCTGAGAAAAGTTTCAGGTACCAAGTGTCTGCATCATCAATGCTCTGTTTTGCATTTAAACACAGAACATTGTATATCTCATTAATACAATTTTTACACTGAATAGCATCTTTTTAATAAAAACTAATAGTTGCAAGGATTCATATCTGTGAATGGAAATCCACCTTAGTATTATCTATAAAAGCATTTTTAAAAATCTCATCCAATAATCAATGACACTGAGAACTGTAACAAGTACCATGTGACACCGCTGTCTATGCTAGAGGGTGATTGTGCGACACTAGTTGGCCAATACCAACTTGTACAACGGAGGGGGGACTTCAGTTTTTTGACTGATTATGACAGACTTACAGTCACACAATTGCATGGTATCTCAAACTAAATTACTTTCAGTTTTGATAAAAAATATATAAACAAGGACAGATGCACAGCAATGTGACAAACATATAACCACAGATTACATCATAACTAAACAATATTAAACACCTTGACTTCCTGTCATGCTATGATATTTTCTTCCAACATAGTGCTGTCCCTTTTGCTCACTTTTCACTTCAACACTCCCAGCTGTCAAATCCATCTCTTTCTTCCTCAGCTGTGCTGTCGACTATGGGCCGCAGGCTGACAGAATCACTGGACTCCAAAGAGCTCCTGATGAAAAGGGCCAAATAGTTCAGACAGACTCAGATCAAAGCTTTTTTGAGATGACTCTGCACTGGTATTAAAGTACAGCTCACCTAAATTACAAGTAACACTGTTTTTTTGAGGATTTGTGATGATGGCTGAATTATTTAAACACAGTGACTGAGAAATGTTCCATCCTCCTGAGCTACAGCTCATGCTCTCATGAGACAGGATGCCTTTGAACAGTCAGGATTGAATTGATGAACACCTGTATCACCATAGGGACAGTACAGAGAAGAGAACCACATTATACCAGCCCTGTGTGCTAGACAGCTGATAAAGGTGACCACATGACTGTGATGATGTGTTGCTTTTTGCATACTTATATGTTGCTTGTAATATATTTAATTTCATCAGAATATGTTGTTACTTTTCGATGGTCATCAATTAGGGTTTCCACCCATCTCGTAAAATACAGGATCGTCCCATATTTAAAGATAAAATTATGTGTCGCTGTAGAGCTGAGGAGGGCGGGGCCGGGCTGGAATGATGCACGCCCGGTCCCCAATCTGCCTGATGGGGTGCACAAGGGATAAAGGCGGCTGGTGTTGACAGTTCGAGAGAGAGAGAGAGAGAGAGAGAGAGAGAGAGAGATTTACAGGCAGCTACCCTGTATGTGTGTCTTTTTATTGAATTTAATATTATTTATATTGTTAAGTCGGTTCTCGCCTACTCCTTTCCCTTGAACTGCCTTATCCTGGTGCCAAAACCCGGGAAGGAGGAGGGATGCCATCCACCCAGGGGAGCGCCGCTGCCATCCGCCAGGTGAAGTCACCTGACCGCCCGGAGGTAGGGAACGGCTGCCATCCGTGGGGCGAGTGGGGACTTGACTCCCCGACCACCTGGAGCGATGAAGCCACTGCCAGGGGCGGAGAAGTGCCCTGCCATCTCCCAGAAACGCGGAGGGGTCGAGAGAAGATCGCCGTCGGCGAGGGGAGGAGTGAAGCGACTCCCCGACCACCTGAAGTGGTAGAGCCGCTGCCAGGGGCAGAGGAGTGTCCCCACATGCCGCAATAAAAGCAGAGGGGTGTTCTGTCCACTGGGGGTCGGAAGTTTGACTCCGGTCCGCCCGGGGAGGAGCTGCTGTCGTCCGCCTGAGAGTGTGGAGGGGTGATCGGGAACCACGCGACGGCACATCAGAGAACCAGCTTAACAATATAAATAATATTTTATTAAATAAAAAACACACAAACACATACAGGGCAGCTGCCCATAATTCTCTTTCTCTCGAACTGTCGTCACCAGCCATCTTTATCCCTCATACGCCCCATCAGGCTGATTGGGGACCGGGCATGCATCATTCCAGCCCGGCCCCACCCTCCTCCGCTCTACAGTCCTGTATCGAATCAATATAGGACACCATTTGTCTCGTATTTAAGCTGGTCAGGTGAAGTCACTGTGAAATCGTTCCAGATCGCTAATTTAACATTGATATAAGTTGGAAAATAAGCCTATAGTGTGTAAAGGACCATCCGAAAAGTCCAATGTCCACAAATCCATAAGTCCACAAATGTTGCTAAAACTGTGGATCTTTTTATATATAAATGTTCAATAAGATCAAACAATTGTATGAATACAATCACTGAGTCATAAAGACAAGTACAGGTGAAGGAAGGAATTTTTTTTTTATAAGTAAGGATATTCAATTTTTATTAATAACGCATATTAACTCTTAATGCATTTATTGCTAAAATTGTGGAGGATGTGTTTAGGGGCCAGGCATTTGTGTTCATCACAAAATGTTATCTTATGACATCTAAACACTTTTACGATAGCGCACAACTTGTAATTTGATACATTTGAATGTTTGCATGAACAAAATCTATTAACAAGCTTTTTCATAAATAAATTGCGCAAAAGCTCAACCCTTCGAGAGTTCATGGCAAATTCACTGCAAACATGATGCAAATTCAACACTGATAATAATACCTTGCAGCCAATTGTCCATTGTTGCCAAAGGTTTGCAGAAGGTTCACCTCTACAAAGCTGCAAACGTCTGGCAAACATTTGCAGTGAATCAAAAGCTCATTTGCATCAAGAGAAAATAATGAGCATGAGCGAAAGAAGCACCACAAAATGATGTGGGTGTTTCAGCAATAGAATTTTTCATATCACATTTGCTTTTATGACACAGTAGGTTAAGTTTAGGTGTTAAATCTAGGGTAGAGAGATCCATTTTCAACCCTAAAAACCTTCTTGGTTACTGATGTAACCTCCGTTCCCTGATGGAGGGAACGAAACATTGTTTCGCTGAGTTGACACTAGGGGTCGCTCCTGCGGAGACCAGATATCTCTGATCTTGAGAAAAGGCCAATGAAAATTGCTGTGTTATTTGCATGCCACTCCCACGGACATACGGGTATAAAGGAGTGACGCTGCAAACACACATCAGGTATAGCACTGAGGAGTTCAGTGTTGTGGCAGGAGGGATGCGTTGTGTTGTGGCCTCAATCAGGGAACGGAAGTTACATCAGTAACTGAGACGTTCCCTATCTGTCACTCACTCGACGTTGTGTCGATGAGTTGACACTAGGGGTCCCACTGGAAAACGCCACAAGAGCTGAACCGAGTTACGCAGACTGGTGGTGCGAGATGGGCAGACCCCTTTGTGCCTCGTAACAGCACAGCAAACCGTCGCATAACTACCCCCAACACACTGGCAGGCATGAAGCGGTCCCCCGCACCTAGGGGAATGTCTAACACTTATCGGTTAGAAGCGGAAGCACATCGTGTGGAGTGGCGTCGTGGTAGATCCTACCCAAGGGGGCAGGAGTTACTACAAACACGGCGACCAAGGACGGAGCACTTACCTCAGTACAAGGGTCTGGTGACGCCCATACTGGGCGGCAGTGATCCTCTCCGAAGATTCGATGGCTGCTAGGCTAGGGAGGAAGAACGTCCAGGGTTCACACTTCTTGCGAATGCAACTGGGGAAAGAGCACAAGTCTTCGCCTCAAGGGAGGGGAAAGGCACTATGCACAGGCGATACACCTGGCCAGATGACCCGAACTTACCTGTTTGTGTCACCTGATAACACACAGGATGAAACTGGCTCAACCCTGAGGTTATAGAATCTTGCAAAGGTGTTAGGTGTTGCCCAGCCCTCGGCTCTACCTATGTCTGCTAGAAAGGCGCCATGTGACAACGTCCAAGAGGCTGCAACAACCCTGGTAGAATGGGCTCGTAGGCCAGCAGAAGGCGGCACATGCTGGGCGTGGTATGCCATAGTGATGGCATCGACGACCCAGTGGGCGATCCTCTGTTTGGAGACAGCGTTTCCCTTCCGCTTTCCACCGAAGCAGTCAAAGAGCTGCTAGGAGCTTCTAAAGCTCTGCGTGCGATCCAAATAGATGCGAAGAGCATGCACCGGACACAGCAACGCCAAGGCTGGGTCTGCCTCCTCCTGGGGCAGCGCTTGCAGGTTCACCACCTGATCCCTAAAAGGGGTCGTGGGAACCTTGGGCATGTAGCCCAGTTGGGGTCTCAGGATGACGTGAGAGTAAGCCAGACCAAACTCTAGGCACAGTTCGCTGACAGAGAATGCCTGCAGGTCCCCTACCCTCTCGATGGAGGTGAGCGCCATCAGGAAGGTGGTCTTCAGATTGAGCGCCTTTAGCTCTGCTGACTCAATGGGCTCGAAGGGAGCTCTCCGAAGGCCCCGAAGAACCACGGAGAGGTCCCACAAGGGCACGAGGCACGGCCTGGGGGGGGTTTAACCTTCTCGCGCCTCTCAGGAACCTAATGATCAAATCGTGCTTCCCTAAATACTTACTGTCCACTGCATCGTGATATGCCGATATGGCGGCTACATAAATTTTCAAGGTGGAGGGAGACAGCCGTCCCTCCAACTTTTCCTGCAGAAAGGAAAGCACTGATGCTGTTGCGAGGAGCATGAGGTCCGAGAACCAAATCCGGGATCAAGGGGCTGGCGATTGAGTGCCCGTTGCATAAGGTGCCTTAGCCCCGTTGGGAGGCATCTGTCGTGACCTGGAGACCTGGCCTAGGGGAACTCCAGTGCTGAAGTGGTCTCATATGCATCAATCCAAGCGGCGTGACCGTCGTTGTGGATGCCATATGCCCCAGGAGCCTCTGAAAGGATTTCAGTGTTTTATATTTATTTGTGTTTTATATATATATATATATATATATATATATATATATATATATATATATATATATATGGATATAAATATATATATAAACAAAGTTATTCACTCCGTAATCTGCAGCTGAAGCGCCCAGGGGTGTGTTGCTCAGCACAACGTAGTGTGTGAGGGGGAGAACAGCTGGAATGCGCCGTAGATCCAACAGCTTGAAGAGATGAATGGAGGCGGCAGAGGAATTCAGCTCTGTGACTTGCTTTCTCTCGGCTCTGAAGAAGATATCTGATGTGTGTTTAAAGCGTCATTCCTTTTATACCCGTATGTCCAGGGGAGTGGCATGCAAATTCCACACGCCAATTTTCACTGGCCTTTACTCAAGTTCAGAGATGTCTGGGCTCCGCAGGAGCGACCCCTAGTGTCAACTCATCGACACAACGTCGAGTGAGTGCCAGATAGGGAACTTGTAAATAAACATTGCGTCAATAGAGAACATTTAATACATTTTAATGCCACACAGTCTGAAAAAATACTGAAAGTTTCCCAACGGTAATTATGCAATTGTGGTGGCGTCCATTTGCACTAATTTCACGAAGACGATAACTTGAAGGTAGCAATATTTACACATCATAAAATTGCTTTTTGATACCACAGGCCCCCTTGTTGCATAATATTAGCATAACATAACTAACTAAATTAATTAGCCTATATGTAAATACATTTCTTACCTTTTAGGTTCATACATATAAGAAGTAGCCTACTGTGGAAGTTTTGGCACACACAGAGGTGCGGCTGTGAGTGGGGTGGTCAATGGGGTGTCCAAACTTCTGTCCGGGGGGAGCCACGGCCCCCCTGCTGCCTACATACCCCCCCAAAGCTCTGCCTCTCCCTGCTGGAGTGAAAGATTCAGTTGTGTGATTGTGTGAATCTGGTATGAAACAAATGTGACAGTTGGCGTGGAGAGATGCGTCACACTCTTGCAGAGCACACACAATCTGTCTGTTTTTTTATGCTGTAATCTTCCTTCGATGCACAAAAAAATAACTAATTTAGCTCAAATGAGTCTATGTCTGTTTCTATTGTAAAACCTTTCACATTATTTTCTCTCTTATATCAATTTAAGATGCCAATACCATTTAGAAACAATTATGAGTTATTATTCCATATAATTAAGATAAACTGAGCATTGCGTACACTTTGGAGTTAATTTGCATAAATCAGTGACTAAAATTATGTGACAAGAAGGCACTCACTACCTTCTAAACAGTAAGTGTGGATGTTTTTGTACTATTCTTCAATTCAATGCCAGCAAATTGTATAGAAATTCTGCCCTCTGCTGTTGCGTTGTGGAGCTTACAAGTAAAAAAGTGGCATTGGCTATGTATAGAAACAGCCTACTAATGTACTATTCTTACTGTTTTTGAACCTGAATCAATATCAGGTATTTTTCAACTAAATTTAACTTAAAAGTACCAAATTTATTTCCAAGATAATAACTGTACAGCACTCACAGGAAACATGAAGAGGTCATGTGACAAATTTCAACTCTTTCAAAGTTTATTGTGAATTATACCGCAGGTCTTTTGAATGCTTGATTCTGATTGGTTGACAAACATTCTTAGGTGTGCAATTATCTTTCAAGTAAATGCACAGCTATGAAGTAGTTCCAGGTCTTGACCGCATAACGGTTCCATATCACTTTGCCAAATTATTTCAGTTATTTCAAAGAGCCCTACAGGTGACCACAGCAACCAATTAAAACAAAGACACTGGTTTAAGCACATCGGATAAGAATGATAAACAATGTCTATAATATCCTACATTTATTTCAATTTCGATTGAAAAGTGTCCTTGGGCTCCCTCTCTTTCTCTATCTCTCTCTCACACTCTTGTCTCACCCACCCTCACACACACACACACACACACACACACACACACACACACACACACACAATGCAGCTGTGTTGGTGCAGCTATCATTATGAGGACTCTCCACAGACATAATGATTTTTATACTGTAACAACTGTAGATTCTATCCCTTAACCCTAACCCTATCTCTAAACCTACCCCTCACAAAAAACTTTCAGCATTTTTAAATAAAAAGACAAAGTTTAGTAAGTTTTTCTAGCAATTTGAATTATGGGGACACTAGAAATGTCCACTTTTTTGTAACATAATACCCTTGTAATTACCAGTTTGTAACCTACAAAAATGTCCTCGTAAACCACCCAATCCCACACACACACACACACACACACACACACACACACACACACACACACACACACATACACACACACTGTGTCTATAATATCCTTCATTTATTTCAATTTCTGTTGAAAAGCTCACTTGTCTCCCCCACAATTACACATGTTCACACACGTACATATGCGAACACACACACACACACACACACACACACACACACACAATCACATTGAGGCTCGTGTCACAACCAACAAATAGAGCCGCACACCCGCAACTTGAGCAATACAACAGTTTCTATTATCCAAAATAACTTTTAATATGTTAAAATGTTTATGTTTCTGTGTATTTCGTCCTTATCAGCATCGCATAGCTATAATAGAAAGCACCGCGCACACACACACACTTCTTATTACTCCAGTAAAGCAGAACATCCTACATTGCTAGTTCTAAATTCATGTTTTCGAACTAGCAATGAAGGCTTGAGCTGCATCAAAGCTAGATACACATGATTAATACAAAAGTTTCTATATTATCTGAAATATTTTTGGGAAACACCCTTGCATCCCCCCTCAACCTCTCTTAAACTCTCTCACACACACATATACGCATCACGCACACACTCGTGACCGAAAAACAGAGTCATCATGTCAGCGCACACCTGCATCTCAGTAGGGCTAAAACAGTTGTTCAGGTTTACATCGGAAATATGGCAACACTCGTGGCTGCTGAGAAGTGCTTAAACTTACATCTTACTGATTTTGAAGCAATATTACTTCTGACAAAAGCTGCGACAATTAAAGCTAATCCCACAGGCGATCTCTCTCTCTCTCTCTCTCTCTCTCTCTCTCTCTCTGTTTCCGAGCTTCTCTTTTTCGATCCCTCAAAATCAAACTCACACACACAATCTCACACACACACATGCACAAATGCACTAACATTTTACTAATTGCTCCAGTAAAGCAGCGTGAGCCTCGCAATCCTCCTTTGCTAGTTCTAAAGTGACGTTTTCGAATTAGTAATGAAGGCTTGAGCTGTATCAGAGCAAGACCCTGAATCCGCGGCAGAAGAAAGAGTGTTTTAGGGACAAAAACTGACGGAAATTGTGTTGAGATCAAACCTTGAACGATGTATTAAGGTGTGGTAAATGTGGTATAAGTGAAATAATTGACTCCAGCCAATTTAATTATTGAAAAATAATGCATACACGAGATGCAACGATTACTCCGCTGTTTATTGTGACATCATTACCACCTCGGATCTGCATTATTTTTCAATAGTTCAACTGTCCGTCGTCAATTATTCCTTACATAATACTATTGTTTCACTTACTATTTCAAAAATAGTAACAAGTGCACAGTATATACTGCACAGTTTTCAGCCAGAAGTGAGCTAATATTATGGAATAAGCCATCTACTACAAATATACCTTAAGTGTAAGTTCTTAATATTAAACAGATCCACGAATCAGTAAGGAGTCTAAATAATGAGCTATTTAATATTTAATTACGAATAATTGCTTTTTTTATCAGCAGCTTAGTAAATAATACAGAACTTCAATTTTACAGTCGCCTACAGCTTTTATTTATGACTAAACATTCCTTTCCTTTGCTGATTTTTTTAATTGACACAAATCCAAAAGGTTTTGTTTGTTAGTAGGTATTCCTAAGAGCTGTTAACCACTTCTCATTGGTCATTAAAATATACTGTTGAGTGAAGTGGATTTGCAATTACCTATTTAAGACACACTAATCTTTTAACAAATATCAGAGAGTGAGAGAGTGAGTGAGAGAGAGAGTGAGAGAGAGAGAGAGAGAGATTGATGTAAAATATAAAGCAATTACAGCTTAAGCTGGGTTTTATAGAAGAATTGTACATTTAATACAAAATAGGCTGTGGTTCACTTAACAATATCTGGCCTAAACCAAAATAGAGTTTAGTATGAAATGAGTCATTGTATATGCTATTTAAATTGCATATTTAAAAGCTGACCTGTATGTTTTGGTTTGAATGTATTTTATTCAAAAGATTCCACTTTAAACTTGACAAACTTTGCAAATATAGCCTTTAAAATAAACAAAGCTTAATGGCTATTTGTCAGAGGAGCCTGTACACATTTTGGAAATATTGGGTATTAAATATGCAGCAGTATTTACAGCAACATGGTTTTAAAGTGGTTTGTTTTAACTTCATAATTATTTCATGCATTATTTATGTTAAGAATAATTTATTATTTGGTAGAAAATGAGTGTATTCCAAAAACATTAAAAAAAAATAATTTAAAAAAGACACACACATCTATAACTATATATGTATATATATATTTAATTTGCTAGAAATTTGTTTCTACATTTCTTCTCTGCCAGTGAATATAGTGCCAACCAAAGCCAATGCATCAAGCACAACTACTCTCTCTGCACTGCTCTCAAACTAGTGGTGTTTCATATGTACACAAATGTCTTTTAAAAAATATTTTAAGTGAAGAGAAGTTTTTGAATGCATCTGTTTTCCAGTTCTCGTTCACTTCTATTATTTTTGTCACAATACAAAATACACAAAAATTCATGCTCATTTGTCGCCACCTACTGGCATAAAGATGTAATCTGCAGAAATGGTCACTGAACGAATTAATAAAAGAAAAGAAAAGAAGAACAATTAATCAAAATATTCACCACTATTTGGAAAGCCGCGAACACAGACAAGCAAAGTCATACAAATAGTGATCCATCCCAGCGCTATTGTACTGAATATCAGCACCTTTGGAACACCACTTGGCCAATCGAGTTCTAGATAGATAGATAGATAGATAGATAGATAGATAGATAGATAGATAGATAGATAGATAGATAGATAGATAGACAGCCAGACCGATAGACAGATATTATTTAACTTAATAAAATATCAAAGTATAAATAGGCTGTTAATACTGTACAATCATATAATAACAATAATCTTTGTCATTAAAATATTGTAATGCACAGTAAAAAAGTGCAACTGTTAACGTTAAGAACTATTTGCACTTTATCTGACTCTTAAAAAGGACTTTTGTTGGTGCATTCCATAATGTAGTCACCTAATGAATAAAATATTTGAGTTTAATAAAACCAGTTAAAGGAATATTGAAGTTTAATACCAGCAAAGTCAGCAAACTCAACTGACAACATTTTTGGCATAATGTTGATTACCACAAATATTTGTTTAAACTTAAAAAGCGAAAATCTGGGTTCCAATGAGGCACTTACAATGGAAGTGAATGGGGGCCAATCCGTATACGTTAAAATACTCAGTTTCAAAAGAATAGCCACAAGATGAAAACATTATGTGTGTTAAAGTGATTTTAGTGCAATGAAATAGTTTAGTAACACTTTCTGTGTTAAATTATATTTTACAACTTTGTTACCATGACGATTTAACGCAGTAAACCTTGTAATTCTGGTAATTTATTAATCTGCTGCAAAAACTATTTAAACAACTTCACAGCTCAAATAATACACAAGTGTTCACAGAGGAACAAATGTAAGTGCTTTAATAAAATTATAAGCGTCACATTTCTTCCTTTAAACCCTCCTAAAATTGCATTAGAAATTAGAGCTTCTAAGCTTTCAAACAATACCTATTTTGTGTTGTCCAGACTGTAGCTATTAATATTTAGATTTAGTTTTTTCTCATGGACCCATTAGAGCTTAAAGGGTTAAAGTCTGTTAAACAATAACACAATGTATACTGAACTATTTAGTATGTTTGTGCCAATACTAGTAGTTACCAAGTGCCAAACAACATTAAATACATTACAGATGTGGTGAGAGCACAAACGGTGACCACTGAAAGGGTCCTTCACTGCAGCTACAGTGGAGAAATTCCAGAAACAGTCGTTAACAAAGCTAACATTATATCAGCGTGTGATATCTGTTGCCCTGTCGCTTACATGACTGGCCTTGTCCACTGCTGTGTCTCATCGGTGAGCAAACATGTGAGATGGCCACTTGAGAATCGTCAGCCATTTTAGGAATGCTGAGGGTTGTGTAACACTACAGGGCTCACGGATAGTAGCTTATTTGCAGACCTGCAAGAAGTGAGTAGATTTTGTATTAACCCCAACTTTCTTCATCTCACACTTCTGTAAACCCTAACAATAATGCTTTCTCTCTTCTTTTACATTATTATACCAATACCAGTAATTTTTATCAAACATAATGGAATTCAATGTTTTAAGTGTGTTCAGAATTATAATTTTCCTTGAAACTGACTACATACTGCCAAATATCTGACAAGTGTCATCATTCATCAGGATTTTTGCATCAGTTCAAACATGTTAAATGTGCTGTGGTGCTACTGATAGTGTGTTTTTCACAAAATCTCTGTTGCAGGTTCTGGTCCCATGGGAACTAGGAAGTAGTCCCATAAACAATGGTATTTGGAGCTTGCATTTTTACAATAAAATAAAATTTTTACCTCACTGATGGTTAGGTTTAGGGTTGGGGTCTGGGATAGGGAGTACAATTAATCAATTAATTGCATTCCTGTTGATGGTATTATGTCATTTTGGTTCCACCCTGTGGACATTTCAGCTCAACAACACTTCCGGCATTGACCACTGGGGGCAGTGGTATGAATTTCGATAAGCAAAGACCGATTTCAGCAGCAGAACTTTCGACCTCCTGATGCCGAATTCAAAGTATGATCAGCCTGATAGCTAATACTTACAGATACTGTTGTTTTCCCATCAAAATTATGTCACTTCTTGAAGGATATCATAATCAATTTCTACAGTTTATTCCATATATACACAGATAAGCCAAAAAATTATGACCACTCACAGGTGAAGCGATTAATGTTGATCATCTCCAAACAAGGCCACATATCAAGTCAAGTCAAATCAAGTCAATTTTATTTGTATAGCACCTTTCACAACACACATCGTTTCAAAGCAGCTTTACAGAAGATCAGACATTATCAGACGATAAAACTGTAATGTCTATAATGTTGATGAATCATCATTGTGTAATTAGATAAAATACGATTGTTAATCGATAATTAATAATTGTATTAATAACCCCAGTGATCAAGCTGAAAGCGACTGTGGCAAGGAACACAAAACTCCATAAGATGTTGATTAATGGAGAAAAATAACCTTGTGAGAAACCAGACTCACTGTGGGGGCCAGTTACGCTCTGGCTAACATCATGAATATAATGTAAATATTACTTGTGTATAGTTAAAGTCATGGTTTAAAATTAATAAACTAAGTAAGTGTTAAGGGTCAGTGTTTAAACAACGATTTTCTTTGAACTGTAAGATTAATGACCAATGTTTTTGAAGTCCATCCTGGATTAACTGCAGAAGTTCACATAGATGCAATTGTCCTTGTTAATTGGCTGATGAAGGCTTTTGTTAGCAATTGTTAGTCTACGTATTCCATTTCAAGATTGTAATCCATCAATAGACCGAGGTGATGCAGGCAGAGATCAGGGATGTAAAACCAGTTCAACCTAATTTTGGTGAGGTTCGTTGTGGTCCATCCTAAATCCAAGGTTCAGACAATGGCATATGAAGTATCCCATGTCTTATGGTTGGAGTTGGCATCAGTTCATCCTCTGAAATCCATCATAATAGACTGAAGTGATGTTTGGCTGGCACCGGCTGCATTTAGTCGTCATCATTCAGCGACACGTAGCAGTGGAGTCCAACACAAAGCAGGAATGGTACTGGATCCAGCCGGTTCTGGTGACCTCAGGATAGGAGTCCCGAGGTTGAGACAGGGAAACAAATAAAATAATAAAAACATAGATGCCATTACATTTATTGCAGAGTTATAAATCATGATCAATGTTTCTGGTTTCTGGTTCCGGCCAACCCGGTATCACGCCGAGGCGTGAAATAGACACGCCGGTCCACTCGCGGATGCGTGTCTATTTCACGCTTTGCCTCCTCCAGGCGTGTACATGACACGCGCGCGTCTACGTAGAATACCGGCAGGGGGCGATCGTTTCCTCGACGCCAACAACTGTCCGCGCACCAAAGAGGAAGCGATACATCGCGTTCTCCACTTCCGGGTTTATTTTTGTATATAAATACACTTTTTAAATAAATATATATATATATATATATATATATATATATATATATATATATATATATATATATTTATATATATATATTTATATATATATATATATATTTATTTGTTTATTTACATCAGCACAAGATACTCGACAGCCCACACACACACACACACACACACACACACACACACACACACGTATAACAACGTTAGGCTACAGCAACGTTAGGATTTCTTCATGAAAGCAGCACTATGTAATGAACCTTTATTTGTCACATATGGTCACAAGTGAAAGTAACCGGCGAAATTGGCCGGCATCCCGCCCGCACGAACGTGCAACGCGACGACAACGGTATCGCTTCCTCTCTGGTGCGCGGAGAGTTGTTGGCGTCGAGGAAACGATCGCCCCCTGACGGTATTCTACGTAGACGCGCGCGTGTCATGTACACGCCTGGAGGAGGCAAAGCGTGACACCGACACGCATCCGCGAGTGGACCGGCGTGTCTATTTCACGCCTCGGCGTGATATCGGGTTGTTCCGGCAGACCCAACTAAAGCAGCCTAATTGTGGGTTGGAGGATAAATTAGGTATATGCCTGGCTAAATAGATGAGTCTTTAGTCTAGACTTAAACTGAGGGAGTGTGTCTGCATCTCAAACAGTGTTAGGGAGACTATTCCATAGTTTAGGAGCCAAATATGAAAAGGATCTACCTCCTTTTGTGGATTTTGATATTCTAGAAACTATTAACAGGCCAGAATTTTACGATCATAATGAACGTGATGGAATATAGCGTGGTAGAAGGTCAATTAAGTACTGCGGCGCTAGACCATTCAAAGCTTTGTACGTAGTTAACAGGATTTTTAAATACGGAATTTAACAGGTAGCCAATGTAACGATGATAAAATGGGGCTAATATAATCATATTTCTTGGTTCTCGTTAGCACTCTAGCTGCTGCATTTTGAACCAATTGAAGTTTATTTATTGATCTTGCTGGACATCCTCCCAGTAAAGCATTACAATAATCTAGTCTTGAGGAAATGAACGCATGAATTAGTTTTTCGGCATCAGCAACAGAGAGCATGTGCCTTAATTTAGCAATATTTCTTAGGTGGAAGAATGCTGTTCTACAAACATTGGTAATTTGATTTTCAAAGGACAGATTGGTATCAAATATAACACCTAAGTTCTTTGCTGTTGAAGATGATGTAACAGTACATCCATCGAGAGTCAAATTATATTGTGGCTTATTTTTAGAGATTTTTGGTCCAATAATTAGTACCTCTGTTTTGTCAGAATTGATTAGATGGAAATTTCTGGCCATCCAATCTTTTATTTCATTGCTACACTGCTAATTTTGAGAATTGTGAAGTCTCATCAGGATTTGAAGAAATATAAAGTTGTGTATCGTCGGCTTAGCAGTGGAAACTTATTCCACGATTCCTGATAACATCTCCCAGGGGAAGCATATACATGGAGAAAAGCAGAGGCCCTAAAATTGATCACTGTGGCACTCCCTATTTTACTTTTGTTTGGTTTGACAATTCCTCATTTACATAGACAAAGTGGTAGCGGTCTGCTAAATATGACCTAAACCATGCTAATGCAACTCCACAATTCTCTAGCCTATTCAAGAGAATGTCATGATCTATCATGTTGAATGCAGCACTAAGATCTAAAAGCACTAGAAGAGAAATGCAGCCGCGATCAGATGATAAGAGCAAGTAATTTGAAACTCTGATAAGTGCAGTCTCTGTACTGTGATGAGGCCTAAATCCTGACTGAAATTCTTTATATGTACTATTTCTCTGTAGAAATGAACATATTTGGGAGGATACTACCTTTTCTAGTATTTTTGACATAAACGGGAGATTTGGTCTATAATTAGCAAGTTCTCCAAGATCAAGTTGTGGCTTCTTAATAAGCGGTTTGATAACTGCCATTTTAAAGTTTCTTGGGACATGTCCTAAGCATAGCAATGAGTTAATAATATTAAGAAAAGGTCCTGAAATTACATGAGATACCTCTTTTAAGAGCTTAGTTGGTATAGGATCTAACAAACATGTTGTGGCTTTTGATGTTTTGATAAGTTTTGTTAGCTCTTCATGACCTATGACAGAGAAGGGTTGAAGTTGCATGTGAGGAAATATATTAGACACTGTTTTCTGAGGTGCTATTTCAGTCAGCTGAGTCAGAGCATCTCTGAAATGGCATGGCTTGTGGGGTGCTCCTGGTCTGAGCACCTACCAACAGTGGTCGAAGGAGGGACGAACCACAAACAGGCATCAGGGTGTTGGGCACCCAAGGCTCGTGGATGTGTAATGGAAATGAAGGCTATCCCATATGGTTCGAACCAGTGGTTACGGAGGGAATATGTCACAACACACAGTGCATCATACCATGCTGCATATGTTAATTAAACAAAAGTACCCTGCTGGGTATGGGGCTGCATTTCTGCTGACTGTTAAGAGTGCCCACGATGACCCCTGTCCACCGTTGAAAGCACCTACAAGGGTATGTGAGTGTCTGAACTGGACCTTGGAGCAGAGGAAGAAGGTTGTCTGGTCCAATGAGTCCTGTTTTCTTTTACATCACGTGGACTGCCGTGTAGGTGTGCGCCATTTACCTGGGAAAGTGATGAAACCAGGATGCACTGTGGGATGAAGGCAAGCCGGTGGAGGGAGTTTGATGCTCTGGGCAATGTTCTGCTGGTAAACAATGGGTCTGGTCATTCATGTGGACCTCAATTTGACCTAACCTATACATCGTTGCAGACCAGGTACACCCCTTCATGGCAGTGGTATTCCCTGATGGCAGTGGCCTCTTTCAGCAGGATAATGCACCCTGCCACACTGCACACATTGTTCAGGAATGGTTTGAGGAACATAAGGAAGAGTTCAAGGTGTTGCCCTGGCCTCAAAATTCCCCAGATCTCAATCTGATTGAGCATCTGTGGGATATGCCGGACCAAAAAGCTCCACGTCACAATTTACAGGACTTGAAGTATATATATATACAGTATATATATATATATATATATATATATGTTTAGTAATGCTATAAAAATATAGTTAGCAGAGTTAAATGTATTTAGCTTCAGCCTAATAAGGCACAAAGACGCCAAGAGACCACTACAAGCATTCCAGACAGTTTGATAACTCCATGTACTAACTCACTATAATCACAAACATGTAAGTGTGTGACACTCAAGCATGCAGAGAGTCTTAACAGTTCAGCTCAATGTGACCTTGGTCTCGTCTCTTAAGAGCAGCCCCCCTCAGTTACACTGCCCGAAATATTTTAAAACCAAAACATTTGTTCTATTAAAATACCACTGAAATTATGTGCTGAACATTTTTAACTTCTTTATTCTTGTTGAAGCAATAATAAATTACATATAAGAGAAATTGTTAACAGATTAAATATATGTATATATATGTATAAATATAATACTGCCCCATGAACACAGTATCAACATAATACAATAGTGTGCCATAGTTTGAGTCAACAAATGTGCATTAATGCTTATTTTTACACATACACTTGCATTTTTATTAATTGTATTTTGTGTAAGAAATGGTTTAGCTATTTATAAACAAATGACAACAATTAATACCACAAAAGATTACCTAAGCAGTTCCTCTCTTAAAAGAGGCTCTCTCTTATGGTGCCATTTAAGCATAATTTCCACCGTTTATCCTCACATAAATATATTATAGCAATGAAACAGCTTGATGTATATAAAAAAGGCAATATGAGCTAAAAACAGGTCAAAATAGAATCTTTATTTATCACCAGGCAACCAGGACCAGCAGAATTTTTTTCCATGGCTTTCACATGAAGTCGCTGTGAACCGATAACAAGTTAAATCCCCCTGGAGCAACCTGGGTACAAGGGCACAGCGGTGAGGACACTTTGCTCAGTCCTTATGGGGACTGGCCCAGTAATCTCAAGGTCATCATCCCTGAGCTTTAACCACTATACCATACTACACCTCCTTTAGCTTTGATTACAGCACACATTCATCTTGGCATCGTTTCAACAATTGTATGCAACATCACAACATTTATTTTCGTATAGAGTTGCATTAATTTTTGGCAGAGATCTTGTATTGATTACGGGAGAGTTGAATCACTCCGTAAAGTCTTCTCCAGCACATCTCAAAGACTTACAATGGGGTTAAGGTCAGGACTCTGTGGTGGCCAATTCATGTTTGAAAATTATTCCTCATGTTCCCTGTACACTCTTTCACAATTTGAGCATGATGAATCTTGGCATTGTCATCCTGGAATATGTCCATGACATCAGGGAAGAAAAAATCCATTGATTGGATAACCTTGTCATTCACAACATTCAGGTAGTCAACTGACTTCATGTTATTGCCTAATAATGTTGCTGAGCCTCGACCTGAGCAACTGAAGTAACCCCAGATCTTAACACTGCCTCCAGAGGATTGTACAGTGGGCACTATGCATGACGGGTGAATCGCTTCATGTGCTTCCCTTCTTATCCAGACACGCCCATCACTTTGGAATAGGGTAAATCTGGACTCATCAGACCACATGACCTTTTTCCATTGCTTCAATGTCCAATCATTATGCTCCCTAGCAAATTGGATGAATTTTTTCTGATTAGCCTCACAAACAAGTGGCTTTCTTGTGGCCTCACAGCTGTTTAGTCCCAATCCTGTAAGTTCTTGTGGCATTGTGCATGTGGAAATGCTCTTAATTTCGCTATTAAACATAGCCGTGAGTTCTACTGTCGATTTTTTATGATGTGACTTCACCAAGCATTTTAGTGATCTCAGATAACGATCATTCAAGACATTATTTCAACCACATTTCTTCCATGAAGCTGACGGTTCACCACAATCCTTTCATAATTTGTTGGGCAGTTCTTAACCCTATTCCAGTGATTTCAGCAATCTCCTTAGTTGTTTTCATCGCTTGATGCAGGCCAATAATTTGCCCATTCTGAAACACAGTAATGTCTTTTCCACAACCACAGGGTATGTCTTCTAACGTGGTTGTTTAAGAAATTAGATGCTACACACTGCATCAGTTAGGGTTAAAAGCATTGATGCCAGCTGAAACATATTAATGACTGCAACAATGATCCAATCATAGACTCTTAAGTATCTGCTTATTTAAATCCAAACCACAATTTTTTTTTTGGCCAGGCAGTGTATATGTCTTTCATCACAATAATCTACTACACCAGGTGTTGGCAACTTTTTAGATATTGTGTGCCATATTTTTTATTTTCCTGGTCAATGGCTGTGCTGACAAAAAAACATGTACATGACTGTATCCAACATTTGAGACAACATGTGAAAGTGTTTCTATTTTGCATTTTTATAATTTAATCATTTATTTTTCATTACAAATGATATTATTAGCATAACAGATTGAGTAAATTTTGCAAAACCCAATGATTATGATTAGGGCCGTCAATCAATTAAGCATTTTAATTGAATTAATTACATGATGTCCCGATTAATTAATTGCGATTAATCACATATAAAAAATATTTGCTGACAAAGCCCCTCATATAACAATAATTCAATATATGATGAAATAATTATACATAGTTATCTTTAAATATTTAAAAATTATATATATATATATATATTCAGATAATTAAAATGCATTACATTCTTGTGGCAGAAGAGTTAATAATTGTTAAGACAATACAAAAAGTGGCTTTAGAATACAATGTATTGTTTACTACCATATTATTGATCATAAGTCAATCATTGGCATACAGTTCACAGCAATCCATTTCACAATTGAATTTGTCAATCACTTTGATTTATTATGAGGGCTTGTTTAAGGACCTGTCAATTTCAACAAGCATTAGACATGCTTGAGTAGCTTCTCGGGTGTGTTGCGTCATAAACATACAATTTTTAGGTCACTGTGTAGAGTTAAATATAGTTTAATACTTAGAACACATCTTGATATCCCTTAGTTCAGATTTGCGCTCCATCAAGTTTTTTGAACGCAAGAACGCAACGAATGTCTGTTTTGTGCTGTCTGCTGGATGGTTGTTTTTTGTTCACTGTATAAACTGTGTGTTGCCACACAGCTGACATTTCACTTACTGCCCTCTGGAGTAAACAGGTGGTACTACAAGCTTGCATTTCTCAGGAATCCTCCTTATTACAATCTGGGGGCATTGCGATTAATTGCGTACATTTTTTAACGCATTATTTTTAATAAAATGAATCGCACTGAATTAACGCGTTAAAGCGACAACCCTAATTATGATATAATCATGATACTGCATGTGGATTTTCACAGAGCATCTTGTGAAAGTGTTTTAATGAATTAAAACCTGTCCTTTTGTACAAAATGAGTTAACACAGTTAATGTCACAAATTTGCTTATTTGATTACTGATCATGAAATTGATTGGAATCTTAAATATTTCTAATATTATGTCATACATTTTCCAAAATCAAGCAGCGGGGTAATCACTAGTACACAAGCAACACTGAGAGAGGAGCAGGCTATTTTGTTTATATTAAGTTTTTCCAGTCTACATCTTAATGGTATCTTTCCTCATGATCATGCAGTGTTTTCATCAGCTGAATGTGAGGCTAAACACTATTAAAGTGTGACGAGACTCGTGCTGCATGTGCAAGCCATTCGCCTAAAACTTTATTTACAGGTTTAATTTATATTTTGAAAAGACTCATTTTTGAACCACCACAATCTGGGTTTATGTTTTCTCTAATAATTGTTTACTGTAATTTTGAGTGTGACAATTGTTTAATGATGTTTACATGTCATAAATGACATTTAGTATACCTGTATGCTGGGTTGGAAATCTCAAGGATTAATAGTGGTGCTTTCCTTATTACATGATGTGTTGTCCTTAAAGCGAAAAGAAACAAATGAATGTAGGCTCTCATTCATGCAGCCTGACCGAAGCAAAGCGGGAGCGTTTACTTGTAAAGTAAAGTGCTGCCGGCTCTTGATGCGTGAAAGGCTTGAACACGCTGCACGAGTCTGTTGGGTATACTGCTGTCTCGTTACATTTCTGTTTAGCCTCCCATTCAGCTCATGAAAACATGCTGCGTGATCTTGAGGAAGGATTACATCAAGATGTAGATTGGAATGCAGGTGCAGAATTTATATAAATAAAATAGTCTTCTCCACTTGCGTTGCTGGCATGCCAGTGATTACCCCTCCCATGCCATAGGTTGCCGACCCCTGTATTATGTGTTCAAGCTGAAGTGTGTAATTTCCAGACTGATCGTACTGTTAATTAAGCAAAAGTATGTCGAAAGTTCTGCTGCTGAAATTGGTCTGTGCTTACTGAAATTCAAACCACTGCCCCCTGTGGCTGAAGCGGAAAGTGTTTTTTGAAATGTCCACATTTTTGTGAATGATGTACTACAGTCAACTGAATGCATATTTTATTAACCCCACACCATCAGTGGAATAAAAATGTAATCTTAGAGCGAAAATGCAACCTCTGAATCACATTCACCAATGTTTGTGTAAGCCTGATTAAGTTTGCTCATACAACACACTATCAGTATATCAAAAAAGGTGATCTCTTCTGAATTTAGGTGAAAATATCTGATAGGGAAAGCCACTTTTCAGTAATTTGGTAGAATGAGTAGATTTCAGGGTACATGAACTTTCGATAGCAATATTGGTGGTAATATCTTTGCCATCCTGGGCAAGCACACTGAGCCATCCTAGGACAGGAGAAAGTATTTTTAATTTATTTTATCCCATTTACCCACAATCTGGAATGCCCAATTCCCAATGCACTCCAAGTCCTTGTGGTGTTGTAGTGACTCGCCTCAATCCAAGTGGTGGAGGACGAATCTCAGTTGTCTCCACGTCTGAGATCGTTAATACCCGCATCTTATCACATGGCTTGTTGAGTGCATTACCGCGGAGACATAGCGTGTGTGGAGGCTCACGCTATTCTCCGTGGCATCCACGCACAACTCGCCCCACCGAGAGCGAGAACCACATCATAGCGACCACAAGAAGGTTACCCCAGGTGACCCTCCCTAGCAACTGGGCCAATTTGGTTGCTTAGGAGACCTGGCTAAAGTCATTCAGCACGCACTGGATTCGAACTCGCGACTCCAGGTGTGGTAATCAGCATCTTTACTTGCTGAGCTACCCAGGCCCCCTAGGATAAAGTATATTAACAGACAAAATTACACAAATTATTTGTATACTCTATCTATCCTGCCATCCTGTGATATCAGAATTATAACTAACGGTAAGTTTCCTACTTGGAAGCTGCACATACGTATATGCACACTCAAGTTGTAATTAAGACTGGGAGATTTTGATACCTGAGTGTCCGAGTTTAAAGGAGACATAAACTTTTAACATGGCAAAGGATAGTACGGTTTCTGTAGTGAATGATTTCTAAATCCAGCTATAGTACCTTATTAGTGCTTGCCATCAGTAAGCCAGATGCATATTGTACATTGTCACACCAAAAAAGTAAATACAAATATAGTATGTATTTAACTACAATTCCATTGAGTTCACCAAGAAATATGCAAGAATGAACCTGCCGTCCTCCTTCAGAGGTGGCTGGTGCTAATAAAAACTGGGTTAGCACAGACTATAGTTTTTGATTTCTGTTTGTTGTTCCCAAAGTCTGCTCAGACTGCTACTCAATCTGTGGAAATTCTTAATGAAATTAATAAAAAATAAAAAAATAGAAAGCTGAAATAAACGTGTAACATCAAAGACTATTTAGCAGAGATGGGCCATTTAAATGAATGGGATAAATTGTAATGCCCACCGGTCAACGGCTGTAGAAAGGAAGTCCCACCTTACAGGTACAAGAACCAATCGCCTTTTAGATACAGACATCCTGTCAATCAACTCGAAAACTTGAATGCACATTAGCTACACAAGCATTTTTATTAGCATAATCTGAGGTAAAGAAGCACATTTTATGACAACAGTGTTTTCATATTTTACTGCTGATTTGAAATATGTTCTTTGATCGTAATCTTAACTAACCATTTTGGAGATTTCAGCTTTTCCTCCATTCAAGTAGTTGGAGTTGCACTTTCATAACTGGAAATAGCTTCCCTGGTGCATTCCAAAGATGGCCGCCAATGGACTGACTAGCCAGAAAGACTTTGACTGGTAATGCTCAGTAGCAAAAACTGTATCTCAGAGCGCTGAACAAGCTGAACAAAAGCAGTGATGCTTTTACATACCATGCTGTCAACGATCACACTTTCAATTATTGTCCTTTTGTTGCATAGTCCCGCCCATTTGAGAGATTTACCAATCATCATATATAGAATCAGGGCTTCCAGGCGGGACAAAATGCATTGATTAAAAGCCCAATGTCCAGTAAGCAATTACATGCAGATCTAATGCAAAAAGCGCTCATCAATCTCCTGTAGACCCCAGAGAAGCACAGCTTCCAGGCGGAACCCAAAATGCTGATTATAGAGCGTCTCGTCCAATCAACATCAATTTTTTGTACCACTGATTTGAATGCTAAATGAATCTGCCATATACTCCCATTGAAGCACAGCTTCAGTAGCGCTGAGCTGTGCATCCAGACTTCTGTGGACATATTCATATAGAAAAGACCAGATTGCTCCACTTGAATGAACAATATGATCGTTATGTGTGATATTTCTTACATAATTTTACCTGCTTATCCATTGAAATGCACAAAAGTGATATGTATTTATATATGTATTAAACTTGTCATTGCCATATTTTAAGTGCCATGTATGACAAATCCAATTGCACATGATATGCTGCATTAGTGCATGTCTCGTTACTGTACTATACTTAATATGGCTTAAACATATGGATTCAATAAATCTGGCTACCAGTTAGCATAGCTAATTTGTGCTGCATTGTCTACACTAAATATGAACACTATTGGAACCCTACTTGTCCAATCTGAACATGACCAGAAGTAACTGTTGTATAATATTGCATAAATCAAAGGTTCATTATAATATGACAGCTTTGATAAATGTCTAAAGACTTGTAGATTTTGTTACATGTTAATAATATGACTGTAATATTACAGTGTCAAATTAAAGATCAAACGCAAGCACATTCGCTACTAATAAAAACAAACATTAAACAAATGTGACCCTCCCTTCTGTCTCTCTCTTTCTCTGTCTGTCTTTCTCACTTTCTCTCTCTCTCTCTCTCTCTCTCTCTCTCTCTCTCTCTCTCTCTCTCTTCTCCTGCAGGCTAGGCAGAGCTGACACAAGCTGCCAGCTTCCACCAAGCATCCTTCAGATTTCTCAGGAAAGGTGAAGAAGATCCTTCATTTCCAGGTTGAAGCAGCAACAGCAGCAGCCGAGAGAAGGACAGAGCGTGAAGAAAGACAGAAGGAGAGAGAGGAGACACAGCCATGATGGGCACACCTATCCAGAGGAACGCCCCGGCATACGAGTGAGTACTTCCATTTTTCCTCGCTCTACCTCTGTAGGGTTGGACATCACGAGTGGTTGCCATGACAACGACAGCAAGGGTAGCGCATGGGTTATGATGATGCTGCAGCTGCTCTCTGCAGTCATGGATTCCTGCATCTGAGTGTGTGCTCCTGAGGACAGCATAACACATGCATGCAATGTGTCATTACTAAAGAAATTGTGAGTCTGAATGAATATATGGTTGCACAGGCAAGATCGAAACAAGTAATGTTAATGGACTGTCTATGGTCTTGTGTTTTGAGGAGTTGACCCTTTATTCAGTCAAAATGCTGACTGGTAGCATGTCGAATATGTCATGTGTTTGTTTTGTTTTTCACTTTTACTATTGTGCATGATTACATTTTCAAGCTCAACTGATAGGGCATTGCAATATACAGGACACGGGTACAAGTCCCGAAGAGCACACCAGTCAAAATGTGAGCCGAAAGTGTCTTAGAAGCACCACAAAATTACGTGGTTGTTTCAGCAATTGTGTTTTTCATCTCACATTTGCTTTTTTTGAATGTATTAGTTTTGGTTTTGGTGATTTTGAAACTCGATTAACCTTACAAACCTCATCTGTTTGGGAGAATATTTAATTCGCTTTTAGTGCCACACAGTGGAACATGGAACTGCCGCGATACATGCAATGTGTTTAGGAAATAATTGCTACTTATTACTGTTAAACTGACAGAAATTCTGATCACAAAGTCTACATATATTGGGTTGGGATTATATATTATTCATGAAACTTTCATAAATTTATGAGTAATTCTGAGTAATTTGCATGTAAAATGCACCTTCCCGAAAACCTTTCGCCGGATTCACAAATGCTTCGTGCTCCCCAGATTGTTTTGTAAAATGTGTGTTGTGTTTGTGAATTCCAAACATCGGCAAATAGGGGGCGTGAACATATTCATTCACAATTATCATATGCATCTGCCTGCAATGTGAGTATTTACGGGTTAACAGCATTAGCATTGACCATACCTTAACAACTGAATGCGATTTACCGACTCCTGTATTAAATTATAAAACCTAAATTATAGAGCTCATATCAAATATAAAAAAAAACTGTCCCACCAGTCATGTTAGAGGGCATTAACGTTTTTAATAAAATCAACAGCAAACTGCATCTTTCCATGAACCTTTCCCTCAATGTCATGCACTTTGGCTGGAAAAATTATAAGAAGAGTTGGGGAAAAAATGGGCGGTTCTTGGCCAAATTAAGATGTTATTTGGACCAGACTTCATGCTAAAAGAAGAAAAGAATGGCTACTCAAGACTACTGCAGTCACTACTTTCCTCTGCACCCACTCACTTTCACAGTATTCTCACTTACACCACATAGCATCCAAATTCATTAACCAGATATTATTGGGCATGTTGCAAACAGCCCACACTGTGTTCTTGCAGTAGTAACTACCATGTTAAATGACAGCAGACATTAGTTTACTACAGGATATGATGTCCAGGCAGTGACTCAAAGGAAAGGTGTCACATTCACTTATACTTTGCTCAATCTTAAAGAATAGTTGACCCAAAAATGAAAATTATGTCATTTCAAACCTTTATGCTGTTGTGTTTTCTGTGGAACACCAAAAATAATTTTTGAAGACTCTTAACATAGCTCTTTTCAATACAAGCTCCAAAATGGAGAATGAGTTGCGTGAAGATTCTTCAAATTCCTTTCAAATTGGAATGGCATGAGGCCATTGATGAGTAAATAATCAAAATATTCATTTAAATAAAATTGTCATTCTCAAAGCAGTGGAACATGTCAGTTCAGAACCAGCCCCAAATTTAAAAAGTCAGAAAACTTGATCAGATTTGATCAGGCTTTTTCCTGACTAAGAAAAGAAATTATGATCGGCATGTCCAAAGGACAATACAAACATCTGCTTCTTATATCCCTAAATATCCATCCAATACACATTTAACATGCAAAGAATTAAGCACTTAGATCAAATCTGTCTGTAAAAAGACTAACAAAAAGTAAGGGATAATCCACGACTAGGTGTGCATTTAACGTTTTAATGCACAACGTGGAGGCTTTTGACTGGAAGAATAACAATAACGGTTAACTTTATCAAAATGTTCTAAGCATGCAGACTTTAACCTCTGAGACATCCATATGGTATCCATTAAGGCTGCTTGATTGACTAAATTAAGAATGAAATTGCAATGTGGGGTTGTACAATTAAGAAAGAGCAAAAGGCTGTTTGTTTTGAAATGGTCTCCATCCATTCAGAGCTTCAGTGAGCGATGTGTGTATGCAAAGCACACATTAGCGGATATGGGTGCACACGTTGAGAAGGGCAGCAATTTTAGATAATTATATTACAATTTCAGTCATCGTGCCGGACAACGAAAGACACATTTGTTGGGTACCGGTTACCATCTCTCCTCATCTGTGCAAAGCAGCTGAATGTCAAACCATACTTTCCTTTCAAGTGCTTTGTTTGAGGTAAAACAAGGCTGATGAACACCGTGTTTCCTGTAGTGCTTAACAGTTGAGTCAAAGCATGACTTGATAATGTTGTTTTGTGATGTGATCCCACCTCTGAGACTATTTTTGCAGCCAGAGGTCAGTTGAACAGATGCATAAAACAGAAGAATAGGCATATTTATATAGAATGGTGATAAAAACTGACTAGATCTAACTGTGCATTAAACGGTTTTAACCCAAGCATTCCATCCAATCAGAATTGAGTATTCATAAAGACCATGGTATAATGGAAGTGATATCACATTAAAAAGGAAAAACAGGATGTATCACACCCCCCCCCCCCCCCCCCCCATATTTTATTAACCATGTTCCCTAACCCAAACCCCAACCCTACACCTAACCATCAGTGGAGTAAAAATGTCGTTTTAGAACAAAAACGCAACCTCCAAATTGCGCTCATCATTGATTATGTCAGCTTCCCATCTGATCATGTTGCCCGCCATTATTGAATATCATTTGTAAATAATTTATTATTGATTGTGCCAGATCGGTACATACACATTCCCTCCAAACATTTTAAAATTGTCATAACTGTTATATAACAGTAAAGTCAAACACAGGTTTAATGCTGCCTTCCAGACGAAGTCGAAGGTAGGAATACCTGAGTTTTCCCACTTCTGACCTCAGCGCTTCCAGTCAATCACATGTCACTTCCATATGTATCCATGACAAATGCACATCCTGCATTCCAAACTAGACAAATCAGACTCCGAAGGGCACTTCGAAGGGAGAACAATCCTTATAGTCATGCTGTAAGATCGCTTCAAACTGAATTTCCAATAAAAATTACTTAAAACGTGAGTTCTAAAATGACTTGTTTTGGAGCCCCACAACTTTCTTGTGATCTTCAATGACCTCTCATATTAGTCGGTAAAGTCTTTGAAGGGAATGGGGCATAGGGATGGACACTTCTGATTTGAACACAGCCACAGTCTTCCAAATGCCAACTAGCTGGCTATCTAGTAGCTATTCACCAGCAAAATGGGTAAAAGCGTAAGGACTGATTGACACAAAAACAATTCTTTTTAATATCATAATGTATATTCATTGTATATTGCATGTTCCTACATTTCGTGTAGTGAAAAAACTGAAGTCCTAACTCCCTGTTATGATCATTGGTCGCCGCCATCTTGGAAATGACATCAAATGATGCTTCTCACTGTGGTTGGGGTTGGTCAGTTTACCCCGACTTCAAAAGTCCGATGTCTGACTTCAAGGGGCCTTCCAGTCATTATTTTCAATAGGAGGTAGGAAAATTCTAAATTCTGAGTTTTCTGGAATGCAGCATATGTGTTTACCATAGTAATCCAGTTTATCCAGATTGAATCAACTGACAATGAATTGTCTTATCAGATTTTCAAAAAGTGTGAGTTTGGTGTGCTTTTGTGTGAGGGTTGCAGTCTTGTTATCTTGAAAATAAAGAATGCCTGGAGCCATCACACCAAAGAATTCCTTTGAGTTTGCACTGAGCACTTATGTGACTGCAGCTGTCGCATTCCAGACACATGCAAAATTAGCAGCAGTCACAGCATGGCAACAGGCGACACTGTAGGATAAACACCACAGCTAAATACTCAGAGATAAACGCCACATTAATCTTATTTAAAATGTGATTTTATATATATATATAGTTGTGTTTTCCATTAGCCACACTGATCAGGTCAGTATTGTTAAAATAAAACCTTAAATCATAGAAACCGATAATTACTAATACTTTCACTGGGGCTGTGTTCGGAACAGCACACTTCCATACTCCTCTCACTATTTCTGCAGTATGTGCAAATATGCTAAGAAATTACTGTACATCATAATTTTGTTCCTAATATATTAGTTGTGGGGGCTAATGTGAGGAACATTCCACATTCAAGCTTCAGGCATCCTATATTGTTAGAAGACATGCCAAAGTTGTGACAAAGTTTGATGGTCTTTGATTTGAACAGAGCACATAATCATTCTTAAAATTCAACATAAAACATGTCATGTCCAAAAGTCAAGTCCACTTAAAAATCCCAGTCCATTTGATTTTTCGCTAAAGCTAATTTATGCGTTCAGTTGCTGTTTAGTGAGGTCACATTACACAATGTAGCATACTAATATTATTTATAATTGCATACTGCATATTACAAGATATACAGTTAAAAAAAAGTAGGAAGTATACAGTATATACTACACAATATGCAGTAATCTGGACGATAGTATTCCAGAAAATAAATAATGCGTTTAATAATAATTATAACAATATTACCGTGTACAAAGGTATAAGCAATACATCGAATACTACATCGGTCTGTGCTTACCAACACTTTGAATCACTTGCTCCTGTGGCCGAAGCTGGAAGTGTGGTTGAACGTATGGGCATATGTGAGCATAAGTAAATGTCTACAGAGGTGCAGCAAAAGCAAGTTGTATTTTTTGTTGTAAATTAGTTAACCTCCTGAGACCCCAGCATGACTGCTGTGTGCATTTTTCATTTCCATTTTTGATTTGTTACTAGTAGCATCTAATAAATAAATGTGAAATGTAAAATAATAACAAGCTGTAGAAAGTCAGATATTTTTATATCATATTGTTCATGATGTTTCCAGTAGTGTTGGTTAGTCATATTTTTAGAGAGGTTTCAGACATTGCATCAGAAAATAGCATAATTAATTCTGATTCAAAGTAATGGTCAGCATCATCCAATCACTGCCAACCATGTTCAAATAAAATGATACATGATACATTCTGAATCTATGTATTGATTACTACTGACCCATGTCTGTTGAGTGATCCAAACATCATCTGCAGCCTGAAACTGAACTTTTCTGAACAGTTCAAAATGCAACTTATTTTCATCCTAACTCCATATAAAGCCCCTGAAAGCCAAATTTTTCAGTTTTTGGATGAATCTATCGATTCTCAATGTGATAATGCATAGTAAAAATAGGGTTTTTAAGGGGAAAATATGCTTAAGTACACATCACAGTTCCCTGTGTTTAGCAGAGTGGCTTTTCAAGATAAATCACTCAAATGTAAAAAATGGCATATCGTATGAAACTAGAGACTCTAATATTTGACTCAAACAGGTTTCAATGTAAAACCATAATTAGGTTTCTAACCAGATGTAGATTTGTTGCTATTTTTGGAGGCAGAGGTGTGGTCAAGCACCATTCTGTGGAGAGTGAGGTCTGGGAAAGCTTAGTGGTTAAGGATTTACACCTGTGCTAACACCTGTTTGTATTGGCTGAGATAAAAAGGGAGGAGACGGTGGCAGAAGAGAGAAAGAATTGTGCTTGAACTGTGTATGTGTGTGTGTGTGTGTGTGTGAGAGAGTAAAGAAACAAGTTATTTTGTAAATAAATAACTATTTATTGTAATGCAGTACGCCGCCTCCCGCTTCCACCTTCCCTGAAACTAAAGGATTTACAGTGGTGCCAAAACCTGGGATCAAGGTAGAACGCCATCATGGAGTCCATGCCACTGGACGAAATCATCAAGACCCTCATCAGTATCCACCAGATGCAACATCAGTCCCTCCTGGAGCTGCAGTCGGAAGAAGAATAATGGTTCCAGGCCCAGATTCAAGCCCAGGTGGAGGACCAACATGTGATCCAAAGATTGTTGCCACAGGGGGGTACTCCAGCAGTGACCCTGACCACGCCCGCTGTGCCTCAGATACCACTCACGAAGATGGGACCCGAGGATGACCCCGAAGCCTTCATATAACTTTTTGAGCATGCTGCGGAGGGGTCGGGGTGGTCCTGTGCACAGTGGGCAGTCAGTTTTATGCCACTGTTTTTGGGGGAGGCTCAGCTTGTGGCCCAACAGCTACCTGTCGCGAGTCTGCTGGAGTACTCTGACCTGAAATGAGCCATCATGCAATGGGCCGGCTATAACCCAGAACAGCACCATCAGCACTTCCAGCCGCTGACATTTGGTGAGTTCAGCCGCCGGTTGCCTTCGCCCAACAGCTCTGTGACGCCTCTCGGCCTGTTGATGATACTGGAGCAGTTTGTTTACCATCTGACGAAAGGGACAGCAGAGTGGGTTCAGTGCCACCATCCTGCGTCACTGGAAGATGCAGTCCAGCTGGCAGAGTATCAGGAAGCCGGTGAATCCTGTTCTCTCTCCTAACTCTCTCTCTTCTGCCACCGTCTCCTCCCCTTTTATCCCCACCACCGCTCACTGGAAATACAAACCGGTGTTAGCACAGGAGTAAATCCTTAACCACTCAGCTTTCCCAGACCTCACTCTCCACAGAATGGTGCTTGACCACACCCCCGCCTCCACACCATTTCTCCCAAAGACAAACCCTGCTGTGATCGAGCCAAATTGCTTGGTCACATGACTCTTTGCGTCGAAAGTTTATCCCTTTACTGTCAGCCTAGATTCTTCTGAACTGAAATTATGCGTTACATACAAAAACAATGTCCATGTATTTGTATGCAGCGTGGATAATACAGACATCAGGTACGCATATTTTATTAATCCTACCCCTAACCCAAATCCCAACCCAAAACCAACAAAAGTGCTACCTCCAAATCACACTCACCATTGTTTATGTGAACATGATTACTTCCTGGTTAGTAGTACCAGAGGGAAAGGTAAATATATTCAAGGTACATGAACATTTGGAAGCAACATGTCCATTTCCAGTGTGATTGTGTTGTGAATTTTATAATGAACATGCACTTGATCTTTTGCCATTGTTCTATAGTCAATCACATGCAGTTTAGTGGTTAAAGTGGTTTAGGTTTAGTTAATTTCATACAAGTAAAATATTATAATCCCCAAACTGGCAGCACTCATATATTTAAAGTGTTTGTTGAGAGAGAAACCAGAGGAAGAGATGTGACGATATCCAGAACAAATACAGACATCATGGACAGTGAGCAGGGGCTCTGTGTGTAACTGTAACATAGTTCAGTTGAAAGGAGGAGGCGAGAACTGGCTTACAATATAATTCATATTTAATAATGAACTTAACCAAAAAGACAAACACACAGCGTCGAACAGCTGCCTGTAACTCTCTCTCTGTCGCACTGCAGTCTCCGGTCGGCCTTCATCCCTCTCGGAGGCTTGATTAGCCTGATTATCTCTCGGCCTAGCCACACTCTCTATGGCTAATACTTTAGATAAACTGCGATTACCCAATGCAACAAAACTAAACTGTTTGGAGACCAGCTTCCTGTTAAACAGCCCCTCATAATCGTACAAAACAAAGTGCATCTATAGAATGAATTATTTAAAACATATTGACCTAAAATGTTCACTTTTGAAGAATAATGAAATAAATGGACCTCACACAAACTCGGCATTAATTTAAAAAAGATCTATTTTTAAACATCTCTGTAATACACATGTAAAAGTGGTGCAGTGATTTGGTATATACTTAAAATGATTTATATACTGAGCCACAAACTAAACAAATGAACCAGAAGTGATTACTCTGGATGATTGTTTTTGCAATCACTGTTTACGAATGGCTCATAATCCCCCCTAAATCAATGTCTTGACATATACAGTAAACACCTTATAAGTATTATAAAACATATTGTGCAGCTCATTAATAACATAACAATTGTTTGATTGGCTAAATGATCAGTTGTTTTCAGCAATGCGTGAGAAGTTTCTTACGAAATGTATGGTCTGTATTTTGCTAATTATTTGCCTATTGTGGTGATTTGTCCAGAAGGTAATTTGCACAAAGTGCCAATACAAACACTGTACTAACAAAAATTAAGTCTTGCTTTAACGGGCTCAAAGTTTTGAGAATAACAGCAGTAAGCTATGTTGAATTAAGTTAATTAAGTATTTATGAACCTAAATAATGAACATACCTAAGATAACAATATTTTGTTATACTTAAGATAAAATATTTTATTGTCAATGTAAGTGTCATGAAGAAAAGACTAACATTGTTACATTGTATATGGATGTCAAAATGAATTTAAATCACTGTAAGTATTTACTTTAATTAAAATATGCACTATTTAACTTAATTATTTCATAAAAAATTTACTCAATGGATCAAAATATGAGAATTTATAAGATTTTTGTCATTTACTCCCTATTTGTCTGTTTCTGAGTGAAAAAAGTCACTTAAAATTTTCTAACGCCATTAAACGGCATTAAAAAGTCTCAAAAGTCAGCGCAAAAGCATATTCATTTATATTTTATAACAAAACAAAAACAATTCATGAACTAAACTAAACTTTACCCCACTAAAGCAATCGGTCCGTGACATGCATCACATGTAATGAATAACCGTGCACTGCTCACTAAAATATTAGTGAAGATTCACACAAAAAATAAACAGATTCTGCATAAATTACATACACTTTTTTAACACGTTACCTAGAGAAAAATTTTTTCACAAAAATTAACATGTTGCATTTCCTAGCCCTAATATAACGTGTGTATAAATACACTGATGTGCCAAAACAATATGACCACCTGCCTAATATGCTGTTGGTCCTCCGCATGCCGCCAAAACAGCGCCAAGACATGGATTCTACAAGATCCCTGAAGGTGTCCTGTGGTATCTGCCACCAAGACATTAGCAGCAGATCCTTCAAGTCCTGTAAATTGCGAGGTGTATCCACCATGGTTCAGAATTTTTGGTCCAGCACATCCAACAGATGCTCAATTGGTTTTAGATCACGGGAATTTGGAGGCCAGTGCAACACCTTGAACTCTTCATTATGTTCCTCAAACCATTCCCAAACAATGTGTGCAGTGTGGCAGGGTGTATTATCCTGCTAAAAGAGGCCACTGCCATCAGGGAATACCACTGCCATGAAGGGGTGTACCTGGTCTGCTACAATGTTTAGGTAGGTGGCATGTATGAAATTGACATCCACATAAATGACCGGAACCAGGGTTTCCTAGCAGAACATTGCCTAGAGCATCACACCACCGGCATGTCATCTTCCCACAGTGCATCCTGATGCCATCTATTCCCCAGGTATTTGGCGCACACGTACACGGCTGTCCACATGATGTAAAAGAAAATGGGACTCATTGGACCAGGCCACCTTTTCCACTGCTCCCATTGTAGGCACTTTCGAAGGTGGTCAGGGGTCATCCTTGGCACTCGGACCAGTCTGCGGCTATGCAGCCCCATATGCAGCTGGGTGCGATGCACTGTGTGTTGTGAAACATTCCTCCCATAAACTTCATAAACATTTTCTGTGACTTGTGCCACAGTATAACTTCTGTCAGTTCAGACCAGACAGGATAGCCTTCTTTGCCGTTGCGCATCAATGAGCCTTGGGCGCCCAACAACTTGTCTCTGGTTTGTGGTTTGTCCCTCCTCGGACCACTGTCAGCAGGTACTCACCACTGCTGACTGGGAGCCCCCCACAAGCCTTGTAATTTAAGAATTGCTCTGACCCAGTCATCTGGCCATAAGAATTTGGCCCTTGTCAAATTCACTCAGGTCTTTACTCCTGCCCATTTCTCCTGCATTCAACATGTTGACTACGAGATCTGATTGTTTGCTTACCATTTAATCTACCAAGACCTTGACATGTGGCCTTGTTAGGAGATGATCAGTGTTATTCGCTTCACCTGTGAGTGCTCATAATGTTTTGTGTCATCACTGTATATATTGTGAACTAGGTTCAACCTAATGTATTTTCCACATGAGCGCCATGAATAGGAGTGTAACATTTTATTACAGATAAAATATGTGTTCATTGCTGCAGAAGTGACCAACTACCAAACAATAATGCAACATGATCACAATGGAAATCACCATGCTGCTAATGAATGTTCATGTACACTGAAATCGACCCCATTCAGTCGATTTACAGACAAGCGGCATTACCTATTATACATTTTTTTTCTTCAGTGCAAGTGTATTCAATTGCTTGAGCATTTTGACCCATCAGGCTTGTATATGGTACACAACTTCATGACTTAAATATGGGATGTTTCACCGCATTTCCCCCTTGAGTATTTAACTGCTTAACTATGGGACAGAAGGCATCCCATGCAGGATGTTCACATCCCTAATTAAGGGGTAGCATTTATAAAATATGCATACCCGTTTACTGTTTTATATCACTTACAACAAAAATTACAACTCGCTTTAGCCACAACCTTGTAGACTTTTTTGGGGGGCAGTCATTTGAATTTCAATAAGCACTGACAGATTTCAGCAGCAAAAATTTTGCACTTCAAAGTTGACTTATTACTTCATAATCATCCATGATAATCAAACACTTTAATTTCAGTTTATAAGACCGGAAGCAAGATTTCTGGTACCATCACTTCTGCATTCATCTTTAAATAGAGACTTATAAAGAGGACTAGATTTGATGTATATTATTGAAATAACGTCCAGTCCGCAAGTCTGAGCCCCTCCTATTATTAAGATATTTTACAGTGGTGTGATTAACCATGAACTTAATTATGTGACATCTCTACAAAGACAAACTCATGTTTCACAGCCTTCATGAAATATGCATAAATGTCTGAAGTAATATTATAGCTGCCTAAATGACTACAGAAAGTAAAAATGTAATGCATATATAAACAGCAGTCTCATTTTAGTCTGCCTGTCTGTGAGTCATTTGGTTTTCTTATCCAAATAGTGCAAGTAGGAGTGAGGCAGCCCACTGATGGTGTGTTTCACTTTTAGAGTTCGAGGGTCGTTTTACTTTGCGTTTATATGATTCCCAGTGTTTGGACTTCTGCACATCTGGAAGGAATTACTGCTCTCACTGGATCATGGGATGAGGTCACTGTGCCAGAGAAACAATGTTGCTTTTGTCTGTAATGCCGACTGATGACGTTGCAGTCGCTGGCTGGATATGGAAAGTAAAGCGGGCAGTGGGGGAAATACAGTCTGTACACATGTGAACTAGTGCTAAGAGGAATATATAGCACTTTTGAGACTGCTTTGAAAACTCTGGGGCAGTCTCTGTTTTCAATTTCTAAAATGAATTATCTTAACTGGCCGGGTGCACATCCGCAGACTAAAAAATACACTTATGTTAAAGATAACAATGTAATATTTTTGATGCTGGATTAATTTGTCTTTTTCCATCTTAATATGCCTAGACAACTATAAGAAAATCATTTGTACATTTAACAGTGTTTGTTTGTGCATCACAACCATCCCAACACAGCAACATTGGCCAAACCAATGACATGAGTTTGGGGCGAGGCTTTCATTTTGTCTGACCAATGGAAGATGGTAGTATTTTTTGGAAACCTTTTCTATTATTCTTTTCAATTCTGTTTGGTGGTACCAAATTACATTTAGTGGTGCATAAATGACGCGCTTCAGTTTTAAAGAGAGTGATTTGAAATTTAATTGACTTGCAGCACAATGTAGTGCAGGTTCTCATTCTGTAGTGCTGACGTGGCCAAACAAACCAGCCCAAATGTTTCACAGGCCTCTGTTGAATGATTTATTCTACACGTTTGTAGAACTGTTTCAGTTGCACAGCTTCTGAAGTCTGCCGTCTGTGAGCGCTGTGTGTGTTTTGTGGCTTTAAGCCTATTTCCAGTAGTTACGTGAACTTCCAGGAATTTCCTCCTTCCAACGATGTTCAGTGCTTCTGTAGGTAGCGTTAAAGGGATAGTTTACCCAAAAATTATCTCATCATTTACTCACTCTCATGCCATCCTATATGTGTATGACTTTCTTCTGCTGAATACAAACAAATATTTTTAGAAGAATATCTCTGCTCTGTAGGTCCATACAGTGAAAGTGAATTTTTACCAAACTTTTGAAGCTACAAAATACACAAAGTCTGCATAAAAGCAATCCATACAACTCCAGTGGTTAAATCCATATCTTCAGAAGTGAGAAACAGATCAATATTTAAGTCCTTTTTTAATATAAATTCTCCTCCCTGCCAGTTAAAAAGACCATTTATCTTTTGGAGCTTCAACATTTTGGTACCCATTCAACTGGATTGTATGGACCAACAGAGCTGAGATATTTGTTTTTGTTCAGCAGAAGGATGAAAGAAAGACATACACATCCGGGATGGCAGGAGTAGGAGTAAATATTGAGAAAATGTGTGGGTGAACTATTCCTTTAAACTAGATTATGTGTTAATGACTGGGACATCTAACCATTCACATAACGTTTATCATTTTTGATCTCAATGTCTCTCTTGTGCCATTTCTTATTTCAGCAACATGTTTCTCTTGCTCTTGATCTATATATATATATATATATATATATATATATATATATATATATATATATATATATATATATATATATATATAAATATATATATATATATATATAATGTATATATACATCAAGGTAGTATTTGTTGTACTGCCTTTAATTAATGCCATTTTAATCGACAATCATTGTATTACAGAAGTATTTTAATATAATCCAGCAAAACAATTATTATTGCTGTATTACAGTAATGAGAATCTAATTAGAGTGGGCATTGAAAATAATGGGAATTATAATGGGAATTCTGGATGCATTGCAGTAATGACAATTACTTTTTATAGTGCACAATGCCCAATGAGTATGTGAGATCAACCAAATTTAATCTGTTGATGTTACTATTCCATTATAAATTGATGGTTGTTTCAGTATTGCATTAGCTGACCTTCAGAACAGGCCATGTCTTCTACATATCTTCTACACATGCCTAACAGTAGGCATTAGTTGTTACTTACCGGTCATAACATTTTATTATTATTTCATTCACTACATTTCTTACCATTCCAGAGTTCTCCTCTTGCAGAATGCTCCAAAGTCAGTTAGCTTCGCCTTTTCACCATATAAGGAGTTTTTGTATCCTTCCACTGGAGTTGAATGAAAGGTTGGATGGGGAAAGAAGGTTGGACCCTCATGTTCTCATTCCCTACTGCTCCTTTTGGCTTCACTGGTGGATACATTTGAATGTTTAGTACAGACTTTGGAAGGCTGCTGTCCAAAAAGGGAAAGCCATGTTTGCAGAGAGAGTAGATATGCTCAGAGTCAGCAACTTTTTGCAGATGTATTCTGCTCATATTCTGAAGGTGATGTAAATATACATACACAGAAATAAAAACATCTACGTCCTAAAACAAGAATAGTTCGAAAATAAGAACAATTAGTCCCTTAAGTGTTAGCACCCAAAAATGAATTTTACTCATTTACTCATGTTCTGTCCTCACGTTTATCCATGTTTATATAACTTTTTTCTGCTGTGTAACACAAAATTAGAGGTTTTGGAGAATGTTCCCACTTCTCTTTTCCATACAATGAAAGCATACAGTGACCAGGGGCTGTCATGCTACAAAAAGGACCAAAATAAGAACCACAAACGTAGTCCATACAACTTGTGAGCTACATTCCAAGACTTCTCAAGTGGTAAGATAGTTTCGAATGAGGAATAGACTGAACTTTAAGCCATCATTGACTGAAACCCTTCTCCTTCACTGTAACGCAAATCGCATTTGCCATGAAGCAATGACGTTTGACGTCAAACTTTGCACGCATTTGAGCCACCAGATTTGTATGCTTGCAGGCACAAATAACATCCGAGAACAGACTAATTGCACTGTGAATTTAGAGACAGTAGGTCAAAAGTTCTGCTGCTGAAACTGGTCTGTGCTTTGAACCACTTCCTCCAGAGGCCAAAGCTGGAAGTGTGGTTGAACGTATGGACACATGTTAGCTCCAGTTTCCAGGCATAATGTTTACAGGGTGGCGCAAAAAGCGAGTCTTATTTTTAGTTGTAGATGATGCAATAAAATCAATATGAATGCACATTTTATTATCTCTACCCCCTCACCCAAACCCCAACCCTAAACATAACCATCAGTGGAGTAAAAATGTAATTTTAGAGATAAAATGCAACCTCCGAATCGCGCTCACCATTGTTTATGTGAACAAGTTTACTTTCTTGTCCTGATCTCGAAGGTTGCTCGCACAATGCACAATCAATGGTGCTAGAGGAAAAGGTGAACATGTTTGAATTGATACAAAAATGTCTGATGAGTCAAACATTTGGCTTGTCAGTAATTCGGCAGAATGTGTTCAATTTCAGGGTACATGAATTTTCGGAAGCAACATAATGACAGAATTTTCATTTTTGGGGGAACTATCCCTTTAACTCATCAAATATTGTTAAACAAAAGCAAAAAAATAAAATAGCAGATGGAACATTTTTCAGCGGCTCATATCCCCAGTGTATGTCACACCTTTGTTTTCCATCCCAGCAGGCAGACACACACAGCAGATGCAGTCACAGTTAGGTGTAACAGAATTGTCCTTCCCTCCTTAGTCACTGCAATGCTTGCTCATCTGTAACTCTCTGCTCAACACAGGGGGCGGTTTCAAGACGCTTTCATCTGTCCATACACCCTCCCCTCGCTGTGTCACCATGCACATACACGGCCAGAGGTGGTAGGTAGGAGGAGAGAGAGAGAAAGGCAGTGAGAGAGAGAAACGGAGAGAGAAACAGTCTGGCAGACACATGGCCAGTGACTGAGAATCTTGCTCTCAGTACACTGTGTCTTTTACCGGTTGAGTTACTTCAGAGGACCTGGGCTGTGTGTGTGTGTGTGTGTGTGTGTACCTCCATTTGCTCACCTAACGCCCCACACACATTAAAACACACTTGGGATTACCAACCTCACGGTGAATTCTGCCTTTGTTTTTCCAGGATGGCTGAAGCTGAACTTCATAAGGAAAGGCTCCAAGCCCTTGCGGTAAGTTCTCACTATGTTCCTCCAGTCTTATGTTCTTCCTTAACCTTTATTTTCCCCTGTGATACCAACATAGACATGTTAATATGTTCATAGCTTATCTCCCCCAACACTTAACAAAGTGAACTACTGTAGTTAGGATCCATTTGAAATCAGAACCCTGTTGAGAAAACCAGCTCAAACTAGGCTACACCTGGTCTGGTTGGTCTTTTTGCTGGGTTTAAGAGTTTTGGGCACTTTTCAGCTTGCAGACAGGGAGACCAGCTAAAACCAGCTTTAACCAGCAAAGACCAGCAAGCTTAGGCTGTTTTTTTTCCCCCCGCTTGAAACTCAGTCCTAAAAAGAATGGATATGTTTGACTCATTCTACATGAAAACTCATCAGATTTTGTGCTCTTCTTTGTTCTTTTTATTTTAAGTTTTTTGAAAGCATGGTCTCATTGATAGAAGATCTAACATTGACAAATCACCCTATGAACCAGAGGGCAAGAATTTGAAATGTGGCTAAGAGGGACTAAATCTGGCGCCAGGTCAACCCCTCTGCATAGATCAGCAGTGTGCAACAGATGGAAAACTATTTTGGCCACATCGCTAACATCTTTGTAAATCCACAGAATACAAATAAATCTTAAAAATAGGCTTATGGTACCAGCATATGTTGGTATACACAGAGATCTGTGCAACTGCACAGTCATAGCATTTAGTAACTAGATTTTTACATTTTCTGAAGAAAATGTGAGCTGTACAAGCCCGTGCAAATGTCGCCGGCATGGTTTTAGGGTGTTCTTGGTTGGTTGTTCACTGGACCAAGACTAATTGGCCCACCCCCAAGGCTCAATATTCCGGTCCCTAGATATGGCTCGGGTCCCTCCTTCAATTTATATCTATGTTATTTTTCACCAGTTTTATCTTTCATCAAGCAAAAAATAAAGTTGAATTACTTTGAAATGTAATAGCAGACCCCTCCTAAACAAGCCTCGTGATTTGAGGTATTATTCACAGCAATTAGGGGTTGGGGGTTCATTCAAATCCAAATCCTTAAGTATGAGCAATAAATTAAATGATGCTTGCCTTAGCAGACACCGCTAATTAAAAGTCTATCCAATCTAAACAATGAACATTAAACTGTAACTAGCTAATACCTTTTGGATGAGGTTTGCTAAGCGAAAGGTGAAGTGTTGAGATAGAGGGCCTTTACCGGTAATGGTGCTGCACTCAGATGGAGAAAACATAAATAATTAAAGTTATACAGTGTCTGGCAGCATCTCAAGCATTAGGGAGGTGACTGGTTTGTAAAACAAAAAGAGATGATCTAAATACCGTCTGTGCGATTGCTTTGACATCAAGAGTTACTTCACAAAATTGGAGGCTACTCTTCAATAGTTAAAATGAAAGTAAATATGAGACAATTTTCCTGCATTTTAGAAAGAGTTCAGTACTTGTACCACATTTGAAAGTTGGGAGCAGAATACCAAAAACAGATGTAAAGGAAATGACGTGTATATTGTGTAAATTCTTATTGTAGTGATGGCGTGGTGTTGTGAATCACTCTTGCAGGATTATTGAGAGAGCAGCTGCATGCCTGCAACTGCAAATGTACTGAGAGACTTGAGGACACATTAGAAAGATTGCTTCTAGTACGCACTTCCCTGGTATTTGGTGTGCCATGTGTTTCAATCAACTTAGGCTACGTCTGCATTAATCCGGATACATTTGAAAATGGCGTTTTCGTTTCAAAACGCTCACACTAATGTTTTCAAGCGTTTTCCAAAAGTTGCTCATCCACACAGAAACATATGAAAATGCTTAAATCATGTCAATTGTTCTGTTGTCCGTCGCCAGACACCAATTCCGAGTAAAATTCCCTTCGCCTTTGAAGGAATGCAATGTGAAGGTTGTATAAAGTGACATTTATTTTTGACAACGCTATCAAAGTGAGTATCAGGCACAACAGCGGCGCTATAACACAAGCCGCCATCTTGATTGTTTTGGTTGGATAGATCACATGACTAAAAATGTGTCATAGTTTTCCAAAGCATCTGTTTTCACATTTCACACTACAACGCAAAAACGGCGTTTTCAAATTTATCCACTTTGGAGTGCATTTTCAAAATACTCAGTTTTCGCGGACAAAAACGCCATCTCAGTGTGGACGGAAGGCCAAAACTGAGAGAGAGAAATGCGTTTTATGCGTTTTAGAGAAACGGATTATTAAGGGCTAGGCCTTAATGGTTGTTTTTGTTTCAAACCACTTTACCAGTACGTTGATTCAGCTATGTATGTTACATGGTATACATCAAGTTATGCCAAGTAATTCCCTTCGAGCCATCTATTCCAAAACAGCCATTTAGACAAAGCATTACCAGTTACTCATACTGACTGATATTTGATCAGCACAGTGTGAAACAATGTGTGGTCTTCCTCTTATTAATACTTGGGTAAAAGCGTGACATTGATGCGTTGGTGAAACTTTGCACTGTCTGTTTTGTCGATAGCTCAACAGAAAGCTGTTATAGTTCCACAAACCAATGTTAATGTTGTATGGTAGCATGGGTGAAAAAGGTGTACAACTCATCATGTTGAAGACAAAAGTTTTTATTTTTTATTTTTTGCAGAAACGGAAATCACACTGATAACTTATAAGACCAGGAATGTGTATTGTGGAAGTAAATAGGGCCAATTTAGATTTCATTTTGACTTTAAGGACAGAGTCTCATTGAACCCCATTTCGAGTTGCCTTTAAGTTTTGGAAGCATTCAATTGTGAAATGCCTCGCAAACAAACTCAAAGTGCAAAAATCTCCAACCTGATCTAATAGAATCATGTTACTATACCTTCATTTTTGAAAAAAAATTGAATACATTTACGTGACTCTTTTTGTGTGTCACAGTACTTTCCTGGTGAAATAAACACTAGAGGCACTCCAACAGTTATCACTTTTATTCACCTTCACACAAACCATGAGTAAAATGGCAGAATATTAGTTCATAAACCCATGCATTTTGCCTTGTTCCTTACACAGTGCTATCTTATTACATCAAAACACTTCTATTCTAGTGCATGACTTGTACAGCAATACATTTTAAGGTTTGCACTATACAACCAACAACATTTTCAAGCTTTCAAGCACAAGAAATTTACGGATCAGCTCAACTGATAAAGCATTGTACTTGAGATGCAAAGGACCATGGTACGAGTCCTAAAGACCATGCGAGTCAACACGTGAGCCGGAAGTGGCAAAGAAGCACCACAAAAGACACAGTTACTTCAGCAATTGCATTTTTCAATTCACATTTACTATTTATGACACTATTGGTTTGGTGTAGGTTTAGGGTTACGATAGGAAGGTAGGTTTGTTGATTTAAAACTTCATTGAGCATTAAACTTTAAAAAAAAAAAAACCTCATCTGTTTGGCAAAATGTAACTCGCTTAGGGTTAGGTTAGGGTTAGGGTTAACCCTGGTGAGCATTTCACCTCAGAACTGCTGCAATAAACATATTAAAAATTCAAGCCATTTTTGTGTGCAACCAGGTTAGTTTGAGAATATAGAACAGCTAAAAAACGCATGTCCTCGCCATCTCTTTGCTATGCTGGGTTCATGTGGTGGTTGCAATTAGCAGCAGACAGATAGTTGGATAGAAGTGGATATAATATATTTGGTTATTCTTTCTGCCCACACCATCATGATGAGGTCAGATGAAATGGAAAGTCGTTTCAGACTTCAGAGCTTGTTATTTTGGGGGGGAAATTCCAAAGACAAGCAATTTTGAATCTTTGGAATAATGTGCAGTGATTATTTGTTCACAATTAGACCAGAAACATGCTTTAATAAAGTAAATAGGGTTCCTTTTGATTTCATGTTGACTTTACACTTTACACAAGCAGAGAGTGAAATTTTAAACAGTTTTATCATCAAAACAGACAGCTGATGTTGTAACTTAAGATTGCATTAATTTGTTCAATGAGCTTATAATTGTCAGTTGGCCCATATTTTGTATGCGGTGCTTCTTAGAAAGCTTTTTATTTAGGCTTACCCTCATGAAGCAAAGTACCACAGGAGTTTGCCCATATATTTACAGTTTAGGGTTTCTTGCTTCAGTCAATATTCATCCAACATCTGTGTATCCCAACCACACATTTATCTGGACTTCATTCAGTTCCCATGCACTCAAGAAAAGCAAAACCTGTGGGCTGCTTGATGTCTGCCAAGCAGTTGTGTTTTTTAAATAACCTTAAACAGAGGCTATACTTTTGGGTAGATCACTGAAATCAAGAGACGTTTAATGGTTATTATGTCACTGTTAACTTAACATTTATATCTCCATCAGTATAGTGTGTTTTATCATGCAGTATTGCTGGGATCATGAATACCCATTTAAGATTGTCTAGTTGGTCTCCCAGCATGCCCAAGTTGTCTTCACTGGTTTTAGCTGGTCTAGCTGGTCTCCCAGTCTGGCTAAGCCGGTGCTTAGCTGGTTTAGCTGGTCAACCTGCTGGTCTCCAAGACTGACCAACTGACAAGTACCCAAAACCACTGTAAAACCAGTAAACCACACCAGCCTGGGAATCCAGCTAAGACTAGCATACCAGCTTTGTTATTTGTTGTTTTTATTGCAGGGAGACCTGTGTGTAAACAACACTAACCACAAACTGTTTGAATATTATTAAGAGTATATAAGAGTGACATTATCCCATAAAAGAATAGATTGTTTTTTTTTTATAGTTTTGCCAAACAATTCCTTGTTGTTACTCCACCACTCCCTCAATGCTGTTACAGTCAGTTTAGCGCTAAGCTAACTAGCTATGTTCCATGTTCATGGCCTCAAACCACAGGACGCTGTGCCACAGGGTAGTCATTTGGTCCAAAACTGTAGCTTCTGTTTACGGGCCAGCAAGTGAGGCAATATTGCTAGCTCAAATGAGAGGCAAGTCAACGGGTTGCTAATTGTGGTACACTGGGCGGAGGTGATTGCGTGCAGGCTCAGCCTGGGAGGGCAGAATTCTCTCTTGATTTTTGTGTGCTTACCCTGAGTGATTCTGACTTGTTTACACAGATTAATTTTGTCAAGCTCAACACCAGACCTTTTCTTCGGGTCCCATTTAGACTGAGCTTTTGCTAGCATAGCACAAGTAGCCATTACTAGCGGGTTAAATTTAGAAGCAGCTGCCTTTGATGGTTTGGCTCTGGGTTTGCATTTTTCAAGGAGGTGGGGTTGGGAAGCAGGAACACACCTCAGGTGGGATTGGATCCCCAGAGCTCACGAGTGCGAGGGGCTCAGCTGCATTTCTGACACGAGTTATAGGAACTAACCCTGCTGTAACTAAAAGCCTTTCTGCTAACTGCCTTTGCACAAATATAACAGCAGTCACATATTTTTGCAATTACAGAAATATTTTAAGTTAAACAGCATTTTATTTCATATACCTACATACTAAAAGAAGGGTTTATTAAAGGTTCATCATTAATCCATTTTATTTATGTAATATTTCTGAATTAAACAGGATATTAAATGGGGAAAATTGTATTTGTCATTCATCTTGCAGTTAATACTAAATCTTTCTTAAAACACTGGACCTTAACATTTACTTAGTTTACGAATTTTAAACCATGACTTGCACTGCACATAAATATTGGCATTATAGTCATGCTGTTTATTCAGAGGGGAATTGACCTCCAGAGTGAGCCTGGTTTCTCCCAAGGTTGTTTTTCTCCATTAACCAACATCTTATGGAGTTTTGTGTTCCTTGCCACAGTCACATTCGACTAGCTCACTGGGGTTCTAAATACAATTATTATTTAATTATTTAATGACTTATTTTTATGCACATTTTACAATAATATTTAATCAAATTAAAAAATAGTGATTCTTAAGACTTTATAGATATTTCAGTTTCATTTTCTGTTAAAGCATGATTTCCTATAAAGCTGCTTTGAAACTGTGTGTTGTGAAAAGCGCTATAAAAATAAAAATGACATGACTTGACTAGGGCAGGACTTGATTTTATCCATTGGCAATTGATTGGATCATGAAAAGTGGTATCTATGACAGGCTGTTGCTAGTCAGTATGTGAATAAATTCATACTGGTAAAAAATGTAAATGTATGAGTCATTTCAAGCCGTATTGCTGTATATAAGTGGTTTTAACTAATTTGAAAGCAATGACTGCAGATAATCAAAATGTATTAGCAAGTGCCCAGTTTGCACTGATGCAACCTGAGGATAAGAATCTTGATTAAGGGCACAATGGTGATAACTTAAGGATGAACACATGTGGGATTTAGAACTCCAATATTTAGGATGCCAACCCAACTCATTAAACACTATACCACACAGTACTCATTGAAATGTTCGGTCAGGGGTTCAAACCTTGTACAGTATGTTATGGCATTTGCATTCAGTCATAAATGTCATCATTTTTGCGTGGTCGGAACATGAAAAAAATGTGACTGGTCAACACCTGCTGCTGTCAAATGAACCTGTTAGCAAAGGTATTAGGGAGGCCAGTGTTGGGGTCTGTGTTGGTTCTAATGCCTCAGTATAGGGATGAGGACACTATACTCTAAAAGGCACCGTCCTATGGGTGAGATGTTAAACAGAGAACTGACTCTCTATGGACATTAAAAATCCCAGGACACTTCTCAAAAAGAGTAGGGGTGTGATGCTGGTGTCCTGGCCAAATTCCCCCCATTGGCCCTAATCAATCATTTTCCTCCATAATAATCCCCATTTCAGTTCGCTGTCCTTTTCTGCATATGGCAGTGCTGTTTTGTGGTCAGTTCTGCATAACGCAGCGGCTCATTTTAGCTTATCACGGCCCATTCGGCACGTTTTGCGGCCAACCCACCGGCCAGCTCAGTTCTCCCGATGGCCAGTCCACCCCTAATCGGCCCCAAAGTGCGTTGGCCTATTGGGAAAATGCCCAGAATGCCAGATTACCAGTCCGGCCCTAGCTTGTATTCAACCACAAGCTCTGAATGCATAGAAATAATAAAATGTACATTATATTTTGTTTTCCACATGGGTGGGGCGTTTTTGGCCTTCTAGCCTTTCAAGATTCTCCTATGAAGTAAAATAGTGTTCCCTTATATTTAGGGGGTCAAAAATTACTGTGGTTAGATCAATGTAGCTAGTCTTTAGTCTTTACCTCGTCAGCGCTGTCTAGCTCTTTGAGATGTTTGATTTCCTCCATAGAGTTTTAAACTAGAAAATGGCCAATTGCCAAACGGCAGAATATCATTACATTTGCTGGAAAACTGCTGCAATAACCAACACTTACAGCTAACTCCTGCTTCAGTTCCACTCAAATTCCTGCAATTTCGAACAAAAACATTCAGGTCTGGACCCACAAACGACCCTCTTTAATTTCTTAAAACATGTTCCTGGTCTTATTGTGCACAAATCATCATTGCATTTTATTCCAATGAAAATTTTTAGGTGCGTCCCAAACCGTACTATTCTATGCCATTTTGTAGTGTTAGTATGAATACACTGAAAATGCAGCAAAAACAAGTGTACTTTAAGTACCCAGATGATGCACTTTTTCTACCATCAAAACAGAGTGTAAAATGTTGGACACTCCGTGCACTCAGCGCACGTGGATTGCCATACATACCGGAAGGGGCGGAGTTACCTGACTGCGCTGCAGGTCTGACAAAACTTGTAAATAATGAAGACTGTAGCAGCTAGCAAAACTTCAGTAGACACATCACCCCAAGCTGTGTGAATATGTACGTTGTTTAAGATACAAGTGTTGAATTGAGATTGGCTAACATGCCAAAGCTAGCAGCAACACATCATGTGCGCTTGATGTCATTTCCGGCAGCTGTTAAATGGCTAATGCTTCCATTAAGTGTTCCAGGGATATTATAAACCAAAGGAACCCACGCTCTCAGAAACAAAATAGTAGCCTACTACTGAAGGTACAACCGCCTTCACTGGCGTCACTACCATTAAGTTAACCTTTTCTGTACTCTACCTCTAATTAAAATGTATAACTCATTTGGGGTACATAATTGTTTCCTGAGGACCTATACATGTACCTTTAAAGGTACATGTATATGTTTTGTTCCTCCTTTGTTCCTTTGTTCCTTTTGTCTCCTTAAAACTACAAATATGTACCCAAATGACAGAAACACACCAGTGATGGCCATTGTACCTTTAACAGTACCATTCTTTTTTTTTCTGAGTGTATTTTGGTGCTGTTTAGAACAAAAGATTTTTGTCACAAGAAAGGATTTGAAATGATTACAGAAGTGAGGCAGAAAGTTATTAGTAGTGGATTCTGGCCTGATGTCCTTCTGACCTGCAATGTGAACCTCAGAATGCCGTCCATACTGTATATTAATACAGCAGGGTGTAGCTGCACTGACATTGGAGAAACACGCACATCCAAAATAGCTCGAGCACATGAGAACAGCTATGCGCTCATATCAGTGTGTACCATATTTCTCTCTAAATATGTTTACTGTGTGGCCACTGTAGTAATTTAAATGGGACATTGTAATTTTCAGTATGTTTTCAGTTTGCATTAATGAAACACAGTCACCTGATTTTATCTTGTTCAGTGCCATCTACATTGACGTGTCATGCCAGTCATTGGCATGTGATAGTTATTTAACTTGTTTTTAATGGGCAGGATGCCTTAATGAGCATTTACATATTGTGACATATTGGACAGGATGTAATGACGTATTGTGGTTTTATAACTTTTTCCACGTTCACAGGATGTTATCAGGATTTTAAGCTTTGCCTGTAAGTGCACTGTAACTTAGGCAGCTAATTTTACTGTTACATGTGATGGGTGATAAACCTTTTTCAAGCAGTTTAAAACATGTTATTATGTTGAAATTTTTGTTTATAATTAGATCTCGTATAAGCAAAAGTTTGTTGAAAAGTGTGTTTTTTGGGGGGCTTTGGGGTCTCTCAAACCCTGTCAAACAGAACATATGGATTAACCTGTAAAATGTATGATGTTGATGAATCCGTCACTTTAATTTTGTATATATTATAAGTTTTGAACACTTTGAACTTCAATATTATGTACATTTTATTCATTTCTGTGTTTACAGCTTGAACGCTTTATCTTTAATGTGCGAGTTCCAGTATTGAGCGTAAACTTGTGGGGATGCTGTCAGAGAATTGATCATAACCACAGACTTGAATGTCCACTAGATGTGATTGCCTGATAATACAGTTTTCAACTACTGTGCATATTGATTAAACACAGGGACCATGTCATTTAATTAACATGCAAGAGTTAGAAAACATGTTAATTAATATCCGTTAGCAGATGAACATGTTCCATTTAATTTTTAAGACTTTGCATGAGATATTCCTCAAGAATCCAGGTAATGGTGTCGTAACTTTTCTTTAAAGACATAATTATGGACTTTATTTCCTGACGTTTCATACACATGTTATATATTTTGTTTTAGCAGGAGAATAATCTCTCCTAATGAATTTGCCAAGCTGATGTGTAACTTTTTTATTGTTAAGTGTGCATGTTCATATAACATTTAGGAATGTTGAAAAGAGGAAAAGAAAAAGATAGAAAAGGTTTTAGAATAGGATTTGGCTCATATTCTCTCCTGGAAATATCTACATTAAGAAGCAAAGATGCAGACAATAACAGAAGAAGTTTGGTATCCCCTTAACCCTCTTATGGTATTCGGTAATATTTCCCGAAATAAATTTTCCTCATTTAATAAAAATGGTTTCCTGTATCTGAGCAGTACAAGACTTGGTGACTTTTGCTCCATTTGCCATCTGAGCACACAAATCATTAAAATGGGCTTGATTTGATAAGTCCAAGTGGTCATTGAACAAAAAAACAAAAAAAACACACAAAAAAAAAACACAACAAAAAAATGGACACCTTTGGTATTTGCGGTCAAACTTGAGCTAATTGAAAATGAATGGGAAAGTTAAAAAAAAAAAAAACAGAGCATTTCATTTTTTTATCAGTCAAATACAATCAATAAATCAGCCACAATGCAAAAAAAGGGTGAGACTCTAAAACAATCTCAGTGCAAAACATACACACCCACTCACACACAAAAATGAACTGGTGAGACTATAACACAGAGCTTTTTTTTTACATTTGTCAAAAAAACAAAAAACAAAACAATTAACCAGTCACAATGCTAAACACACACACTCAGAAATGAAGGGGTGAGATAACATTCTCACTATGCAGAACACACACACACACGTTAGCTAAATCAATTTGAAATTTATTATAGAAAGTTTAAAATTGCAAAATGTTTACGCTCGTTATATTCTTCTGTTTTATACGCTAATTTTTTTTTGCAGAATTTTGCAGTTAATTTCTGTTTCTTGATGTTCATTTTCTTGACATTATTATGCATTAACTTTGAGTTATTACATTTTTATGTTTGAAATAAATTATTGGCTTATTCTGTGTCTTCTCTTTGTCACACCATGGTCAGGTTTCATTGCAAGTATAATGATATTAACTGCAAAAACTGACACTTCGAATCAAGTTTAAAATGATAAACTTTGACATATAATTGTTTGATAGTGTCTAAATATATACCCAAATGCATATATTGTGATTAAATATGAAATTAGGTTACAAGTCATCAGACTACACAGTAGGTGGCTACAGCTCTCTACTGTCTGTTACTGGCATGACTTTTTAATCATGTTATTTATATTGTGTTCACCAGATGGTAGCAATCTGTCTCCAATTTATGTCACATTCTCATATTTTCTTCAGGTATCAATTTATAGAAGTGTAGGTTCTGAATTCAAATAAATAATAAGATGCATCATTTTAATGTTATTAGTTCAGGGAAGAAGAAATAGTATCATCATCATCATCATCATCATCATCAAAAAAAGGGGTTACACATCTGACCCTTTCGGTCTAAAATGATCACGAATAGCAAAGGGAGGTGCCATATTTCAATAACATAGGAGGGTTAAAAGTGCAATTTTTTCAAATTTAAAAAATTTTACTTCCAAAGAAATGAATTGGAATTTTGAAATATATGTATAAAAACATGACTACTCACATAAAATCAAGTCAAATCAGTTATCTTATAAAAGCTGTTTTATTCTATATGGAGAAGGTCCGTACATGGGGGCTGCCATGTTAGAATCACATGACCAGCCGAATACTACTCGTTTAATCTCAGTAACCGCCCTGTTATTGAACACTTCAACCCAGGGATTACATTAATCCTGGCTGACTGTGAATAGTGAATTTCAACAATGGCTTTGGTAAAAAAAAAAAAAACACTTGCGTTTGAATGATGCTGCATCCATTCCCCTAGGTGTCACTGTAAGTCCAAGATGACATATTAAAAAAATTACTGAGTGCATCTTTAAACTTTAAATCTGTATAGAGACAGAACAAGATAAATGGGGTTCCTTTAAAAAAAAAAAATTTAGTTTTTTACAGATATTTACCAGTTCTGACATTTAGCAGGCATTTTGATATGCGTTCCCTTGCAAGCGAAACAAAAACCTTGGTATTGCTACTATTTAAAAATTGTTTTGTTTAATTCAAAGGGAGATTATTCATATAACAATTACTTTTAAGAAACATTGTATTTCTCATGCAGTGTCATCTCTTTTAAATTAGTTTCAAAATAGCCTTTTTTTTTTTAAAACAAGACAAGTACATGTCAAAGACTTCCTTTCTCAAAGTGTTTTCTGGGAAAACTGTGTCCAGTCTAATTTTGTCTGTCCTCTGAGACAAGCACTTGTGGCTCTTGATAAACGGCCAGCACCATCACATTTTTGCCTATGGCAGATAAGACACAACGAATACATAAGATTGTAGCTTACCCTGCAAACACACAACTGGCCATTGACAGTTACCAACTCCCAAATGAAAATGTTACTGCTCAGATGTTGTTCTTACATAGTTCAGTAGGCTACGATCTCAGTTAAAAGGAAGTTCTAAACAGCCGAGCAACGGTATACTGTTTGCAAACATTCAGACAACCACCACACGTCTGTGGGATGCATTTTGGAAGTACATTTAAATATAAGGACACTCAGCAAAACCTTAACTAATGTGTTATCAATGACTTGTGCCTCATTCTGTGTGAATTCACATGAGATCAGTAAAAGAAGCTGTTTTAACTACTCAATGATGATATAAAGTAATATATTTTTAATTTGTCTTGTTTACTATTTGAATTTTTGGTGCAAACACGCAATTCGCAGCCATAATATGCAGCAATTACACTCTGGTATTGCAATTTATGATGACACTGATACTAAAGCAAATATGAATGTATAAAAGTTTTCATTTGCAGAATTATACAGAAAAAAATCACATGACTTGGTCTTGGAATATGTCTCTAAGCGAGTGATCGTACAGATAAATTTCACATGTAAATGAGCTTTTTGGCAAACTTGCGGCAAATTGTCCATTGTTGTCAAAGATTTGCCAAATACCATTTGCGAGGTATCAAAAGCTCATTTGCATGTGAAAATAATGAGTGTCAAATTTTCTGCAAATTTACGGCTAATTTAGATTTCTTGTGAGGGCAGCTCGCTAATATCTCTACACTGGTGGGTTCATGTTGACTGATTTGACTGAGCAATCACGAACCACCGAAACGAATGCAAAAACATCTTCTTTTTGGCCAGATTTGGTTTTAAATGATTTCACACCCATATTTTCTTCGATTTTGTATGAAGTCGCTTTAAAAAATCAAGAGTTCATGGCAAAATTGCCCCAAACTTGCCGCAAATTCACCGCTGATCATTTTGACATGCAAATGAGCTTTGCGGCAAATTGTCCATTGTTGCCAAATGTTTGCCGGCGGTCCATCACTAACGTCGAAGAGCTGCAATCTTCTGGCAAACATTTGCAGTGAATCAAAAGCTCATTTGCATGTGAAAACAATGAGTGGCAAGTTTGAGGCTAGTATAGATTTTTGAAGGGGTATATCGGGGTCTTTAAGTATCAGCTTTGTCACAGAAGTTTCTTTTAAGAACACCTTTGGTATTCATGGTCAAACTTGAGCTAATTGAAAATGAATGGGAAAGTAAAAAAAAAAAAAAAAACAGAGCATTTCATTTTTTATCAGTCAAATACAATCAATAAATCAGCCACAATGCAAAAAAAGGGTGAGACTCTAAAACAATCTCAGTGCAAAACATACACACCCACTCACACACAAAAATGAACTGGTGAGACTATAACACAGAGCTTTTTTTTTTTTTAAATTTGTCAAAAAAACTAAACAATTAACCAGTCACAATGCTAAACACACACACTCAGAAATGAAGGGGTGAAATGATAACATACTTACTAAGCAAAAATCATTAGATCACAAGAATCAGAAGAAAAAAAAGAGATCATTGTTGTCATACAATAAAATAGCTGAACTTTATGAATGAAAATGAATGTGGATTGCATAGCTCCTGTAAAAATGTGGTGAGAAAAGTTTATATTGAGATAATTGACTTTAGATTGTAGTTTGAGCTTGGCAAATCTGAACACAGTTTGAGACATTATTAAGGTCAGGGAATTTATGCAATGTCTTAAACTGTTTATATAATCTCATTGCTGTCTAGAAGAAGCAACTGAGATATTACAATGATATCATCCCTGATAGCACACATGCATCACCCAGACGTCTATTTGATGTGTGTTTACATCTGGAAGACCTATTTTTTTAAGTTGTTTTTTTAAGACAAAAGTATCAATAAGTATGTCTCGGATGTCAACAGGACATTCAACAAATGTCTTGGAGGCGTTTATGATTAAGCATGTTTGTAAATCTGATCCTTTTAAGATGTTTAGCAGATGTTAATTACTTTGGGATGCCTTCCAGATGAAAAGATCTAAAACAGACATCTGTTTAATGTATGTTTACTATCTGGGAATAGTGATTTTTCTTTCTTATGGGCTCATTTAACAATGACAATGAAACTGATGGAAGTAAAACAACAGAATTTGTCATTAAGCCAAAAACAACCCATGTATTAGTTTGTCTTTGTTAAAGAGTGAGAGCATCAGAAATGTCAGCATTGCTGTCGTTGGAGGCGTCAGTTGTAGGAGTTAACAGTGACACATTCTGTAACGTCGCTGCTATTGTCTGCTTTTTTGACCTTGAAATTTGAGTCCAGCTTGTCTTCTGTGACTCATTGGCTAAACCCACAGAACAGTTCTACACATGGTGAGTGTGGCTTCATCCCATTTAGTATAGTGTTACTGGAAGAATGTGTACTTTGCTGGTGATGAGCAAGTACATACTTTTGTAAGACAGCACACCAGTATTATTACATTACATAAGTGGCATATTTCAGTTTGAAGGTAAGCGATAGCATTTCAGAAAAATCAGAATGAGCTTTATTGACAAGTATGCTTACACACACACAAGGAATCTGTCATGGTGACAGAAGCTTCCAGGGCAAGATGTATATACATTTAAACATATATACATATAGTGGGGAAAAAAGATATAACAGATAAAAAAAAGATAAATATACAATAGTGCAATAATGTTGTTAGAATATTTTATATACAGATATACATTTATGTGCAGGTGATGTAATGTATTGAAGAAGAGGTAGGATCTGTTAAAGAATATAAATGAAATGTGGATATAAGTAGGAATGGATGGATTGAATATTGCACATGGTTTTATTGACTAAAGGAAAGTATTTTGGGGCAGATATAACTGTTCACGAGGTGGATGGCCTGTGGAAAATCTGTTCCTGTGCCAGGCTGTTCTGGTGCTCAGTGCTCTGTTGCGCCGGCCAGAGGGCAACAGTTCGAAGAGGAAGTGTGCTGGGTGAATGGGGTCAAGAGTGATTTTACCAGCCCTTTTTTTTTTACTCATTTAGTTAAGTTAATGACTAAAAATGACTTATCTATGTGCATATATTTGAACACTTCTGTGTCAGGTTCTCTCTTGTATTTGTCATTGTTTTAAAACTATTGATAAAGCTAATAGACAAGTGTCACACAAAAAATCTCCTCTTCCATTGCAAGTTGTGGCAATATTAGTCGAAAGAAGCTCACATGATTACACACTTTAAGAAAAAGTATGCCATCTAGACAGTTTTGGCCTATTATTTTCTAGAGGGTGACCAGGAAGGGCATCCAGGCTAGAACCTGTGCCAAGTCAAATATGTGGATCATGGAGGGTCCGCTTGACCCCTAATGGGAGCAGCTGAAAGAAGAAGAAGATTTTCTAGAGGTCGATTGATATTAGATTTTGCCAATACCTATAACTAAGTGGTGGATAAGGGTGATAACCTACTACTTAGCTGATAGTATTTAAAATCGATTTATTGAAAGTGTTTTCTTTATAAGAATATTTTCTTAGTCTTGCCTTACTGTGACAAGCACATTAATCGGCAAAACCGATATATTGATGACCTCAATATACTATGTACTATGATTTTGTACTGACTAATCTTAATCTCACATACACGTTGAACGGATTGTATATCAATTGATTTTCAGCACATAATTAGGCATAAATTCTTTACTATAATATCCATGATACTAGGCTTTAGTGGACAATGGTTGAACACCATGAAATGGCTTGGTCAACTTTGGTCAACATTTAGGTGTAACCTATCTTATCTTTATTTCATGAGGTCTTTAACGTGTGGTGATCCTTAAACATTTGATAGAGAAATCAGGTTTGTTAGACTAAACATGGAAATCTGTTTGTCTTGGGGGGGATTTAGCTAAATATCACAAAAGTGATATTTTGAGAGAATCTATAGTCGATAGCCAAGATTTACAGCTATATTACTGATCCCAGGAAATTTCTTAGACATAACTAATGAACTCAAGAGATTCCCTACAATGTTTGTTTTTGAAGAAAGAGGAGGTGGCTTCACTACCATGCAGATGTTTTCCATTTGAGCTGGGAACAAATCCTCATTGTTTGACTCTCAGCGCCCCAACAAGCTCAACGTCACATCTGAGCATTTTTATTACCTGCTCTCAATTCTTCACAGATGCTTCGTTCTGTCTGGAAATTAGCCATGCTTTTCACCTCCTACCTCAGCATGAGCAATATTTCAAGACCTTTTGAGCCACAGATTACTTATCTGTGGTGAGAATCATGGCCTATTTCTGTGTGTTACTCTAAGATTTGATACGTGTAAGCATACTTGGTGTGAAATTGATCTGGCTCTAGTATTCTCTCAACATGAGGGGTATGAAGTGTCGTGTCAGTCCGTAGGGCATGTGACCAGTGACGAATGCTTTGTCAGTGTAATTACAGCCCTGAAGTTACTCTGCTCCAACTCCAATGTGGGTTTTCCTTTTCTATTTTCAATACAGATGTATACATTCACTAAGGACTTTATTAAAAACACTATGGTCTTAATAAAATGCCCGACATGGTCTTTTGCTGTTGTATCCCATCCACCTCATGGTTTGACATGTTGTACATTCTGAGAAACTATTCTGCTCACTACAGTTGAGTGGTTATCTCTTATCAACAAGGTGTTTCCGTCTGCAGAACTGCTGCACTCTGGATATTTTTTGTTTTTGGCACCAGTCTGAGTAAACTAGAGAGCAATTACAGAATTATTCAAACAAGCCTGTCTGGCACCAACAATCATGCCATGGTCCAAATCACTGAGATCACATTTTTCCCCATTCGGATGGTTGATGTGAACATTTACTGAAGCTCCTGACCCATATCTGGATGATTTTATGCATTGTACTGCTGCCATATGATTGGCTGATTAGATAATCGCATGAATAAGTAGGTGTACAGGTCTTCCTAATAAAGTGCTCAGTGAGTGCATATATTACTCCAATTAGTCTTGCATAGCCTTTTGACTAATAAGATAAAGTCTGGTCCACTTTTCAGCTTAGTTTGGACAAGAACTGCCCACTTATAGCAGTTTTGGCACACAACTGGCTATTCAGAAAACACAACAAAAAAATATTGGAAATGTGTGTAGGCTGTACAAAAGTAGTAAGTGGAGATCACTTTACATACAAAACTCAAAAGCAGAATATACAGTTCTGGATGCCGCTAAACAGGCAAACCTTGTCAAATCAGGTGATACGTTTTAACTTCAAAAGCACTTACTGTAGTTGCGTAGCACCAAATGCCGTTGCTGTATTTTTGGTACTGTTAATATCTCCTGATAAATTACTTGTTTTTTAAACAAATGTAAAGGTATGTTTAAGATGCTATCAATACATTCATATTTTTGTTTCAGTGTCTATTCAAATGTACAAATATGTATGTACACACTTTACGAACAAACACTTACAAATACGAATGTGTTGATCAACCTTGTTATTTTGCAGAGAGGTGATAATTAACATAAGTGATTAGTGTAGAATAATGCAAACCTTCCCAGTTGTACAAGAAATTACATCATTTCCTCTGGAGTACAAGTTAATTAGGCCTTTCCCCCATTTCTCTCTCTCTCTTTCTCTCCCTAAACTTATTAAAATCCAGCAGCATGTTTCAGGTACAGTACAGTAGCGCAGTACTCAACTTCGAAAAGTAGGCGTAAAAATACCACCCTTTTAGGTTGTTAAAAAGAAACAGTCATCCATTTCCCCTCCGCTTTCATGTAAAATCCTGCAGCATCATTCAGTAAAGGATGTAAGAGTCCATGTTTAGAGGCAAATTTGTTCACATCTGCAGAGCATATTAGTTTCTTTTCTCTCTAGCACACAGGGGAGTGCATACTTACTGCACCAGTGCTCAACGCTGGAATGTGCTCATGAAACTATGTCAAAGTGAGCTGAGGTATTTGAACATTAACTGAAGAACCAACATATGCAGCTGTATATCCCTCTATGGGCTTCTACAGCCATGTAAAGCCATGAACAAGAATTAGATCACATGTAAAGACAGGCTGTCAAACAATAGTAGAGTTTGTGCCCTGTACTGTTGTGGAAATCTTTTCCTAGTTTATGGCAATTCTGTAAATTCAGTGATGGTGTACACAAAGATGGTGCTTTGGGTTTGAAGTGTTTCCTGCAAGAGCCAAAACTTTCTTGTGAACCTTACAAACTGGATAACTGTAAAACATTAATAGTGTGTAGGGGGGAATTCCATATACCTAAAGTATTCTCACACTATGGTTTTCATCCACTTTTGTAGGAGAAATACATGTTTAGGCTCCAATAGAGTGACTGTAAAATGAGGAGGTCAAAATTTAAAGGTTATAAGTCAAGTTTATATAATGCTGTGTAAATTGAGCTGATTCTGTCTTAATTGAACTTATTTGGATTTTAGAAAATTTCTGAAAAAAATTACTTTATATTCATGCAATACCTTGAATGAGAAGATGTCAACAGTATTAAAACCTTGGATCCCCCTAGAGCATTTCGCCACTGAAATGAAAATGGGTCGTTATGTAATTTCTGCCAAAATATGGAGAAGGATATAGCTGCTGGTGTCTCCAGGTTTGAAATGGCGATGCCCGGCATGGGAGTCAGATGTGATAGCAAGGAGGCTATAAAAGACATGGTCTCTAGAATTGGTCGCTGGTGCTTAAGGCTGGAAGAGTGAGGTTTACACACTGCACAGCTATCACATACCAGCTGGATACTATTACACTCACCCCACTAAACCTCACTCCCATCGGGGTCATGGCACCATTGTCACTGTTCCTACTCTAACTGCCCCGAGCGGGATTCGAACCTACAAACCCCAGAATGAGAGTTGGACACGCTAGCAGGAAGGCTATAAACGCCATGGCCTCTAGCCTAGGTCACTAGAGCATCTCTTAAAGCCAGGAGAGTATGGTTTATGCTCTGAAAAGCTATCACGTGCCAGCTGGCTACCGTTACACTCAACCCACCTAAACCTCACTGGCATCTGGGTCATTGCACCAGTGTCACTGGTCCTACTCGGCAATCCTCGGCGTGGGAGTCGGACACGCTAGCAAGGAATTTATAAAAGCCATGGCCTCTAGCCTCTAAAGACCAGGAGAGTGAGGTTTACACACTGCACAGCTATCACTTACCAGCCTGGCTATCATTAAACAGGCAGAGCTCCAAAAAGGGGCAGGAGCTCCAAACCGCCAGCAAAGATATAGGGAGCCCCTAGCCTAACCCTTTCCTTGACCCTTATCGTGTGTGGAATAATTTTAGAGTTGGAGCAACTACCTTTTAGATTAACCTCACCCCCTTCTGGAGTAATCCCACCCTCTTTTGGAGAATCCACCCCATTTGGTGATCTCTGGCCAGCACCTATACCTACTTGAAAATATGGGACATCCCAATCCTAAACCTAAAATGTAAACTTAGAGGGAAAATGCAAAAGGTAAACAGATTTTAATTTATGTGAAAAAGTCTGATGGGAGCTGGCGCTTGTCAGTAACTCTGAATGGGGTCGATGTCAGGACACTGGAGCATTCGCTAGCAACATGTTGATTTTCTGTGTGATTAGTTGCATTTTAAATCATCCTAATCGAGTTACTATCAGTTGTGTAAAACAGTATTTCTATAATCTTTTCAGGAAAAACGGAAAAGACAAGCTGAGATCGTGGACAAAAGACGACAGCTCGATGAACTTGTTTTGCAACTTCAACATTTCAAGGTAAAAACTCTTTCAGAAATTTCTATCTTGCACTAGTAAAATAGATTGGACAAATTAAATGTGACTATTCAGCTTTCTATCTGATTTCTACGTGTTCACTTGGGTATCAATGCATGGTGCACAGAGTTCTCCAAGTGCACTTTTACACTAGAGCTCTACACACTGAAGAGCGTGTTCACTTTCACACTGAAACTGTTGACTTCTAGTTTGATGGTTTTAGAGAAGTTTTAGAGACCAGGTGGCCAACCAAGTAAAAAAGCTCATCATCAGCTTGGCCGAGCTGGCAGACCAGCTAGACCCAGTTAACGCTTCACCTGTGTTTCAACAAACTTTACAACATACCTAAACCCAAAAGTGATAATTCTCTCATCATTTACTCACACTTATGCCATCTCAAACTCATATGACTTTCTTTCTTCTGCAGAACAAGAGCGAAGATATTTGAATGGAGATATGATGTGTTTATATTCATACAACGCAAATCAATGGGGTCCAAAACATTCACGCTCTTTAAAGGACAAAAAGCATTAGAGATATCTGCTATCTCCTTGGAGAGACCTTAATGTTGCATTTGTCTTTTTTGGAGCTTGAAAGTTTAGGACCCCAATGACTTGCATTGTATGACTGTAAACACCTCATATCTCCATCAAATTAACTTTGTTTGTGTTCCGCAGAAGAAAGCCATACGCGTTTGAGACGGCACTCCTTTAAGACTTGAACTGTAAGTTTAACAAAAGTTACAGTCATTTTTCCAAAAATGCATCCCGTGACCTTTGCATTCTGTTTTGTTGAGTGTTACTGTTTGTTGACGTAAGAACATATCCTGTGTGAACAACCTCTTAGAGAGAAATAAATCTTGGTAGTTTGGTCTTGACGATAATCTGTATTATCTGTGAGAGTCCGAGAAACATGTCTGACTCAACTCTTGTGTGTTATCAGATAGTTAGCGGCTCGCCTCATTTATACAGAATTGCTCAGCAGTGTAATCACACAAATTTTATGGCAGTTAGTTTATACAAAAAACAAATATGCCTTAGATTAAAGTAACTCATGAAAGAGATTTTGTCTTGGCCTCTGGAGAGAAGCTGACTTGAAGGAAGAGAGGCGTTTATTCTCAATGATTGAAAGAGATTTGATAAAGCTCTAGAAATGTGAGACTTCAGTAAAGACTTCCAAGAGACTACAAGATAACAGCGAATGTTTATTGTGAATATATTTCATGAAGAAGTTAGAATAAAATAGTCCTGACACCTAGCTAACTGGTCTTGTTTACAAATATGAGGCAATGTCTTCACAGTCAGTGTGAATCTGTCCATAATGAAAAGGAAGTGGACCTTGTTCAAAGAGCTGAATTCAAAGTGAGTGAGGACTTAGCCAGAAAAATGAGGATCATACCCAGGAAGAGAGATGTTTATTTAGTAGTGGGTGTAATCAGAGTCTAAAGCAAGTTCTCATCGGAAAGTAGGCCTCAGCAATGCCTGTAATGCCTCAGATTATTTATTCTTGGAGGAATAAAATTAGGTGTTATATTCTAAAATAAAAAGTTGCCTGCCTTGTAAAAGATCCCATGAAATCAAAATAGGTGTTTGGTGGCTTATGTGTGTTAGCATTAAGGCTTTAGCATCTATATGCTAATGCAGTGTTTCTCAATGACCCCAAAATGTCTCATAGGTCTGTGTGAAGAGGAGGAGGGTGGGGCCGTGAGTGTGCACACCCGGCCCCCAATCGGGCTAATCAGCCGAGGAGAGGGATAAACATCCTCGACTGATTAGCTGAATAGGGAAAGAACAATAACTAATAACTAAATAGAGTTCTTCCTCTACTGAAAAACCCAGGTGAAAATTCCAGCTTTATAAACGCTAAACCTGTTTTTAATCTGAAATGAGCATTTGTGCGGTGCAACTAAAGCCTAGTTTTTGCTAATGATCTTCTCTGCTCTATCATACTTTATCTCTATAATGCGCTCGTGCCAACCTACCTTTCCTTGATATCGCAACACAATTAATGATGTCCAATGTAAAATATTGGTCCTGAGGCAAAATCAGTTGAGAACCACTGTGCTATTGTACTCCTTAAAGATGACAAAATTCACTTTTAGCAGATACACAGTTTACAGTCTTTCTCTTCTGGGAAAACAAACCAATAATTGCAAGTAGCAAATCATTTTTCATGGCTGTGACATAAAATGAAAGCTACTGGTGATGCCCTAAGGGACATGCCCTTTGATATGCCTGGCCCTAACTTCCTGAATCCATGGGAAAAATGTCAACACAGGAAAGATGGGTTCTTTAATAGTAGCATAAAATATTAGCAAAACATGTACTTATTGAAGCTATATAAAATGTATTACTGTAACTAACCCTTTTTTTATGCTGTCCACAAGCAAGATATGAGAATATACGGTGTGTGTAAATTTAAATTTACTGTTAAGGTGCCAATGTACTTCTAGCAAAATCTAAGAACGGATGTGATTTCATTTCTAACAAAATCTAGCCAAAAAGGTTTTTTCATTTGTTTCGATTTGTTCACCCATCTTTACAGTGGTGCTGATGTGTCGCTTTAAAAAACAAGTATAAAGGATTTCTTTTCATGATCTTACTGTTCTTTTCATTAGCATCAGGAATGCAGAATGTAAACATGACAAATTACACATTATTTACTGCATATTTGTTGTACATACAGTATATGTCTTCTTTCTCCTATTTTATTGTGTTGTAAATTGTACATTTTGTTTTTAATTGTCTTTTTTTTACTTCTATTTCTACTCTTTTAATTATATCTCTCTCTCTATATGAAATTTTATCTTAAACTGTGTTGAGAAAAGTCGTACCAAAAATGTTTGTGCATGCTGTAAAATGTAATTTGTAATGTATTCTGTTAGATTACTCAAGGTCAGTAGCATATTCAAAATACTTTGGATTACTTCTTCAGCACTGGTAGATTTTTTCACTTGTTTTAACTATAAAAAATCTGCCAGTTCTGTAAAACAAAATGCACTTGTTAAAAATACATTCTCTGAAAAACCCAAACATCTTATGTAGTGTTGTTTCTAAAACAAGATAAATACTAAAAAAAAAAAAAAAAAAAAAAAGATAAAAATTAAAAAATGATCAAGAATAAATTTTTGCCCTAATATCAAAGATCTTACTAGAAAAAATAAATTATGATCCAACGTGAATTTTCTTGATAAAACAAATGTGTCCATGCCTGGTAACATGTGCATGTAAAATGACTAGAAATAGCATTTTATCTTAGTGTAAAGATGACAATTTACACAAGGTTTATTTCTATTTCTTCTGCTCCAAACTTACTTCAAACGTACTTCTCTGTCTGCTCATATGAATGTAACACATCATAAGAAAGTGTTTCACCGCTGTTCAAATGCACTTTGCAACCATGTGTATAGGACAGCATGCATTTCATTTTTAAATGCTCCTCTAAAAGTGTGGCGCTGGGCGGTGTCCAAATGGTCGATACAGTATACATGTTTTGAACTTGTTTCTAGCTTAGACTGAAGAACGAGGAAGAGCTTTGCTGTTAGTGAATCAGAGCCATTCAACACAATTTTAAGAAACTGCTTTAAATATAAATAGTTGAAGTCAAGCATGTGGGTAGTGTTGTAATGTAAGACAATGCCTTCAGCAGCTTGTGAAACAGTCAGGAGCGTCAGTGAGTTCCTGTGGCTGACCCTTACTAAGGTGCTTACTGGGCGTAAGGGGTCTTGAGGGAGCTCATAGCTCACATAGTCAGTTGTCATTTCAACCACAGCTGCCCAGTATTACTTCCTTAACAGCTGCTCATTTTGGACATGCTATAAATATATTCTAGCAAGTTTACATACGAACGTGGTAAAACATTATGTTTAGATTAAGAACTTAAATGTGAAACAAAGAAGTCCAACCCAGGATTTTTTGTAGCAAGCCACAGTCCACATCCTAATATGTCAACCAAATTATAAACTGAAATCCTGTTTTAGATTCAGCTGGTATATTTAGGCTACATTCACACAGCAACATAATACACTTACAGTTACAGACCACATTGTCAGTTCTGTTTAAAGTGTTAAATGCAGTTATGTTCAACCAGTTCAGTTAATAAACAAAGTTAGGGTTAGGTTACTTAATGTTTAGGATGGCATGTTAATTGACCTACAATTTCAGGACTCACAACTGTTCATTTTTGTTTGTGAGTTCAGTTAACCTGTGCTGTGTGAACTGAACCGCCATGTGGACAACTCTGTATCTGTACTGCACACATGCATGTGTCATGTTTACAACGTCTTTATTTTATTATTTCTATTTTTCATTTTTTATATACATATTTGTTTTATAGGCAGGTTGTGTGTCATCTGCAGGTTTTAGATCCAGTTATTGTCTTTCCATCAGATCTGCTACCATTAGTTTTGTGGTCTGGGTTTGACTAACATAGTCTCATGACAACTCGTAATATTTTGTACGAGATGGCAAAACCGTAAATTAAGATGCCTTAAAGGGGACCTATTATGCAAAATTCACTTTTACATGGTGTTTGTGCATAAATGTGTCAATCAATGTTAAAAGTCCACCCACAACCACACTTATATTTCTATTAATCAAAAACATTGTGTCAAAACGAACAGTTTTAATTTCTTCTCTAAAGTGACGTCACGACTGGTGACGGACTCCACCCTATTATCATAGATCCTCCCCTGAGTGATCTATACACAGTCCGCCATTTTTTCCATGCTGCAGCAGCTACGGTTAGAAGAATAATGTCTCAGCTTCGTAAGCATGATAAGTGTTCTGATGTTGGCTGTAAAAGTGAACATAAGTGTCTTCATGTACTCCCAGCATCAGAGCCACTGAAGACGCAGTGGACAAGCTGGACTGGTAATCTGGCATACCGTGCATTTTCCAGGTGGGCCGACGCACTTTGGGTCGATCAGGGGCTGACTGGCCATCATGAGAACCGAGCGGGCCGGTGGGTTGACTGCGAAATGGGCCAAATGGGCCACGATAAGCTAAAATTAGCCGCCACGTTATGCAGAACGGACCACAAAACTGTGCCGCGATATGCAGAAAAGGACAGCGAACACCCCGCTCAACTTTTGGGACAGTTGCTATGTAAAATCCCAGGCCAATTTCTCTTTCCAGTCCAGCCCTGCCTGAATTCCAGTATTTAAACTGTCAGTCATATTGGTTCTGATTTGTTGTTGCTGTAGTAACCGAAGCATGAGCTGTTAAGGCACAGCGTTCTTCTGCAGCAGCTCATTTGCATTTAAAGAGACACACACAAAATCAGCATATTTTTAATTCTACCCAAAAAGAAGCATTTATAACATGGTATAATAAATGATCCGTGGTGCATTTTGAGCTGAAACTTCACAGACACTTTCTGGGGACACCTGAGGCTTATATTACATCTTGTAAAAAAGAGGCAGAATAGGTCACCTTTAATGTGCTGTTGGAATTATCCTACTTCCCACTTCTGAAGTGAGAATGAGAATGTCGTGTTCAAATGATTTGTTTTCGGAAAGACCAAGAAACATGGATGAACCGATGTTCGTTCATGCATATTTGTTGAGGAACTTTTTTTTTAAAACCATAATACATATTAGTCCACAATATTTTACAACTTGGCTCATATGAAAACCTTTAAAAATATATAGTGTTTTTTCAAACTAGCCGCAAATTTCCCACTAATTTTTATCACATGTAAATGAGCTTGGGATTCGCCGCAAATGTTTGCCAGAAGTTTGGAGCTCTTCACTGGTGGTGGTGAACTTTGGCAACAATTTGCTTCAAATTTGCCATGAACTCTCGATTGTAAGGGAAGGAACAATTTTTATTCCCATACAAACCAACCAATCAACAGACAGGATTTTAAATTGTTATCAAATCTCTATCAGTCATTGAAAATAAAAATCTGACAAAGACAAAATGTCTTTTATGAGTCACTTTAATCTAAGGCACATCCATTTTTATCTATATATATAAATACAGGCATCAAAGTTTAGCCACAAATCAATCCAACACTATATTAGGGTTTGGTTTAGGGGTTAAACTTTGGAAAAATCATGATAAAATCATTTTTGGTTTGTTTCTATTTCTCTTGGAGTAAAGTAGTGTGAATTTTGTATGAGCCAATTAATCGAAAATTGTATCATTTTGCAATCTTTTTCTACAATTACTGTTTGTCGTGATGTTGGCGTGACCCAAATGCTATAACTTTTTCTTTGTGTTAACTGTGATTAGATTTTTCCTGTGTTATGTAAGTTGCCATCTTTTATATTGACTTTTCTGAAGAGTTTACTGTAGTACAGGACAATTCAAAAGTCACCAGTTAATAAATATGTTTGTCAGTCCCAAACACTGACTGTGTGAATGTAGCCTCCAAAAACTAGATCAACCTGACTGTGAGACATGTGTTGGTTTTCTTACAGTCTAAATCTATGAGGGAGAGATGGCTTCTACAGGGAACGCCAGCAGTACCACAAGAGGAAGAAGAATGCCGCAGGAAACAAGTCGAGCAAGATGAACTTCAAGTCAAAAAACTAGAAGATTGCATTCAGAGGTACGATAATGTGTTCAGTTTTCTACTAAAACAATTATTTTCAAAGATTCCCCTACTGAAAAGACTAGCATAGCTAGTCACCAGCATAAATGTTGGGTTTTGGACGCTGGTTCCCATTCTTCACTCGCTTCACTAGTTTAGCATGAAAAGTCAAGCTGATTCAGTTGATCTTAGCTAGTCTTGTCAGGAAGCTGAATACTTACTGAACACTTTTCACTTGAGATCTTTGAAGGCATATTTCGAAAGAAGCCCCTTTTGGGGGTTATGTGTGTACTTCCTGCAACAACATCCATTTGGCAACTCCTATCCCAAACACTGGAATCACTTTCTTGAGTCTTCAATGGGATCTGTTTTTCTGCTCAGCTTTGCTTTTAATTATGAAAACTTCAAAGCTACTTCCTTCAAGCTCATCTGGTAGATGTATTTTACCTTCTGCAGATGCCATTGTAGGGTTCCTCATATGGAATGCATTGTGTAGCTGGTTTGATTTTCTGTTGATTGCTCTGGGAAAACTAAATAACAGATATTACTATTCAAAAATAGTGTCTGACATTTTGGAAAGGTAACCCCACAGCATTACAACTGCTTAATATGCTAGAAAACCAGCTAAATCATTTGTTGAACATCACAGTTAATAGTAGGTGTTGGCAGCATGACCTGTATATATGACGGGATGAGTAATTATAAATAATGATAATGGTATATATGGTTATATGGTTATTTTGGCTGGAAATATGGTGTAAATAATTATTATTATTATTACAAATGAATGGTTCTTTATTTGACTGGACTATATTTTCTTTTTATTTGGACACCAGAAGATACTATTCATAACAAATGAATGCTAAGTCTGGCTTCAGTGCAAAAACAAGTTATGTAATATATAAGACTCAAAATAGTAAAACTAATATTATAAAACAGATAGGTCCAACTTTAAGTTTGTTGTGTCATGTTCAGCTATTGTAAAATAGTCCAAATGTTCTCGCTTGTGACTAAACATAAATTTAATTCTACAGTATATTACATGCCCGCCAACCATAAAGATCTAAACACTTCTTCGAGCTGTGCTTTACAACACCCTTTAAAAACAAGTTTGTTGGCTCTGTATTTGTCCATTATTCCATGCACAAATCAAAGCTGGAACTCATTGGGAATTCTTACTTTACTTAATAAGTTAAAAGAAAATATGCATAAACAAGAAACAGATGCACATGCACACAAGTATGCATACTAATAAAATAACTTTCCACGTCAGTTCAATTAATTCAAATGATTTTCTATTCATTTGGTTGAAGTTTCCGTGGCTGATGCCCAGATCGCCAGCAGAATAGCGAATACTTGTACAATAATAAGCTGCTGATTGTGGAAATTGGTGCTTTTGGAAGCTTAGTTGGCTTAATTGGAATTTTGTGTGTTAGCATGTGTTTTTATTTATAGTCACTGTGTTTTATTAGAGGAGGCCTGAGGGTGGAGGGTTATGAGACAGAAGTTGAGAATGTCTCAAAGCTTCTGAATGTAGAGAAACCTAGCCCAGAGAGATTGCTAGTCTTAAGAAACTTGTCTTGTTGTCTGTGAAAAAAAAAAATTAAATAATGTTGAATTAACCAACTAAAGCACTTTGCTCTCCAATACATGCAAAGTTCTCATAGAATACATGAGATGAAGCACTTAATATTTAACATTGTAAAACCATGAGATCTGTAATGTGATTGTAACTAATAAGAAAGCATTTTAAGATATCTATAATAACTCTTTAATTTAATATCTGAAATCAATTTCCAGATATCTGAAATAATGAATTTAACATGTTAAAATTATTTTTAGACATCATAGCATTTTTGCTAGTTGAAATTGAATCATTGATATCAGGAATGAACATTTGCACTAGTAACAATTCAATAGTTCATTAAAAAAAAATCAAAAGAAATACATTGCTGATGTGTGAAACTGAAAATAAATTGTAAACTTGTAAAAATTGAATTATATCTGTAATTACGTTTTAAATAGTAATGCTTAACATATCATTGTGAAACTGTAATATTAAACGTGTAATTAAAGATAGAGGTCGGCCGATAGTGGATTTTGCCGATACCAATAACTGGTGGTGGTGGAAAAGGGCAGTAACTGATTAATCAGTTGATAGTTTTATAAATAGTTTATAAAATGTAAAAAAAAAAAAAAAAAAATCTTAGTCTTACTGTTATGGCACAAACATTAAGGCTACAAGATTCCAAAACAAATAAAATGCCAGATTTTTTTCTTTCTTCCAGATTGATATTGTTCAACCAAAATATCAATAATAACCATGGAGAAAATAATGTTTTGGTGCATAATGTGGGACTTATAACTTTAAACAAGCCCAAAACATACAGGGGCTCTTATTTTGAAATGATGGAGACTCGGATCGATAAAAGTATTTACCGAATTAAGCTTTTTATAGCTTACACTGTATATTCACCAGATGAAGGCTTTTGTATATATATATATATATATATATATATATATATATATATATATATATATATATATATATATATATATATATATATATACTGTATATGTAAGTGATCATGGTCAGTCAGCCAGTTTTTATTGCACAGTAAATCCTGATCAGGATGGTGTTGAATCACCCCGAATGGGTTTATTTTTCGATAACAACTGGCTGACTGTACATTATGCCACTAATTACACGGCTACTAACCATATAAATATAAAATGGACAGAAAATATTGGTTTGCGTTGAAATTGTGTAATTATACGATTCCCAGCCCATACGACTCCACATGGTGAAGCTAATGAACATCTGACTGCTCATTGTGCATCTTATTACATGACTACTTGCCAAATAAATAAATAAATGCATATGAAACATTGATTTGAGATATATTATTAGCTTACTTATAGACATTGCAAGGCAATCCAAGAAGCAGGAAAGATGGCTTGTGGTACCCGGATGAGTGGTCTGATACATGAATGTGCGGTTGTTACAGAGAACGATCAGACCGCTAGATGGCACCATTGACCAATCAGAATCGAGTATTCCAGAGAGCTGTGTAAAAACATTATATAATATATATATATAAGAGCTGGCAAAATTAATGCGTTAACGCATGCGATTAATTTAAAATGTTGAATGCTTTTATTTTTGGAAATCATAATTAACGCACTTACTAATTTTCACATTAGATTCTGACAATTTATTCAGCTCTGTGTGAGTTCTAAACACTGGTTGGTCTAGGGCGGAAACTTTGTGATGTGTCCATGGACATTACACTGACAAACACCCCTCAAACAAACGTGTCAATGATCAAGTGAACAGATGTGAAAACAATCAAGAACTTTGCTGTCTTTGTAAGGCGGAATTTAATTACTAGAGAAGAATATTAAGTTTTAACTCTAACTAAATGCTTTAATATATACAGTACACTATATACACTTTATACACTATATCACCAGATGAGGTTATATGAGGAATAAGGTGTATATTATTCGCAAGATATATAATTGGAGACACGATGTATGAGCTGATGAGCACGTTTCCATGTAGTCAAATTTTTTCTTTGTATGCTTTCAATTTAGAACACTTGCTTATCAAAACAAAATAACGAAATATGCATTGAAGTGAGGATTAAAAAAATGGAAGCATATTGTCAATGATGAAAGATAATGATACAGATAATCCCCACGTCATTGTTTTTATTTCACCTCTAGAATTTACTGCTGTTATGCTATAGAATCCTCCAACGTCAGCCACATAGAAACACGGAGGAATAAAACAAACAAACAAAAAACTATCGCAACTATCAGTATAGATTTTTGCCAATCATCGATAGTTCCAAAAAGCAATTGATGGCATCGATATAATGGCCTACCTCTGGTTACAGATATCAAAAATTATATTTTTTCCTAGTTTAAATTCTATTTCTATTTCCACAAGCAATTACTTCATTTTTTATATAAAGAATTAACATTTTTTCTAGTGCGAATGAGGACATCTGTAATGCATCTCCTCCATGCTATTAAATGTCGAAAGTATTTGTGATGGACTCATCTTAAGAAATCTTCTTAAAGAAATATATTCTAAACACGGAATTGTTACAATGATGGCAGCTTTTACTGACATTTTAGGTTCAGTGTAGACATTTACTTAAAATAAATTAAATGAACCACAAACAAAAGCAATGTACACTGTTGCCTTCATTGCCTACACTGTTTTTACAGTGAAGAGGGTTAACTGGTTTCAACCTAATCAGTTGTTATTCAGATGTTGAATATCTCAAATAAACTGTGTAGGAGTGTTTGGAAAATTTTGACACTTTTTGATTTTGAAAACTCATATTACATAAGTTAAAAATGTGTTACCTTTGATACTCAGAAGTGATTATGAAATCAGTTACATTGTGACTGAAGTGTTGGCGTGGATGATGCTCGTCTATATGACATTATTGTGTTGATTGTTGATCTGACCTTCAGTAATCCATGGAAAGTCATTGTGTAATCCATTGTGTAGGTTTTAGCAAGTCTTTGGCTTTGGCTCTCTCACTTCATATAGTTTGCATTAGGTTATGGTCACTACAACATCCCTGGGCTGTGAACGTTCATCTGTCATTGTAAAGGTAAATTAAATGGACGAGGTGGCTGCTCAGAGGCCTGTTTGTGGGTGCCAGGTGATATTTCCTGGGTTTGGGGGTAGGGACGCACACAGAAGTCTTTCTGTGAGGACGGAGGGAGGAATGAAGGAATAGAACAGTCTCTGTGGCAGACATATGGAGACTGAGGGAGTGGCTGGTGGCTATTTCTGTGCCTGCAGTTTAGATTCCCCAAAATAAATGGGTGCACAAGACTTCAGTGTTGATAAAGAAGAATGAAGACTGGAACATTTGAGATTAATGGTTATTAATGGTTAACGGTTCAGCTTCAAAACAACGTAAGCACAATTGACAGAATCTGTTTCATGCTGTCACGACCACAGACAATAATTTCAATAATTTTGCATTTACAATAGAAGTCTACGGGGCAAGTCATTGCACTGGGACAAACACTCAAATACCCACTATTTCACAAGTGTAGCCACAAGGATTAAACATTACACATGTCAATATGAGGAAAGTGTGATAAAATAGCTTACTTACCTTGTCTATGTAAGTGATATAAAATATTTGAACCCATGTCAAATGCAGTAACTTTTGGATACCTGAAATGGATGAGACATGACAATCCTTAAAGTACTGTTTACAAAGCAAACTTTGCCCACATTATTATGTTGGTAACGCATCCTCCTAGAAAAGTGTTAAAAGGTTAGTTCACCCAAAAATGACAATTCTCTCATCATTTACTCACCCTCATGCCATCCCAGATGTGTATAACTTTCTTTCTTCTGCAGAACACAAATTAAGATTTTTAGAAGAATACCTCAGCTCTGTAGGTCCATACAATGCAAGTGAATGGTGACCAGATCTTTGAAGCATGTAAAGCACATTAAGGCGGCATTAAAGTAATCTACATGATTCCAATGGTTAAATCTATACATTCATAAGCAATATGATAGGTGTGGGAGAGAAATAGGTCAATATTTAGTCCTTTTTTACTATAAATCTACACTTTCACTTTCAAATTCTTCTTTTGTTTTTAGCGATTCACATTCTTGTTGTATATCGCCATCTACTGGATCAGGTAGGAAAATGTATAGTAAAAAAGGACTTAAATATTGATGTTTCACACCCACACTTATCATATCACTTCTGAAGACATGGATTAAACCACTGGAGTCAAATGGATTACTTTTATGCTGACCTACAGTAAGTTTTGGCCACCATTCACTTGCATTGTATGGACCTACAGAGCTGAAATATTCTTCTAAAAATCTTTGTTTGTGTTCAGCAGAAGAAAAAAGTCATATACATCTGGGAAGGCATAAGATAATCGTTTTTTGGGTGAATGCCACACATAGTATAAATGCAGGCTTCATTCGCCAAGTTTGGCTTCTTTCGTTGTAGAAGTTAGGCTTCATTCAATTATTAAAAAATAAATGAGAACATTTGTGTGCATGGTTTTGACTGTAGCACTGGTGGTTTTAACTATAGGCTCAGCACAGCACAGAGGGCAGACCTCGCCTAAAAATGTATCATTACAGAAGACATCCCAACCGCTAAGTCTAAGTAAGCTTGTAACTTCTGGGCTCTCCAGGAAAAATGTAGCATTGACATGTTACTCACTCACTCGTAAAGCTCCCTCCCCAACACACACACATGCACACACACTGTTTATACAACTGTGCGAGATGACCTCCTAATATGGTGAAAGGAGAGTGTAAAGTCTCTTCTCTTGCACTGGTGTAATGATAGCCATAAGTAAGCATTACATCAGGGTTGCTGATACAACTGCCAGCCTTTACTATTCTACGACCTCGTATCATATCGTGTTACTCTGCTACTGCATGTCTGCCACTGTTTTGACGGGGATAGTGAGCATGGAAAATCTTTCATTGAGCATTTAGGATGGCTCTCAAACAATTTTTATGGGATTAGACATCATGGTCCAATGCCATGAGGTCATGATGTGACACCAGTGAATGATTCTTTTTGTGTTTGGAGTGATGATTATTACAGATTTTTTTCTGCCAAGAACATATCCAGCTCACATTTTACAGAGAAATCAACAAAAAAAAAACTCATATAGTTTGCTTTTAGAAAGTTAAGATATAAACTCTAATAGTATGTAAATAATAATACACTGGCAGCCACAAGTTTGGAATAATGTACAGATTTTGCTGTTGCGGATGGTAATTGGTACTTTGGTACAAAAAACTGAAGATTTCATACAAAGGTGTACACTACAGTCAAAAACAAAGTACACTGACTCTAACAAGGACAGAAAGAGATGTGGAAGGCCAGATGTACAACTAAACAAGAGGATAAGTACATCAGAGTCTCTAGTTTGAGAAATAGACACCTCACATGTCCTCAGCTGACAGCTTCATTGAATTCTACCCGCTCAACACCAGTTTCATGTACAACAGTAAAGAGAAGACTCAGGGATGCAGGCCTTATTTCAAATTGTATTAGTAATTTTTCATATAATTAATGTCCTGACTATATTGTGATCAGTTGAATGCCAATTTGGTGAATAAAAGTACCAATTTCTTTCCATAAGAGCAAAATCTGAACATTACTCCAAACATTTGGCTGCCAGTGTAATAATAATAATGCATTATCATTACTGTAATGTGAACAAAAATATTATTTGAAATGTAAAGTAAAAACGTTCACACATTTATGGTGGGTTAAATAAACAAAAAAAATAATTGGATTACAGGGTTTTTATTGTAATACAGAAATAAGAATCTCACAAGAATCAACATTGAGAATAATGAGAATTCCAACAAATCAAAAAACTCAAACATCTGAATGCATTACAGTCATTATGCAAGGCAAAATATTGTAACATTCTTCAAAAAAAAGGCTTAATTTTATTTATGGAAATTATAATTTCTCTTTGGTGTTTTGGAGTGAAATTTGACCTGGACATTTTTTCATAAGATTCACAAAAATATAGTTAATGATTACGGCAGCAGTGCCAGTTGTTCATTCACTAGTCCCACATTATTCAGAGTCAATAGAAGATAATGACACACACAGACAGGACGTGTGAGAAACAATGCAGGAAGTAAGGGGTGGGCGTGAGACCTGCATGAGGTCATCCAGAGACACAGCAGAAGGTGGAGTCTTGACCTCTGACTGATTTGGTAAAAGAAAAATGGAGAACAAAAAGTTCAAGCTGATTTTAAATTATTCATATGGTGTACACCCATCACATTCATTGGCAGTCGACACATGGAACAAATAAAGTCTGTAGTGGGCACCTTTCTATAATAAAAGAGGTTCTGTTTGATCAAATTTCCAACTGACTGATAAAATAACATCATAATATTGGATAAACTGAGATATCCACAGCACAGTAATTTGATTCAAAGCAGGCCTTTCACACTAAACTGTAAACACTGTTGTTTTTGTTATTTCCACATGGAAGTGGAATACAAGAAGGTACAGTATTACATAAAATATATAGTGAATATATAGTGACAAGGCCCAAGTGTTCAAATGAATGAAAACCTTGTGTGCATATGCAATTATACCTCAGAAATGTCTCGTTTGCTTTAGCATGACAGATTTCCTGTTTCTGGTTTTCAAAATAAAAGTCTTTGTGACTGTTTCGCGCTAGCTGCCTCTGTTCTGTGAGAGCTTTGAGCACAAGTGTGATACAGGGTTATGAACCTGTCATAAATATATAAACACACCCAGACAGAGTATATTATGAATGTTTTGTGACAGATAAATAAACAAAATAGTCCTCCTGCATAAACAAATAAACTCTCAAACATGGGATTGCTTTATTGGATGTTGGATATACTGCTTTAATATTTTTGGCAGAAATGACCTTAAAGTGGATATATTAAGCAAAAAACGGTAATGATTTACAATAAGTAAGGATCCATATTTTAACAGTAGTTAACAACATTAGTTAACATGAACAATAAATATACAGCATTTATTCATCTTGGTTAATGTTTATTTCAACATATACTAATAAATGATTTAAATAAAATGTTGTATATGTTAACATTAGTTAATGCACAATTGTATTTTAATTAAATACCATTAACAAAGCTTAATAAAAGCAGTAAAATATATATTGTTCATTGTTAATTAATGATACTGTACTGCATTAACTTGTATGTAAGTATGTTAACAAATGGAACCTTGTTGTAAAGTGTTACCCCGGTTTAACCCCTAAATATCATTATTGATGATAATGATGAAGATAATGATAATACAGACTCTGATTAAGAATATATGAGTCTGCCTGAATCCACTGTGTGCAAATATCCTGTAGAATACCCAGGTAACATACTACATTTATTAAAATGTTTGGTATACAACCATAGCACACTATATGCAATCCTGTAATACACAAAGCAATACTGTGAGTTTTCAACTTCAAGATTACTGAATGCCACTTGCTGGAAGCACGCAATTATATCTTTTAACAGCAATGTTGCATTTTACTGGAACATTTATCATTTAGTTTTTAAAAATAGTATGAATATAAAGTATAGTGCACATTATTCAGTAAGCAGCAGTATGCTAGTAGTATTTCATTCTGAACATATTTGCCCTTGATGAAATTGACTCTTGCAATGACATGATTCTACCACTAGATGGCCTTGAAGAATTGTGTCTCTGACTCTCTGTAATAACCAGCCTCACAGGGACGTGCACAGACATTTTGGGGGACAGGAGCTCAAGTGGAAAAAAAGGGCACTTCTCATAATTATTTAAAAAAAAATCATACTCAATAGATTTCTACAAACTATTGAGATTTTGCTTCCATGTCTTCTTTTAATCTAATGGAAAGAAAACTTCCAAAATACACATTTAGATGGTGTTTGCTTTAAGCCTACTACCCTGCATCTGTAGATTTCTTCCAAATCAACCAAAACAAGCTAATCTGCATATTTAAACATAACATTTAAGGGGAAAAGTTTCTTGATGTTAGTCATTAACCTGGGAAGTTCTGTGGTGATATTCTTTAGTTGTTTTGTTTATCCTATTCACCTCCATTGCCTTGTCAAATATATACAAATTAGCTTATATTAATTAGTTAACACCTAATTTACATATCAATGTGGTTATTGTGATGACGTTATTAGACAAATATTACTGTATTCACCAATAGTGTCTCCATTAAGTGCAGTACATTAGCCTGTATGGCCATAATATATTGCCTTAGCTAAACTTTAGCTAAGTAGCTAGTCAGCTCATTAGTTACTTACATTAGCTAGTAGCTCATGAGTCATGGATGTTAGCAAGACACAAGTTAACTATCTTTGGCTTTTGGCTAATTAGCTGTAAAGTTGAGGCACTGGTAGCTTAGTCTTTTGTTCATCACCACTCACCTCCACACAAGCCAAGAAAACACAACTAAGATTGGAGCTGGGAGGGGCTGCTGCCTGCCTGTCTGTGTGCCTGATGTGCACTGCTGCGCTAAGACACGGAGGTAGAGGGAGAGAGAGCATCGGAACTCGACAAAGTCTCATCTCCCGACCTGCTATTTTGATTTTTTATTCAATAAATATATTTGTTTGATAGAAGCTGTGCGCAAACAGGAATATATATATATATATATATATATATATATATGTGTGTGTGTGTGTCCTGCTGCTCCATAGTGTTTCCTGTCTGTAGTTTTGTAGTCATTCATATTCCCTTACTGTCATATTCTTATTTTAGTCATGGGTGTATTGTTGTCACTATTTACAGAATGATCTGTCATGACTCTATAATTCATCAGGCTTGCAGTCAGGGGCGGAGGAATGATCTAAAAATGTGGGGGGGGCATTTAAACTCTCATCAGTCTCTTTTCACAATATGACAGTTTTAAAGAATTTTTGATTTGATAAGAATGTGATTTAGCTTTTAAGAATATGTGATATCAGCTGACCTTTTAAGAAATATCAGCATTTTTTTATGATAGAACTTAGAATTAGAACTACAATCTAGAAACCATGTATGAATGAAAATGTTAAACAAAATAATTATCATATAATTGAATGACTGCTGTCAAACTTTTCAAACATTGCTCCAGTCAGCCAGAACCAAAGAATCAAAAGCACACATACACACACACATACAGAAAAATTCAAATATGAAAAATATGGTCTTCTTACCTTAATAATTTCAGAAGCTTGTGTCACCTCTCTGTCTACACTGTTGACTTATGGCGTGTTCACATACAACGCGAAGCATTTCACGTGGCGGGATTACATACAAAGTCAATCCAAAGATGCGAATAGATGTGAATGGAGCGAATGGCTCGCCTCGAACACGCAAAATCACTTCATCCGCGTATTCGCACATGATGACGTTTTTTAAATCCGCATGACTTGTCGCGAAAGGCTATCAGCATTGAGATTGTCCGGATGTCACTGACGTACTGACGTAGTAGCAGAAGAAATCTGGAAAAATGTATGAAAAAATTGCTGTAGTGTTGTGTGAGCACACGAAATTGTATGACACAACGTCATACATGTACAGAGACCGGAAGAAAAAAGACATCGCTTGGAGGAAAGTGAGCGAGGAAGTTGGACTACCTGATAAGTTCTGAAAATATGCGCGTCTACTTCCAGCTATTGGTTGTACTTTACTATGAACCAAGTCGTAGAAGCCCCTCCTGCTGTCCTTTTCCGGAAGAGAAGGGGGAATACTAACGGGTTCGTGTTACTCACGCAAACTCAAGTTTAAACACACATTTATAATCCAGCGGTCAAACTCGTGCGAGCAATGCGAGGCGAAAATGTTCTTCATGTTGTATGTGAATGCACCATTAGGCTGATCTTTTTTCTCTAAATTAGATATGCCACAAATATCACCATTACCATTCATCTAAATTCAACATAACAGCTAAAAAAATGTATTACATTTTTAAAGGTAGTTATTACTAAAAATGAAGGGGACATGTCCCCCTCAGTTAAAATAATTCCTACGCCCCTGCTTGCAGTAATTCAGTATTAAGAGTCTACAAAGTGTGATGCACATAATTAAATAGACATGTGAATTGTAAGATTTAGCAAATTTCAAGAATGATAGTGATCACCATAAAAAATTAAAACATTTATTAAAAATGAAATAATACAAATAGAGGTATGAGAATTACATAGTAACCAAGAAAGTTGAATCAAAACAATTATATTTGAGCTTCTTCAAATTAGTCACCCTTTGTCCTGATTCCAGCTCTGCACACTCTGATTATTCTTTCAAACAACTTCTTGAAGTGCAGGATCAAAATTCAATCAAGTGTTTGAAAAAGTTCCACTGGTGGTGCACGTTTCAAACAGCAGTCTCCTGGGACGGCCATGAACTGCCTGTAGTACATGGTGTGCGTGTATTCTTGCTCACTTGTCTGATACCTGTGACGTCACTTTCTCTGTTGCTCATTTTCAGCTGCTGTGATGTATTGCTGGTGTGTTTTCTCTCTATACCTCATACTTAAAGACTGGAAACAGGGCCTGACCTCCTGCTGGTGTGTGTGTGTGTGTGTGTGTGTGTGTGTGTGTGTGTGTGTGTGTGTGTGTGTGTGTGTGTGTGTGTGTGTGTGTGTGTGCGCGCGTGCGTGCGTGCATGCATGTGTGTGTGTCTGGGGAGACAACTCCTCAGCGAACAAAAAAACAAAATGCTATAGTTTAATAATAGTTCACCTGAAAATGGAAATTCTGTTATTATTTACTACCCCGCATGTTGTTTCTAACCCGTATGACTTTCTTTCTTCTGTGAAACACAAAAGAAGATGTTTGAAATCCATCCATCTATTACTTTTATACACATAGAAAGTGTGTGTCCTTATGTAGAGGGAATGTTAGAAAGGAATCGTGGGAAGACTCCTTGTCTTTTGTTATTGCAGACCACATAACCTCAGTGATCCAAACAATAGCTGGAAGTTCTCATGGGCGGAGGCAGAGCCGCTTCCTCATTGGCTGCCAGCATTCAGAATGAGTGAGAATGGAGTCCGCTGGGAACAGTAGAATATGCATGGGTTAATTGGCACTAAAGGGATATATATCATTCATTTCCACACTGTGTGTATGCAGATGACTGAGAATTCCATGCAATCATTTTACTCAATGGGTGGCAAGTCTACACAGCAAAATACATAACACATCATGTGTGATATTTCATTATATATATTATTAATAGGCTACAAACAAATATGATATTATTCCCTTATGTTAACTGTAGCAAATGATTTATTATTGTTTATTAAGTTCATTTATAAACAATTTGATTATGGTTTTTCATCCTTAGTAAACAACTTGTTAATCATAAAAAATGTATGTATTTTAGTTGATGCAAACCTGTGGGAAAGAAATGTTTGAGAACACTAAGAAGGAATAAATTCATAGTTAATAAAGCAATTATATATTCTGGATATTTGTATATGAATTAGAAAATGGAAGTGAAGTTTTGGTGAGTTTAAAAGAAGAAATGTGAAGCTTTTTTTTATAAAAACGTTATAAAAGCACTTTTTTAGCTGTAGAATTGTTTAAATCATCATTTTTAAAGTCATTTTAGGGAATTTGGGTTTATACCTTTACATCGTCATGGCAACAAAGTTGTAAAATTGGATATAACTTTACACAGGAAAGGTTAGTGTGTGATTTTATCACACTAAAATCTTGTTAGCACACATTTTGTTTGTGGCTATACGTTTGAAACAGTCTGTATGTGTTCTACTGTAAGTGCCTCACTGTAACCCAGATTTGTGCATTTTTTTTAAAAAATTATGACACATGCTGTCGGTTGAGCTTAAATTTGATTAAATCCAGAATATTCCTTTAATTAAGGATTCATATGCAGTGTGTCCAATTCATTACATAAATAAATGTATATATGAAAAAAATCATTATTAAATACAGATTTATATATATCTTCATTATGTTCTTATAAACACTCCTTTACCATTGGTTTGCATCAAATGAAATACACTGGTTAGGTATGGTTAACAAGTTGTTTACTTAAGTTTGAAAAAACATTATCCAACGGCTTATACTGTACATGAACATATGAACAAAAATCTTCATTCATTTGCAATAGAAAATATAAATGAATAATATAATATTTGTACATACTCTATATCAACAATGTAAGAACAATAATTTAACAATACACTAATTATTTACAAATACTTTATACCATGTAGATATTATAAAGTTTTACCATATTGTACTAAACTATATTAATGTGCCAAATAAAGGTCCGTTAATCACTAGTTCAGTAAATCTATAATTAAAAGGTAAATATTGACTTTGCTAATTTCCCCTTTAAAATATATCAGTTGGTGAGATGCATTTCTCTGCATCTCTCATTAATATATTTAGCATTTTATGTACATTTGTTTCATGACATTATTTATTGTGTTTTTGTAGATTAGAATCAGAAATCTGTCTTTTGGAGAACGAAGAATCCCAGATTTCAGCTAAAGAGCAGGTTCTCCGAGAGAGACTGCGGGAAACAGAGAGATCTATTGAAGATCTACAGAAGGTGAGTGATCTTCATTCTAGAAGAACATATGCAAAGTTCAGAACAGTAATGTAGTAATTCAGAGAAACAGAGAAATAACTCAATAAGCAACTTTCATAGGCAAATTCACTAAACCATCTCGGCACTTTTGCAAATGGTATTTCTGCACAAACACACCTCCTTTCTATGAAAATTAGGTTTATTTTAGATTGCACCTAATTTACAAAAGCTTTTCAATCAGAGCAATATGATTGGTGCAATTAACGTTATAGCACATGGATTATGATTATACGTTTATGACAATAATTAATCAAATGATGGAGACTGGTCATACAGCAAGACGATTTAGATGAGCAAATTTTCAGCATTTTATAGAACTGATTCAAGTCTGGATAACAGTAGTGGAATTAAGCTGTACAGTTGCAATGAAGCACACATGGTAGGCTTCTGCATCCTCCACAGCCTAGCACTAACCTAGCCTACAAGATAGGTCATTTGCGCCGTTCTGTGATTTGCATTTCATGTAGTGAATCAAGTGCTAAAACAATGCAAACAGTTTATATAAATAAACAACGCTATCAGCGCAAATCATTTTTAGTGAAATCCCCCCCATGACACATTTATACAGCAGAAATATGTTACATTAAAACACCATTAGCGTCTTGTATGAACATTAACAGCTTCTTGTTTTTTTTCTATCCACAGAGTCTTCAGAATCCAGATGGAGGTATGGATAACATGTATATCTCTTATAGTTTTATATGTCTTATGTCCCATAGGATCCAGAGCAATCTGAAAATACCACATTAAAGGCCAAACTCATAGGAATCTCTATAATATCTCTATGTGTTAATTCATGATCTAACCATGGTATCCCCCTCCCAAGGTGCTAGAACAGGTAGAAGGGATGTCATACAATATCAATGTATCTTGTTTATTAATCAATTATTTTCTCGATACGTTTTTTGAGGCATCAATATATTAACATAAGCTGATGTTTAAGCCCAATTTCTACGCTTTACAGTTCACTGTGAGTTGGCTTTCAGTTTAATGTAGTCTGGCATAATAGCAATAGGAGACCACAAGGGGGTGATATTAAATTTATTGAAGCCAGTCGCAACTAGAACAAGACACAGGTATCAAACCCAGGACACGTTGATGCGGCAGGTGGCAGTCCAAACTAAGTTGTGGATCTAGTTACTACACATACAAAAGTTACAAAGGTTTTTGTACTTCAACTAGAATGAACAGTGACGTTGATGAGTTTGCAGGTTAGTGTATGAAACTGATGTACATTTTTATGGTGTACAAGTTTATTATGCAGTTTTAATGTATGTAGCCTTGAATAGGATTCATTCAAGCTGTCAAACCACAAAAAGAACTGAATATACATTGTGTATGCTATATAAAAGATACATATGCACAATATACCATCCAGTGATGGCTAGAGTTCATAATCTATGTCCTTTTATTATGATTTGGGTCAAATTTAATGGAAAACTATGCAAGTTGCACTCTGTAGTGCTGCAGAATTATGAGCTCACACGTTACCAAAGTTGTATTGAGAAATATCTAGGAAGAGACAAAATTGTGCAATGAGCCACCCTATATTGATAATCATCTGGAAAATGTTCTAATTATCAATGCATGAAAAGGCCATCGATCCCAATCCAAGTAGACAGTCTCTCAAAACACACATGCCCTCTACCTACATCTTTCTGTCGAACAGAGGGGTCACTCCTAGCCACACATTAGCCTCTTGGACCATATCCCTCTTGCCTCAGCTAGACTATTGAACTCCAAACATACGGCAATGACTCTGCACTTTGTTTACCATGATCCACCTATTCACAGGGAATCCCACTAACCCAGCGCACCATTGTTTTGCTCTAATTCACTTGTGCTGCTTCTGCTGTCTAAGCAATGAGCTGCTACATGGAAAAAAGGGTGAGAGAGACAGGGAGAGAGAGAGAAACTCAGTTTAGTAAGGGAGATCGGAAGGGGAGATCGTATAGTCGGTGGGCTTTGGAACGAAGGAATCCAGTTTTAGTTTCTCTTCTGCTCTCCACCGGACAGATGCAGTGAAATACAACTGCTCCCAGATCCCAGACCTCCCAGAATTCAACTCCCAAACTTCTGTCTCAGCTTCAGGGGATCAACAACACCCAAGAAAATCTGGTAGGTGCTTGTTTGTCTAGTGGGAGGGGCTAGTGTGGTCACAGGTTTGGGTCATGGCCAAAAGCTGGCTTGGTAGTGTAGATTCCGGACGGCACAGTTACTCAACAGGACACAGTTGTGAGAGTGCATGGACAAGATGACAATTTTCACAATCTATATTCAGTAGTGTACTGGTCGCTAGTTTCAAAACTATATCAAAGGCTTAGATAAACTTGGGAAGATTTTGGACAATTGTAGCACCTGCATTTATTGAGCATGTGCTAATGACCAGTTCAGAGAAGCATGCATAAAATGGACCTGTGATGTGAAAAGTGTTCCACATTGAAGATTTATAACATGACATATTGCATCTCTAGTCCATGTCTTGTTCCATCAGCTGGAGGGAGATGTACAATAAATGTATATATAAAAAAAGCTGCAGAACCCATCCTAACAAATGGTAAAAGTAGGTAAACATTAGTACTTAATTAATTTACATCGATAGCTTAGAGCAGTGGTTCTCAACTGGTGGGTCGGAACCCACACATTTTTGCAAGTCTTCTTTGTAAAGAGCTGCAAACAGCAGGGAAAAGGTCAATCAAAAAGCAAATAGTAAAATGTAATTAATCATATAATCATGCATAATTAATAAAGAAAATAATAAAGTCTTTTCAACATTTAAAAGACAGGAGAAAATACTTAGCATATTCTTTGTTGCTGATTTCAAGGGCCATGTGTCCAGTCAAACGCAACAGTATTATCAAATTCATCTTTCATATGGTAGGAGATAGTTAAAATAGGCTTATGATAGCATGGACAGGTTGAGTGACATGCCTCATCTTCGAAAACCACAACCAAAATGATGCAAGGTAAAAGAACATATGTCACAACCACATTGATACAAAGTTTTGTGTAGTTAATTATTGGCTGTTGAGAGCATAAAAAACAATGCAAAAGGGTAGGTTAAATTAGTTTTTGGCTCTGAATTTAAAGCCTATTTATAACAATGAATGAGTATTGTATGGACACAGTGATCACTAAAGAACTATCATTAATAACAAGCATGCCACATTTCAGTAAAGCATGATAGTCCACACTGAGTTCACAATTAACCCACAATCATCTGCAATCTCCCCCAAGCATTATACGCCATGGAGATCAACGTCGAAAAGGACTGGAAAACCGGTACCACCAAGATCCTCTCCACCTCAGCAGTCAGCCCACAGGAAGCACACCAGCGGGGGGTCAAAGTCTACGATGATGGTCGAAAAGTAATCTACGAGGTGCGTTCTGGGGGATCTACTATGATGGAGAATGGAATGCATGCCTTGGGTTCCGGTGAAGTGGACGAACTAATGCATCAATTTGGCCAGACACACCAGCAAGGTGATGGTGCCAGGATAACTTTAACACCAGCTGAGACACAAACAGTGGAAGGACAGTTGATTTCTAAGGAGCAGGTGGTGCACAAGAAGGCCAAGCAAGACAAGAAACAAATCTCCAGTAGAGCCCCACAAAGTTACGAAAGTAAATTCACAGAGAATCCACAGGCATCAGCCGAGAAACCAGTGACCATGATCTTCATGGGCTATCACAGCATCGAAGACGAGGAGGAGACAAAGAAGCTCCTTGGCTTTGATGGCACCATCAAGGCCGAGATTGTCCTTATTGACGAGGATGATGAAAAATCCCTTCGAGAGAAGACTGTCACTGATATCTCCACTATTGATGGCAATGCTGCAGACCTTGTGTCGGGCCGACCTCTGTCTGATACCACTGAACTTTCTTCAGAGGGCAAAGAAGATAGCTCGACCAAAGACCTGCCGCCTACAGGTATAGAAAAGAAAAAACGCTGCCAGTGCTGTGCTGTCATGTGACGTTTTTCGCACAACATCTCTTTCCTGGAGCACATACACCAAGGCTCTGCCTTCCTTAAAAACAAACCTCACCCTGTTACTAACAGAATCTCCACCTCTGACGTGAGAGAAGTTCTTCTCACTCTTCTCACTCTTTTCTGACCTGTTTTCCACCGATTTTCTGGTTCTTTTGGTGTAAGGTTTATGACTCATTCAGCAAGTTTAAGAGAACATTTTTGTAGGAGAAGGGGCTAGTCTATAGTTCATAAAGCATATGTGAACCACAAAATTGTACCCCATACAAAACATTTTATTTATATGTTAAAGGTGCTCTCAGTAATGTATCTCAGTATGCTGTGCTGGCTAAAATTCCAGTTATCTTGGACTTTATTCTGACACCTAGTGTTGTGGATCATGCAAATCAGCATTTATTAGGGTGCTGATATGATTGAAGTCTTCACCTCATGTGAGTGTACATTATTTTAAAAATGGATTTAAGTGTAAAACTTTTTTAACAATGAAAAATAACTGAGCACACCTTTATTTATCCTTATAAATGTAATATACAGAACAAGTGAGAAAAAAGTGAACAAATAATATGTAAATGTACAAAAATGTAATAGAGAATAGCCTTAAACCTTGGTATCCCATATTATAAAGTTAGATCATATCATAGAACTTCATATAATGATGTAGCATCAATTTACACAAATATAGTTGATAAATATATCAATCCCATTTGGTATTTCAAAAAATATGAAAATATGAGAGTAGATTCACATACATGGCCAAAAGTATGTGGATGCCCTATAGTAATAAAAAGGTTTTTCTATTCCAGTAACTCCAGTGAAGACAAATCTTAATGCTATGCATACAATGACATGGGACAACATATTAATGCTTATGGTTTTAAATTAATGTTTAAGCAAGCACATATGGGTGTGGTGTCACAAACTTTTGGCCATGCAATGTATGTTGTCCTAGAGCCTTACTGAAACCTTTAAACCACTCATTACATTTGGTTGTCCAATATTTCTCTATTTACAGAAAGTGTTTTATATTTCCCAACATGAAAGGTGATATAACACTGTACATTTGCTCACATTATTATACAGACTGACCTTACTGAAGAAATTTGCCTTTCTTTGCCGCTGTATTCTAATATATGGAAGGATTTTGCCATTTTGGATCAGGTTGGATCAATGATCAAATTTCACTTGTTTCATCCACACAAAAGACAAGAAAACAGGGCACTTAATAATAAACAGACTTAATACAAAGGGGTTTCAAAATATTCGTCTGCTACAGTACTGTACATGTTCAAAGAAAGTGTTAGCAGCTGGCAAATAAAGCCAATAAAGCGTAGATTTCCTCCCCATCAATCAAAACAAGCAAGTACAACCCCACAATATTTATACCATGATCAATGGAAACATCGGTAAATGCTTCACGCTGCAATTTATAATAAAGACATTAGTTGCACATTCACACTTAAATGCCATAAAGACATGAACACAACAAAGTAATTTCTTTCACTAATACCAGCTGCTTTGCTGTCTGTCTTAACTTATCTCTTTGTCTTGCCATGTTAGAAGAAGAACTTGTGCCATATTGCATCATGTTTGTGTAAAATGATGCTCAGATGGGGAAATGAAAAGCCATCTTATTATCAATACTTATATTCACAATGAAAAAGAGGTGACATTAATCAATTAATACAATATGTTTACACATGTACAAAATGCTCAAATTCTTTTTAAGAAAACAACATTTTATTCAATATTTGATTACAATTTGTATGTAACATTACTTTTTGAGTCAAAAATACTCATTAGAAATCTAGATTGATAAAGAGTTGCCAAAATAATTAAAAGTTAAAGGTATAGTTCACACAAAAATGAAAATTATCTAATTTATTCACCTTTATGCCATAACAGATGTGTATGACATTCTTTCTTCAGCAGAACACAAATGAAGATTTTTTTTTTGGTCCTTTCAATGCAAGTGAATGGATGCCAAAATGTTCTCATATGTGACCATAAAAGTAATCCATATGACTCCAGTGGTTAAATCAATGTCTTCAGAAGATTTATGATAGGTGTGAGTGAGTTCAATATTTTAGCATATTTGTACTATAAATTCTCATCCCTGCTCAGTTAATCTCCACTTTAACTTTCACTTTCACATTCTTCTTCTTTGGTTTTTGGTGATTCACATTCTTCATGCATACACCCCCTTCTGGGCAGGGAGATACATTTCTAGCAAAAATTGACTTAAATATTGATCTGTTTCTCACCCACATCTATCACTTCTGAAGATATGGATTTAATTACTGGAGTTGTATGGATTACTTTTCTACTGTAATTATGTGCTTTTTTGGGGTATCAAAATTTTAGCACCCATTCACTTGCATTGAATGGACCTACAGAGTTTAAATATTCTGAAAATCTTAATTTGTGTTCTGCAGAAGAAAGAAAGTCATACACATCTAGGATGACATGATGGTGAATAAATGATGAGATAATTTTCATTTTTGGCTGAACTATCACTTTAAGTATGCAAAATCAGTTCATATTTATAGAATTATACATGATCAATGACATTCATTATATAGTTATATATGTTGCTTTAATTTGGATACAGGCAATGCCATGCAAAGGTCAGACCTGAAATGATTCTGAAAAATCAACTAATTATACTAATTAATTAAAGCTGCATTTGCAACCCAAGAGATTCTGTAACCAGTGTCAAAATTACAATTTACCTTTTCAGGCTTAAAGACCCCATGAAATGGTGTGACGAGCAGTTACCTTTCCCGTATTGATGTATTCCCTACTGAAACAGGAAGCTGACATAATAAAGGGCTTGTCCCTTTTTTAAAGCTAAATATTGAAGATGATATCATCAATATTTTTGGTCCATTATCCAGAAATGTGAAATCTTTTAATGTTAAATTGTATATATATATATATATATATATATATATATATATATATATATATATATATATATTTAGTGATATATATATCACTAAAATGATTTACTGTCAACACTTAGAATACTAATTGGCCTCAAAGCAGACATTAACTAAACATGAAACAAACCTTCAGTTTTGATTTTATGGGGTCTCATGTTGACAATCTGATTCTGTTTACACAATGTAGATAAACCAGGAGAAAACACAGTGCATAAAACAACTGATCTCCAGAGTAATGCTATTGTTAATGTTGTCTATCAGGATTTCTCAGCCACAAACTGCCAAACAGTGCTAAATTAAATTCTGGACTTTCACTTGGTGGTTTAACTCCTGTCCGATTTGCCATGAAATTACCAGAGATTCTGCTGTATTTTTGTAATCCTGAAGTGTAATTTTTAATTGTTCCACTTTGCTTACTTTTTTAATGATTATAACATTCTCTTTCTGTATCATCTCATACTTTCTCTCACAAACTCTCTCCAGAATGAACTGCCAGCAGCAATGCTGTAACATTGGCTTTAATTTATTTATTTTTTCTTTGTATGGTATACTTAGTCCAATAAACAAATTTGTTTCCAATGTGCCTACCCTCCTGTGTCTATGCTATGGTTCTTTGTCTAACTAATTTTCCATAATCAGGACACTACTACCACATTCCCTATCCATACTATCATTCCTCACACATTTCTGGGCAGCACTAACTCTACCTGTGTCTTGAGCTACTCTCTCCAGACATTAATAAGATATGCTGACATGTCTACCATGTTTCACAGACTGCATGAAGTTTAAACCCTCACCAAATCTGGCTTTCCTCGCTCACAACTAAAGGCTGACACCCTGTGAAGAATTTTGAATTAACTACAGGTTTGTAAGAGTCATCATATTATTTGGTTTAGGAATCACTGGCCCAAGGAAACCTGAAGTAATGTCATATAAGAGCAGAGCAACGCTCCGGGTAAAGAATCCCATTCATTTTCTCCATAGAGACTGATTACAATAACCAGTAAACCTTGCATGAAAAACTAACCATGAACTCTAAGACTGGTAACTGGTGGTATATGTTTCTGTAGAAAACACCAAAAATGTTTAATTCATACATAATTTTATTGCCAAATTCCTGGAAAATAATTAAATTACCCATAATCTCAGGAGTAATCCACCAATCAGAGAATTCGCTGTTACTTTGGAAACATGAACAACACAAAAAGTGTGACAGCCCACTCTCATAAATCAATGTGAATCAATGGGATGAGTAGTTAATTACAGTACACAGGTACACAGTCTTTTACTACTATTACTTAATTACTGTAATAACTGTAAAAAAAAAAAAAAAAAAAAAAAAAAAGTAGTAACCTGCAATTTTTACCTTTAGGAGCTATTTCTATCTGATTTAGCCCTTAAAATTTTATTTTGTGGTTGTAACCTAATATATTCAGGTTAATGTAGTGATATTTATAATTGTCAAAACATGTTTATTAATATTCTTATATATTAGGTGAAGCCAATAAAAGTAAATTTTATGGATTAGATCAGGTAGAAATAGATTCTTGAGGAAACGATTGCAAGATACCACTTTTTTTTGTTTTTTTTTTCTATTTTACAAGTGTAAAATAGAAGCACACTATTACTACTGCTGATATTAATAGCAAAAGGGTTCAAATTGACATATCTGCCTGTTCCAAACTCTGACCTGATTACAAATGGCCAACAGTCAATCTAATAATATTCACAGTTATTCACAGCTGCTCCATTAATATGGAGCATATATATATATATATTTTTTTTTTTTTTTTTTTTTTTTTTTTTGTTTGTTTTTTTTTTTGTATATTAGTGCTGTCAGTCAATTAACATTTCTAAACGCAATTAATCCCATAATTTGTTTTAGTTAATCGCGATTAATCACAGATTTTGAAAATGCTGAAATTTGACACTATACATGCTTCTTTTCTTGTCAAAATTCTTTTATTTCCATTTTAGGCAGAAAACTAAATAAAATGTAGCAATATAATGCTTTATTAACATTTTCCAAACAAAGCCTTCCACATTATAAACATAGAAATGCACTAAAATATCACCTATTAAGTCACCTCAAATGTTTTAAAAGTCTAAGTGGGAGTTTGACTAATTGAAAGAAATAGTCCCCCCACATAGGTTGCAAATTCATTGCAATGGGCATTAAATCTTTAAACTCTCATCCTCCACATTATTAATCTGCTGATAGACTGTGACTATCCACGTTCCTACAGCAATCGTGAAGCTGCATTCATGATTCACTTCAGGCTGGCAACAGCAGCGTTGAGCTCCACATTGAACTCACCATGCACCTTACATAGGCTGAAAAATACTTGATTTCTGTCACTAGTCTCATTTGGGCTTGTTTTGTATATCAAATAGTGCTAAAAGCTGCTTTCTCCATCATTTTATCACTAACAGGGAATCACTGTCAGAGATTATATTATTTAATGATTATTTAATAACAACCTCCACAGCTCTATCACAGGAGAGAATGTAAACGGTCAACTTTAGCATGTTACAGTTAAGACAGTTCCACCCATAGAATATCTATGGCAGTGGTTCTCAAAACTCTCCTGGAGTCCCCTCAACAGTACACAAAAGCTTTTCTTTTAGGTATGGTTAAGTTTAGTCTGTAGTATTTATAATTAACTTTATATTAAAACCATTTAAGTCCAAGTATGTCCTCATTTATATAGCTAAGTAAATATGTGAGGCAGAAACACAGTAAGACAGCGTAGTTAGCATTTCATACCCACCACAGTATCTTGATCTTTGACACTTAAATTTGTGTGTGTGTGTGTGTGTGTGTGTGTGTGCACGTGCTTGTGTGTGTGTGTGTGTGTGTGTGCGTGCATGCGTATGTGTGGTGTGTGTGTGTGTGTGGGGGGGGGGGGGGGGGGGGGGGGGGGGGGTGGGCTGCTCTAAAACATGTGTACTGCTGGCCCTGGACACATCCTCTTCACTAAATGCATTATCTGATCCAAATCATACTTTCCTAGGACAGATAATATCATTTAATTCTTATGAACATCACAGTATTACAGTCATGGGCAAAACATTGGGAACAGTTTAAATGTTTAATTTTTCCACTATTAAATACTTTTACACAGGTGAATTAATGTGCCACTAGCATCACAAAACATAACTGAAAAAATAATGAAATTTTTCAAAAAGAATTCTTAAACACTCCCTTTGACTGCCATGGGGTGCATTTCCCGTACAATGATGTAACTCACTGCTTAATCGCCATAGCACGATGCATCATTTAAATAAAAAAATTAACTAGCTAGTGACCACTGTTTCCCAAAATCTTAATAACTATGTTGAACATCCGTCGTTCAAACCATGTTGGTTTAACAATATTGAGTTT